>JBCFYV010000072.1:0-134914 GCA_039000515.1 Timema cristinae | reverse complement strand
TTGTTTCGAAACATAATCCCTATATGAATTAACAAGATCGAACAAAGCTTATTTCCTTCACAAACCAGATTGAACTAGGTGAGTGTATACAATCAGCATTTAGAAACGTTCACACTTCACTAAATTTTATACTACTTTGTGTAACTTTCCCCATAGAAATGGGAAAACATGATTACACTTATTTTTGAATCAATTTTGTATTTAGGCTATATACATACAGTATCGATACAATGTTTCCATACAGCTAAAATATAGTTTCTTACAAGAATATACAATATTTCAATACAATGTAGCCAAGTGCGTACTAGCCTGAGGACCATGCATGGGATACATAGAACTGAAACATTGTATATTAAGTATACAACCATGTATGTGAGCATTGATTTTTGTTTTGTTTTTGCATTTGACTTGCAGGGTCAAAGGTTTTGATCTCAGCATAAAATGTATCTTTAACTATGGCTTATTTATTTTAAAAATTAGTTATATATTAAAATGTACCTTTTAAAAAATTTTTTACTATTTTAATTATTTATTTTATTAATTATACACTACAGATTTAAGCCCATGGCTGGTCTTACAATTTAAGAGTACCTTATTCTAATACATTGTTATTCTAGATTTACCTGGGAGTAGTTATAAATATTGAGACTTAATATTTAAAAACATATCTAATAATATACTAGTTGTGTTACAGTTTTGTTAGACATTAGATGATCAATATTAAATCAATCAAAACAACACTTATTTATATATATATATTTTCTGAGTCATAACTAAAGTTATTGATCAAATATTAAATTCTTCTCTTGTTCAGTGACTCTCTAATATGTTTTTATCAAGCGGAAAAATGCATATAAAAATGTTTATTTCAAACCTACGATTTAAAATAAACTTTTTCCCCAATGGCAATGCTTATGATGTATGCTTGTATGTGTGAGTGTGCATATATATATATTCAAATAGGCTTTTATATATATAAATGTGTACTTATATGTGAGTGTTATATAGTTGACCTTCAAAATAAAATAAATAATTTAAACGTGCCAATTTCGTTCAACACCAAGAAATTTTGTTTGTAGTTTAATCATATTTGGTTACAAAAGACAAAAATTCACGTGTTTAACAAAAGTAAACACACTAAACTTTCTGTGAAAAAATTCTACACTATTAAAAGCATAATTTCAAAAACTAGCTTTTAGAAATAAATATATTATATTTTGACAAAGGCTAAATATCACGTGAATTCTGACTTCATAACATAAAGATAAATTGCTCTAAGCGAAATGTTGTCAAGATAATTAATTATAAAAATGTATTCATTAATAAAACACGACTAATTTTAAAACTAGAAAAAAATATATTAAACTTATTCCTTAAGGCTAGGATAGGAATAGATTAAGAGACAGCTTTTCCCTCCAAAATAGCAAGGCCACACAATGTAATATACAACCAAGAAACGACTTGTTGCTGACGATTCAATTCAGTGGGTTGGATTAATTATTAGAAAACTTAGCTCGATATGACAACGTCTAAAACAACTTCGAGTCCTATTAAGATAAGATTATCTGGTTTTTATTAGCAAATCATGCTGACCTAGTCCTAGGTCAAACCACTTAGTGACCTTTCCGATTGTAGGAGTGTTAGAAATGTCGACCTCCATTTAAGGCTACCTGAGCTATAATTGAGTTTGAGTTATTATACGCATCGTCTTAGTTTAAGTTTGTTTTTAATTCATGATCTGACATAATATGTAAGTTTAGAAAGTGCATATTATATCTCTCAAAATAAACGAGTTAGCTTGGTGTAAGGTAACATAGTCTAACATCTTAGCTCAGTCGGTAGCGTGTTTTTCTAAAGAGCCAAGGGTCTCGGGTTCAATACCTGACATGAGAGGAAAATGTATCATTGATGAAATGTGGGTTACCCTTTTATAGATACGAATAAATGGCTGGGGATGGATATCGTGTCTGTTCTAGATTTAAATCAGTTTATTAAGTCATGTTTTGATATAATCAGTCGGTTCAGAAAGTCCACGATAAATAACTTAAATAAAGGTCACAAAATAAAATGGTAATTTTTATGGCCTAATGTAAATGTAAACTACCCCTAAACTCTTAATCATGCGAATGTGTGAGTGATTGGCATAATGTGTCAAACCATAATAATAATAATAATAATAATAATTAAAACTAAGCCCGTTTCGGAGGTCGCACGGGTACAATGGACTAGTCTGCCGATGATGGGGAGATCGGGGTGTTATCCCAGACCGGCGTACTGAGGATGATTTTCCTTAAATGTTGCACCGGGGGGGGGGGGGGGGGGGTGCACAAACAGGACGAGCAAATACAAATGATGAGAACAAGAGAAGGTTGGAGTTAATGCAATTTAATGATATAATATACAAGATCAAAGGACAAATAAGCATATTGCACTAAATCTCAGCAAGTACTTTGTCATATATAGCTTACAATGATAAGTGGCAGCGTTGCCTAAGCCTAGGCCAACTGGGGCGTGAGGCGCCGAGATAACAACGCAGACTACAAAGCTACGTAATAAACAATGCTATAAACTAGGTAAGTTGGCCGGCCAGGTTAGTTCGTACATCAGGCAAGTTCTAGTTCTGTTATATTAGAGAGCCCTGCACAACAGCTACAAACCTTTACACAGGGTAAAAAACAACGTACTTGAATATACAACACATACGGGATAGTCTGGAAGGGACGCGTCCCACTGGTTGAGCACCTGAAGGGTGACCAGTACAACTTACTTAAATAAGAAAACTAATGACTGCCGCAACCGCGCCCGAGGGGCAAAGGCGGTCACGTCCAGTGTACTCTTAAAGAGAGTTACAAAATTAAATCTAAGAATCAACCACGGGCCAATCATGGATAGAACATGCGACCCATTGGTTAACTACCCAACTCAAATATAGGCCATGACTTGTAAACCCAATTAGGCCTGAATCTGCGGCTTTCATATAACAAGAACTATCGCCTGCCCTGGCAAGCTCACCACAATAAGGCACCTATGGTCACATAGTACGAGCCGTGGGATTAAACATCCCAACGTGAGCCTGGCCATTAAGGACCAGTCTCTAGGGCGCGAGAGGCGCGCTACACCGCAAGTGTATAAGTACCTTGCTTTCCTAATAAGGGAGAGTCTACTCTCAGCCTATCCTATATAACTAGTCATACAATGATATCATAACCGCGTCTCAGAATAGACACGTAATATTCCTCATCTCTATCTCTAATGATTAATTATACTAACTATCCTGCGAGGACATAGACTAAACCTAACAGTTAAGTTTTAAACTTGGAGCTTACTCGAGAGATCAAGCCCTTGAATTAGGTTGGCCCTGCGACTTCCTTCTGTCCAAGGGACCCATTTCCCTTGACCGCAGGTCCTATGTAGATTATGTAGATTACGTAGACCAGATGTAAACGCGTGGCCTGTTAGCGTGGTGGAGGTTTCCCAATCGTCTCCTGACGTGTTCTGCCATTCTTCAAGCAAGCAGGCGAATATATAGTTGGCAGAGCCCACGTGGTGAATTGGTGCGTAGGAAGGGAAGTGGGATCTTCCCGGGGCTTCTAGGAAGCTAAGGGGGATCTTCCCGAAGCTTCTAGACGGTCGAGGCACGCTGGTCGTAGGCCGCCGTGAAGCAGTTAGTCAGTTTGAAATCGTGGTCGAAAGCGGAGCTCTCCTCGCTTTCTTTCTGTGTTGTGTTAATAGCTGGGCACCGAACTCTGAGGTTGACTCGGCGCAATAGGTATGTAAACAGAGACATATATCATGGGCGAGGCATTTAACATTAGTTTGTTATTGTTACTTTTGATAATATGCAGGCACTAACAGAATATACGTTCTTTTTCATTCGCTACTTTTGAACGGGGCTAAAGCAGTTTAGCCCGTTACAATGTTTTCCCTTCATCCTTCATACAAACGCGAGTACACTTTCTATACATTCAACCCTAAACTTCTCTAACACTTTGTAGTTATTAGTACATAGGCGTATAATTATAATTTGTAGTAAGACGCGGTGTTTGGATCCCAGTCGGGTAGACTAAATTTTTTTTTTCCTTTTGCTTTATGAAAATTCGGGTATATTTCCTTAAAATTCTACTTCACTCTTCCGTAGACCCTTAGTGTAATTAATGTATGCGTTTAGTCCAAACAGGTACTAAGACGTGGTAAAAAATAGATAGTAAAATTCTGATAGGCCACTTGGCCAAATTCAATACGCAGCCTCCCCAGCATCGGCGAACTAAACAAGATGAAACTGACATCTTAGTCTGTATGCCCACCTATGCAGATAGACATTATTTAATATGCTAATTCATGTTCATAAAAAAGTTATTTAGAATATTGGATCTCTTTTCTCCCTGTAAAAAATAACGCAGACATTATTTCAAAGCAAATTTCTTACATGCCCAATTTGTCGAATACATCGTATACTTTACATGCTTTTACACAAGAAATTTGGCTTCAAAGAGATTACAGTTTTTAACTAATTATCTCTGGAAAGTTTTTGTGTGGGGAGTGATGGCGGAGGGGGGGTAAAGGGAAGGAAGTGGCTCAGCTACCAACAACTACTAAATGAAAACTCTTCATAAGAGTGACGTGGCCTTATTTCTAACGATTAATACCGAGCGTCTCATTAATTCTCGCGCCTAATCGACTCGGCAAGGAAAAGCCACTTATCTTCGTTTTCGTATTAGCTCGGCTACTTTAGTCTTCCCTGCTTTTTACACTTTTCGCCACCCTCCAACACTTTCCCTCTACATTCCCTTTTTTAACTTCTTTTTTCATTTCTCACTCTATTATTTTAGCTTCATTCTTTGGCTGTTATTCATTTATCTTCAAGTTATTATGACAGCACTTAGTTCTCAAATGAACTGGAACTATAAAAATGTCTTCACCAATAATCTACTTAATAAAAATAATTGATTTTCACAGATAGGGATTTCTTATGAATGGGCTGGCGTAGACCATTTGAGCACTCAGTTTTAAAATCAAGAGACAAGAAAATTGTTCAAAGTATCTTAGTAAGATAATAAATTTAAATTTAGCAATGCACATGGAAATTATAGTGAGTAGATCCAGTACATAAAATAATATATCACTCCATTTAACTACAGATTAGTAAAAATTTCTGAAACGTTGGACTCATAGATAACAGCGTCAGTCTCATTTTGTCTGTTTTACCGGTGACTGGAAGGTCAAGGTTAGAATCCCGGGTGGTTTATTGAGATTCACCATCCTAGACCACCGTCCTTGTCTCCCGTTACTCTAGTGTGGATCCTCTGAATTATATATTCCTCGACCTTACTCCATCAGTATAAATAGTCCCGGACAGATAGTAAGTAAGATGTTACGTATAACAATATAATCAAGACTGATTCTTTAATTCAGAAAATATTTTGCAATCTTTACAGTCCTTAATCATAGGACTCACTTTCCACAATATATAATCCACTTAGACCACTCTTTCATCGATGAGAAATATTTTAATGTATTAACTGCAATGTGCTTTCTAGTTACCCTACGGAAAGAGACCATTGGGAAGACCTAGATGTAGATGTGAGGATAACATTAGAATGGACCTGAAAGAGAAAGGAGGTAATGAGGTGGACTGGATAGAACTAGTTCAATATAGAAATAGGGTGTAATGAGGTGGACTGGATAGAACTAGTTCAATATAGAGATAGGGTGTAAGGAGGTGGACTGGATAGAACTAGTTCAATATAGAGATAGGGTGTAAGGAGGTGGACTGGATAGAACTAGTTCAATATAGGTATAGGGTGTAAGGAGGTGGACTGTATAGAACAAGTTCAAATAGAGATAGGGTGTAATGAGGTTGACTAAATAGAGCTAGCTCAAGATAGGGATAGTATGCGATGGGGTGGAGTGGAAATAACTAGCTCAAGATACTGATAGGTGGCGTACTTTTGTAATTGCGGCAGTGAACCTTCGCGTTCCCAATGCCATTGAGGAAGTGAATACGTAAGTAAATGTCCCATCTAATACCATCAGAGACAGTCTGTATAACTTTAGGGGATAACTTTAAGTAAATTCCCCACATCCACCTTGCTAGAGGATGGATGAGAAATTACTTAACATAAATCACCCTTACCCCTTCTAATGACCCTATAGTAAATCTAACCATAGCTTATGAATCACGCACCACTTATTTTACCGGCTATATGTAGCAGAAGAAGTTAATCTCTATTCAATCCGACGGTTAAATGTAGGGTAAATTATCACATAATAGTTTAAATATCCAAATTGGAACCAACATTTATTTTCTCTTCATTAATAATGTTGCAATTTGTTTAGTATGATACCATCTTTTCATAATTTAATATTGTTTATGAAATTCACCAGCGCTTTGGAAGACAATCTCACTTTAACAAGCTATTTATGAACTGAATTAACTTAGGGATGTATGCGACTCTTAATCCACAGTTACCAATACCTTTTATAAGGTCAAGATGACTAAGTGAATGTGGTCTAAGACAATATGGCTCACTCGAATTACAACCGTTCTCTCCCTACTTAAAATCTCAAAATGTCAGATTACGAAGCTTAATGAATGTTGACCTCTAGATGTAACTTGACCACTCGGATCTCTTTTCTCATACAGCTAAAATTCTAACATGGTGAAAGATATTCCAGTTTTAGTTCGTGATGTTTATGAAGTACTTATTAAAACTAGTGACAACATAATGATAAAAAGAAGACGAAGCACGAACTCATTTTACCACGATATAAAAACGATCAGAACACTTTCAATGTGTACAGCTATGATGGATCAAAGGTTTTCAAAGAAACGTACCTGAAGTATTGTATCCTCTCGTTAAAAATATTTATAAATGGGATAATCGTTGGAACAGGGTGCTAAAGAAGGTGAGGTAGGAGAAATCCCGGACGCTAATATCTTATGGTTTATTTTAAAAGCCTGTAAAACTTGCAATAAATATACAGAAGAAAATATTACCTCTCGTGTAACAGGAAAACAAATTGTTCACAAGACACAAGTCGGAAATGATGCCTTGACCCAGAGGGACACCAGAAACAAGGTATCACCATCTCGAAATTAAATTAATGACAATGTGTACCCAATTTAGAAGTACTAATATGAACCTTCATGATCAAATCCCTAACCGAGATAAAATTAGTTCTACCACAATTCCCTTCTTGGAAGAAAAAGAAGAAAAAATAGTAATCACTGAGCTACTGAAGGTCTGGATTAGAACTGGGTGGGGCTTTGTTGGAAATGTCTGTAACTTACTATCATTATTCTAAGTTAGTGGTCGCTGAAAGCGTGTAACTCCAGTCAATTATCTTGGACAATTAAACCCATAGAGCGTCCGTTCTGGCTCGGGTCCCCCCCCTCCCCCTGTAATTTGTGAGTGAGTGGTGATAGCTTGGACGTTACAGACATGGGTCCTAGGACTACCTACTTGCGCAGGGGAGGGGAGAGGACTGTATCCCCATGCCCCATTTTACCTCTTATAACCACTCTCCCCTCATTCATTTTCACCGCCACGCCCCCTTTAACAACCCCGTCCCGGTCCACCCAACTTTGTTGAAGGGGTGGGGATGGTGGGGGTACTAATTGGCGTCCCGGGAGAATGCGATAACTGCGCCTGTAACACGTGGTACACACAAACCTAAAATTTTTCAGAACAGTCTAGGGCAAAAATCTAACGATAGCGGTGCTCTGAACTTTAAGGGGCCTTATGCAAAAACACCACTAAGTGGACGCTTAGTGTGAGTAGACCATTATAGGGGTTGGTTTGCTTGCGTCATCACAGGCTGGAAGGTAGACCGTGAGTGTGCTCTGGACTATACTAAGCAGCCACTAGCACTTAGTGAAGTTCTTGCATACCACCTTAAAAGGCTTAGGTACAGTTCAATTTTCGAAAGACAAGCCTTTTATAAAATACTTCTATTTTTGTGGCCAACATCTATGACATTTTAGTTAGTTTAAATGTTATTTTATTGGTGTTGATTAATATCCATTAAAAATGACAGTTGAAGATCACATGACCTGGCGTAATAATAAATGAAAGTAGATCTAACATCTTTTCTAGCTACCAGATAAAATGTCGTCTTTAAATTACGTAAGAATTTTTTTTATGGATTTTTACCGTCGTCGCTCCCCCTTTTTAAGGCCCCACGTAGGGGATTATAATATTTTCCTTCCCTCCCCTATATCTTATTATATATATTTTTTTACAATTTGGTAAATAACATTATTTTTAATCATTTAGTTATTTTTAGACATAAGGGCTGGTAATTAAGCGAAAGATATAAAATTTTAGAATAAATTTAACTGCAGTGAAATAAGGTGTAGCACATCACAAGCAAATTAAATATAAGGGAAATTTTATAATACTGTACATATATTTTACAATTTTTTTTTATATTTTGTTTTACTATAAATGTTGATGAAAAACCTTACAGTAAATTTGATTCTGACCCCCTTTCCTCAGCCCCCTGTAAGAAAAACTAAGAAAATACTGAAATCCCCCTCCCCTCAAAAAACCTTACGTAATTTAAGGATGGCCCTAAAATCCTTTATATATTTAAAAAAATTAAAGTGTATGTGTTTGGCACAAAGCCTAAAAATGACCAATGAATGAATTTTTGGCTCAATCTTAGGATTGGATGTTTTAAAAGATCAAAGATCAAAGCCCAAAGTTCTATTCAATTTCAGTCTTTGGCCGTATCCAAACAGCCAATTCTAGGATTGTGCAATTACTAAACAACCAAAGATTGAAATAAAATTTTAATTAAATTCTCGACTAGACTGAGCAGGTGGTGCCTGCCCAACTTTAAGCAACCACATGAATTCAAGAGGGCAAGTGTATCTCCTTGATATGCAAACAGAACCAGACAGAGATTACAAATTTATTTTAAATTATCAAGACCACATGGTAAAAAAATTGTATTTGAAGCCTAACCTAACCTAACTAACCTAACGACCGTATTATTGTATTTTAAACTTTGGTCGTTTAGTAATCGCACAATCCTAGGTTTGGTTGTTTGGATACGCTCAACGCTGAAATTGAATAGATCTTCGGGTTTTGGTAATTTTAAAACGTCCAATCTCAGAATTGAGAAACAAATCCTTCCATTGGTCGTTTACGGGATTTGCGTCCAACATATATATTTATTGTGTGTATTGCAAAGTGATTAACGCAAGTAAGGTTATTAACGCCTTTTTTCTAAACTCAGAATCACTTTTACTTGTTTTAGCCCCACGTGAATACCAAGAAACTTTGACCACAAAGGGATGTGAACTATAGTTTCTAAGGGGTAGTCGTCCAAAGTGTAACGCTTCAACGCCACAAATGAGACACATAAAGCATAGCCTAATACGGTAATATACATTGTACATCCACCACCACCTCTATAGGGACACCCCGTCGTTAGAGAAGTGGCTTTGTCACTGTTGGAAAGACACGACAAAGAAAAAGTTAACTAAGTTTGAGAGGGTCCTTGGCTCTCTTCTTTAATTCCACCCCTCCCCGATACCTTATTAACTCATAGTTCCCTCAAAATCAAGCACTATACCCTATTGATTACCTTTACTTTTCTATTTTTCTTTTCTTTTATCAGATTATATTGTTTTTACTACACTAATGCCCACTTTTGTTTCAACGCGTCTTCAAACGCAGATGTTTTTCTGTATTTAAGTTGATAGCAGTATTTTCTCAGCAAAGTCAGTGCGCTCTGGTAGTTGTTGTTTATATCTCCATTTCTGTTGGTCACCATATGGTTAAATTGGTGGAACAGTGATACTCAAACCAATGATCCAGGATTCCAATATTAACCCAGACGCATATATCAAACTGGTGTACCCGTTCTTCGCACGAGGAATCTATAAAGTAGTTTCGCTATTTTTAGGATACAAAATAAAGGCGAGTTCTCACGTGTCATTTTCAATTATTCATTTCCAATGATTCATTTTTCATGAAAATGAAAATTAAAGGAATTTGTTCACTTGTATCATTGATCATGATGGTAATGATGAGATTGATTAGCTACCGTTTCATTTTAGGAATGGTGTCGTTTAAAATAAATGCACGTTATGGTTTGTGAAATATGTGTGCAGTTATCGCACGAGTTAGAAAATATATTAAATAAAAGGTAGTGTAGATGAGATTGTCAACAGATAGATTTCAATAAAGGCTGTCTGACGTGTCCAGACGTCAAAATGAGTCTAAACTGGAAAACAATTATTGAGGATTAAATCCAATACAAGGTTGTAAGTGGTCGCAGTGTAACGTTAAATTTAAATAAATCTTTACATTAAAAGAAAAATAAATTCAATATTTCTTGTACATGTTCTTCTCATTGTTCATTTCGTCTTCATTTTTTCAATAATAACCATTATAAATTGAGAAAACTATAACTATTTTTCACTTTTGATCAAAGCGTTAAATAATGATTCAGTCTAATGAAATTAGAGTTCTGACATTCATTTTGTATTCATTTTCAATAAATCATTGAAAGTGATTGATAGAAAATGACACGTGAGAAATGGCTCTAAGCCACGTAAATAGTAACCAAATGTTAAATTATGTTTAAATATTAATCCTTTATTGATTTGGATTGTGATACAAAACGCGAAAGTAGGCCGACTAATACACAATGTCAAAATAGAGATAAAATCTGCACAGGTTTTAAAAGCTGATAATTATTTTGAAGATTAATTTATATCTTCTCTATACAAAATACTTTGAATTCTACACTGTTGGTTCTAGTAAAAATAAGAGAAGAGCGTAAGGGAAAGGCGTGATTAAGTAAGTGCTGTATGTAACGGTCTAGTATTTTTTTTTAACAAGTAAGAATTAAGTTGACCAAAATTGTATAAGCCTTTATAATTATTAATATTATTTAATATTTTTAAACGTTATTTTACTAAAAGTATAAAATTGTACACACTCGTAGCGTCAAGTATTAATTAATTCCCAAGCCTATAATGTTTATAATTAAGCACATCTACGTTCCAATTTTCAGAGGAAAGGTTTTTTATGGTATCTAGTTACTAGATATACTTTTATTTATTCATACGTCAGGTCATGTGATCTGCAGCTGTCACTTTTAAGATTATATATTATCAACACCTATAAAATAACACAATTAATATAGTAAAATATGATAAATTCTGACCAAAATATATTTGTATTTTCTAAAAGGCCCTTCCTTTGAAAACTGTGCTGTATATTTACTTACCTTATCACCCTTGGCCATGCCACACTATCTTTTATCATCTCCCCTTCATATTGTACTTCCTCTACCTCATCATGTCTTATTTCACAGTAACCGTTTTACGCGGCCGTTAAAACGTACCGTTTCAGTATTTGCTCCAATGGAGAGGTCCAAATACCATATTTAAGACCCGGAAAAGTCCATTAGGGCTTAAACCGCAGTTAGTATTCGAACCCATGTCCTTGTTTCTCTAACTTAGCTACTCCGCCTGTTAACGGAAGTACGACAAACTTGGGGAAACAACTTTGTCTCATGTTGACGCAAGAGTCCGCCCGAAAGAACCAAGAGGGTCGGTCGGTTTAACATCAGCTGAGACCCTGTTCTAAGCTAGGTCTAGTCTAGGGTCACACTTTTATAAGATAGAAAACAGGGCGGCTAGCGTTGACACAACTTGCTTTAGTTGTCAGACAACATTCAGTATAGACATTAGTTTTTCTGTCAAAAGCAACCATTGTAGAACGTATATATTTTGGCGTATGAATAAATGAAAGTATACCACAATAGTGGGCACTTAGATGTCAAGATCATCAAGTATGATTTGTCAGTGATGAAAAGGTCGTGGTTCGAAAAGTAGCCTTCGTAATGAAGACTTTTTTCCTAAATGATTTCCCAATTTTTCCATTAAAATGCGGGTAAATTTCCTCTAAATTTTATCTTTCTCATCCCTAATCCATCAGTGTAGTTGAAATAACTTTAATAAAGTTTCAAAAATGGTAGGCCGACTACATAATAGTTTTTACTATAACATATCTTAATGAAGCCTTATGTAGTAAGAATAATTCTTTAAAGGTTTAAAGCCTTGGTTAACATCGTTTAGGCACTGAGGTACCAGACATTTTACTCTCAATTATAAGGTTAGCACCATGGCTAACTACGACTTTAACCAAAGTATAGGCACTATAAGGATATGTTGGAGAAAATGTATCCACATTAGCGTGGATAGAGAGAGATTTTGGCTTACATCTTAATTGCATTCTTGGTTTTATTCCCACCCTCACACAACCATGGCTTCTCAATTACCTTGGCTCCATTTTATTTTAATTCTTTTCTAAATTAGTTTTTAACATTTATGGGGGGCTTATGGACCTAAAACACACACTAATGTTGGTACGTTTTTATGTAGCCTATAGATAACTATCAAAAGCTCTTTACAGATATATATATATATATATAATATTTAACATTACAACAAGCCTTTACTACATATTTAAGTTACTTAACAAATATGCACTAAAGACTTATAAAATTAAAATCTTTATTAATTTCAGTAATATTCATTATAGTTGTAGTAAGGAGGAATATTAGATTATAATATAAAGAACGTACTTAAATGTTACATTTACTTAAATTTATTGGTATAAATTCTTTGGTTAATTGGATCAAGATAAATAATAAGAAACATAGCGTGTAAGATAAATCATCCTACACGTTGTGTTTATTATTTTGATTTTGATCTAATTTACCAAAGAATTTATACCAATCAATTTAAGTAAATGTAACATACAACTATGTTGTTTATTTTATTAATTTATTATATTAATTTCTCTGTCTCCCTAATCTCACAGAAGGAAACTATCACAGTAGGGAGACTTATCAACTACTGGGACACTAAGGTGAAGGTTCCCTCACCTCAACACTTTCCCTCCCCTCCCGCGGCGTGGACTCGTGGGCGCGGGCTCTATCACTCTGTCTCTCCCGCTCTCCCCTCTCTCTCCTCCTCTCTCTCTCTCCCCTCCTGTCACTCTCTTTCTCTCTCTCTCTCTCTAAGAGTGAGAGGTAGGTTTTTTTGGTATAGCCCTCTTCCCTCGAAAAGTTTTTTTTCAGAGCAGTCTGGAAACATACATATCTTCCTTATTATAAATGATCTTTTTGCTCTGAATGAAACATACATACCCCTCTTATTATAAAAGAACTTTTTTAACTCAAAACATGGTCTTAAATGGATAATCTTTTATTTCTATGTAATGTGATCAAGAACTTAAATAAATAGTACAACTTTTTTATTTATCGAGTATATTCTTAAGAATATGATGATACATACATACATACACATATACATATAAATTCTTTCTCTCTCTCGGAAAAAAATATAGTCTTTCACTCGATGCATACAAAAAATCTCTCTCTCTAAAGTACTACATATAGTTTTTCAGTCTTGTCTAAACACGTACATACATCATAGAACGCGCACTCGCGAACGCTTCACCACTTGAACAGTTCGTACTCGCCTTCACCTAGATATATCAGTCCTCTCTGTGAAGCGTTAAAGCGACTCCTGTACCGCGCACCAAAGTTTTTACCCGGAAGATGTACTCTGCCCACATAGTCTAGCGTTATGATGTTCGGTTCGTCTTCATCCTCGCTGACCTCTTCGTCCCCTTCTAGACGAAGGACGTTGTACGTTCGATACTTTTCAAGTTCGGAGATGCTCTTGACACGATCGAGTTCCTCACACTCGATTCGATCCAACTCGGCGCACAAAGCATTTTCCTCCTCCAACGACTCGTCCCAGGGACAGGCTGTAGAACCGCGTTCGATGGACTGACATGATTCTCCCATTCCTGGATTCTCCTGGAGAATTTGCGGCTCATCCCCTTCCTTGAGATTGTAGACGGGGCAAGCGGTAGAACAGTGTTCGACAGACTGACTCTATTCCCACATTCCGGGATTATGGCATCCGAGCCAGTGCACGGAAGAATCGCAGCACTCGCTGTAACATTTGTCGGCCCTTGCGATGTGGTATTCTAAACCACCGTTCGAGAACTTAATATCGCTCATGTCCTCAAGACGATAACCCAACTGCCTAAACATGTCAAATGAGATACGCCTCCTTGCCTCGCAGCCGCTTTATACGCTCGGGATAGAGGGGGACGTGCCCTCCCCTCCTTCTACACTATATCCTTCGCTTCGATCCACGAATTGTGAGACGAGTCGACCCTAACCATTTGACGTATACTCTATTTCCAGAACGTTTGACTATCTTCTCTACAAGGTAAACATCAGGATACGAAGTCTTTCTAAGCTCCTTACCGTAGAAACCTCCCGTGAGAGGATTACCTTTCATATCTTCGAGTAGGATGGTCCTGGGAATAGTCTCGACGACGTTACGTATTTTAAACAGTTTGGTCGACCAGTTCGCGGTATAACCCTTTTCGAAAACGTCCTTATACTTGCTGATACGAACTATATCACCCACTTTAAATATGTTCGGTGTGGAATCTGAGATCTTGAAACGTTTATAGACGGTATGTAAAAGTCTATCATCCTTGACGTTTAAAGGTCTCAACTTTATGGTCGAGTGTACCTTACGGTTGTATTCGTCCAGTAAGGAATCGATCATATCGATCCATCGATAGGATCCTTTAGCCGTGAACCTCCTCCACATCATGTTCTTGAGAGTACGATTAAATCGTTCCACGACACTGACCTTGACGTTGCTGTATGTAGAATAATGATTGATTCTCTTATGAGCGTTTTGAATTCCACGTTGTAAAACTCTGTACCATTATCCGTTTGGAGATGACGTACGGGAGGTAGACCTTTGTCGGTCACCTTGTCGAGGAGGAGAGCCATTGCAGCGCTGACATTCTTACCCGTCTTAGTCTTGACGGGTGCGGCCCAAGCACTCTTGGAATACACGTCGATGACGGTGAGAAGGTACTTGAAGCACTTATTCGATACTGAGTAGGGTATCATCTCCACCAGATCGGCCTGAAGGAGCTCGTTCAAGCCTCGTACGCTAACATATCTTCGAGGAAATCGTCTTACAGGAAGATGAAGTTCGCGCGCAATCTCCCACTTGACGCTGGACATGATTGTGATAAAATACCGAAGAGATGAACGTCTTTATACGATGATTCCGGCCTCGCGTAGTTCCTCAATGATAGAAACGATCTCGTTCTCGTGAGCGGAATGACCGGTCTTGGTAGATGCGTGCAAGAGTCGTAATCGATCGACCAATTCGTTAGGATCGTCACAATAGCTATAATCGACCACTCTACCTGTCTCCATCTTGTATGAACCCTCACCCTCAAGCTCCTCCTCAAACATAGGTTTGATGATTAACGAATACTTTGATCCAGCTCGCATCTTGATACGAGCGTACGGCTCGTTTCTCAACCGATGCACGCTCGTTTCTTCGAGCATAGATTTGTATAATTTCAGATCGTCCTTAGTATAATGGGCGGGTGCTCTTCTGAAGAGTAGTTCTAATAGTCCTCGAGTATACGGTATCGTCTTATAGTTAAGGTGTATTGTACCGTCTCTCCCGTTGAGTACGATACGGCTATCTCCGAGCTTGGTAGAGTCACCTTCTTGAAGGACTCCGTAGGTCTTATCGGAATGCGCGTGAGATGAATAAAAATAAGTATCCAATAGATGGTTGCTTTGCAATCTCTCAGGTAAGGTTTCCGTCTCCTCGGGTTCGGGTTCGGCGAGCGCCTTCGCCATCTTGTTTAGAGGATCCGTGATAAGTTTAAACGTTTCATTCGCGACGTGCTCTGACTCGTGTCGGGCATCACGTAGTTGCTTATACTTTCGTTTAATAATCTTACTCGCTTTTATGATATCCTCCGTGACCTTCGTCGACTTGATGTAAGGTGTGAATGTCTCTTACCGTGAGGAAACGGTTCATTATATCTAAAAGTAAGTAAAACCTAATTCTACGTGTAAAATCTGAGACGTCGAAGGGTGTTTTTCTATCATGAAAGATATAGAGTCATCTTTGGACACCTCGAAAGGTGGATCGTCGATAATTTTAAGATTCAACCAGCAAAATATATCTTTCAAGTTCATGACCATCGTTGAAACGATGCCCGTCCTCTTGAACTTATAACCACGTTCACCCGTTAGAGTCAATTCAAAATGTCTCGCATCCTTCCGCAAAGGTTTCGAATCCAAGTAGATATAGATGAAAATACGATTAACTGTAGAGTCTACATAAGCTTTAGGCACGGCGTCTGAAGGTAATGAGGACATACCTATGTTCCGCAAAACTAGACCACCTGCATCGTAAAGCCGTTCGGTATCTGTCCCCTTTACGTATAGTATACCTCTCGCTATCAAATCGTTGTAAATGGTTCGTTGTATCACGAAAGTTTCCTCTAGGCTTAGCAGCATTGAACTTAAAGCGTCAAGCGTCGTTTATATATCATCGAGACGATCTTGAGCCAGTTTCCGCACCTCCTCCATCCCTTCACGACTACTCTTCTCAAAGTCAGCGTATTTTATTCGATCCTTCTCCAAATCCTCGATTAACGGTTCCATCTCTCCTTTGATGACGTCCTTGGCGGTGTTGAGGGCGACTATCAGCTCGTTACTATGTCTCGCATTCATCCTATCGACGTAATACTTGTTACAGACATCCTTAGACGTGATGGGCGTCTCGACGTTGACGATCCTCTTTGATCTAGCGTCGTAATAACCTTGAGGGTTTAGAGTCAGATTTCCTTCCGTCTCGGCATGAGATCTATATTTGTGGAGACTATGACCTAATTTAGATATGGACGACATGATGTCTTATCGCGTACTGAATATACGTTCTTGTCAATCGTGCAAGATAAAGGAATCGAACCCGTAGTATTATCGTCCTTTATCAATCTCATGATCTTTGCTAACAACCAGAAAATCGTACTTGTGTTTTTTCCAACACAGTGAGCACACCTCCTTAAATTTTTGGAATGTTATATCTGCGTTCACGTGATCGTCTTAGACGTGTCTCAGATTCGTATCGTCCATCCTGGATAGGATGAGAGGATTTGCGTTATCTCTCAACATCTGTTTTGGAATGCGCGAGTACGTCTAACAGAGATAGAAACAGTCTATAGCCTTATGTCTACCCATACTGAAATAAGCCTCTATATTAAACTGTTTATCGCAAGCGACATCGTCGAAAATGAATACAGAGTCGGGTTCGGCCTCGGACGGAGGGATAATTTCCGCGTTGTCGGAATACGGGAAATAGCCCATACCTTCGACGAGCGAGAGAACCTTCGATAAAGGATGATACTTGGGCTGGTACAACGATTTAGAATAAACGTACACGTTCTTGAAGCGTAGACCGTTAGGTTCCTCCAACAGACTGATCATGGCGTTGGTTTTACCGCAATTCGAAGGTCCGCAAATGATGCAGCGGATAGTACTAGGTAACAACGTACCGTGTCTATGAGGTAAAGCTCCACCATCATCGTGATCGTTGTTGTGTACAGTTAAAGTATCTGTCTGTTTCTCGAGCAGCATGTTGACTACTACATCTATATAATGCGAGCACCTATATAAATGCGAATCAGTACGTGTCATGAGACGAAGAAGAGGGGGAGGATTGTTGGATAAGATGATCAATAATCTACCGTTTGAAGCGCATATACCTGGATACCAGTACTGCGGACCGGGGACAAAGTTGGAAAAACGATTGAAACGAGGTGATCCCGGAATAAACGAGTACTGTAAAGAACACGATATTGCCTACTCCAAGGTGAAAGATCTTGCAGGACGTCATACAACAGATCGTGAACTTATCGAGAAATCGTGGAAAAGATTACTCGCACCTGACTCAAAGTTGGGTGAGAAAGCCGCCGCGTGGGCGGTCACTAACGCGATGAAACCTAAAGTCAAGATGGGTTCAGGTCTAAAGAAGAAGAAGAAAACTCAACGCCGTCAACTGCGAGGTACTACTACTAAACGACGTAAGAAGAAGGGCGGAATTCTACCTATACTACCTTTGATCGCAGCGCTTGGAGTCGTCGCCGGAGGAGCCGCAGGAATCACGAAGGCGGTACAAAGTGCTAAGGCGAATACGAAACAATTGTACAGGCTCAGAGACATAATCGTACGCTCGAAGCTATCGCCATGGGGAAAGGCATGTATCTACGTCCTTACCCGAAAAGAAAATGTCTACCAAAACGTGCCCTTACTGAAACAGATCTGCGCAAGTACGCCGCCGAGTTAAAAATCCCCTTCTTTAGAGGAGTATTTGCGAGAGACGCTTTACTTAGCGGTCCTACTTGGAAGATAGAGAACGCCATCAATCTTGATGATGATAGCGATAAGGGTACGCATTGGGTGGCATATAAGAAAAACGGTGGGCTGATTATTTCGATAGTTTCGGTGATCTAAGGCCTCCGCTCAAATTTGTCCGATATCTCGGAGGAATACCCATCACCTATAATAATACTCGGTATCAAGAGTACGGTACCGTTTTATGCGGTCATCTTTGTTTAGCATTCCTTAAATACTCGCGTTGACGTTCGATATTAGTAAATATGTCTATGACGCTAACACTGACGGGTCAGAGATCGAATCTGACAGAGAACTACTTTCCGCATATTCTGCTCGGAGAAGAGAGTCGTGAAGAAGAATGGTTCATCGGACTGATCAATCTGGCCACGTTCAATTCCATACCGAACATTGACGAACGTAATAATAAATTTTATTGCGATGGTAAAGAGTATACAGTGCCTCCGGGCAGCTATGAGCTTGAGGCGTTGAATCGATACTTGCGAAGGGAAGTCCCGAGTAACGTAAAGCTCTCGATTATCGTTGACCCTAGCACTTTAAAGAGCTATATCACTTGCAATAAACCTATCGACTTTACACGACCTGGCACGTTTGCATCCTTGCTAGGGTTCGACTCGGTCATACTTCCTGCGGGGAAGACGCCCATATCTACCAATACCGTGAATATTCTTCACGTGAATGTGATCCGCGTAGAATGTAGTCTCGCTAGCGGCGCTTACGTCAACGGAGAACCGAGTCATACCTTGCACGAGTTCAGCATGACCGTCCCGCCAGGCTATAAGATAGTGGAAGGGCCTAACAATATCATTTACCTTCCGGTAACGAAGTGAGTAATAGAGTCTATTGCAGTACTTGTTGACGAATGAGGAGATATTATCAACTTTAGAGACGAGACGATATCGCTACGTCTACATCTGAAACGAGTCGGTGGAGATGGGACTTGTACTAGATAAAACGAGATGGCGAAGTCTTTCTCGAAACATTGAGAGAAGGACAGTGAAAGTGTTAACACCTGCTAATAAACTCTATTTAAGACATCTAGGTTAATCATTACGAAAATAATGGATGACGCCGCAGATATTCTGAACATTGGGAAGTCTGCCGCTTTCGATACGGCCTTGAGCAGTTTCCAGTATCATTCCTACGCCTCGTATATTCCCGGTCCGTTAGCTAACGGGAACGAGCTTAGGATATCTATCCAACAAGAAGGGTTATGCACACTACCGCACCGCTCTCTGCTACATATCAAAGGACGACTACTTTTGAATACGGGAGAACCTGGAAGTACTTCGAGGATTGTTAATAACGGAATACTGCATCTATTCTCAAGAATCGCCTATGAGATCAACGGGGTATAGATTGATCAATCGAGAGATGTAGGTATTTAGACTCAGCTTAAAAACTATCTATCTATAAGGAATGGTTGGCAGACTCATCTTTCAAACGTCGGTTGGAGGTTTGAAGGAGTTCACGTGCACGCTGAAACTGGCATTTTTGACGTATGCATCCCTTTACGTCTCATACTAGGATTCGTTGAAGACTATTCCCGAATACTGATCAATGTGAAATAAGAGCTGGCGCTAGTTCGTTCGACCGGTGTCAACATCGCTTTACAAAGAGCCCCACCTCCTGCCGCGGAGGCACCCTCTAGGCTCGAGTTAAGTAAAATATCTTGGCTTGACCGCATATAAAGACAGATGATATCAATCGTCTCAACCTGCTTAATTTCATCAAGAGCGGGAGGATCATCGAGCTACCTTTCCGTACTTGGGAATTGTACGAGTACCCTAACGTACCCACCTCTAATCAGCATGATTGGACCGTGAAAACGTCAACTTCGTTGGAAAAACCTCGTTACGTTGTTTTCGCGCTTCAGACCGGGCGGAACAATACGACGGCTGCAGATAGAAGTATTTTTGACCATTGTAATTTACGTAATGCTAAACTCTATCTAAATTCTAACATGTACCCTTATGAGGATATGAACTTGAACTTTAGACAAGATTCCTTCTCGAAATTATACGAAGACTACGCTAATTTCCAGACTTTGTACTACGGAACGAGCGCCTCTTTACATTTACTTGACCCTTCTCATTTCAAGTCTCACGCACCCATCGTCGTGTTCGACGCTAGCCGACAGGAAGATACTCTCAAGGACGGCATGGTGACGTGTCGTATAACGTTCGAGACGGAAGAAAATATCCCGGTAAATACCAAGGCGTTTTCTTTAATCATACACGATAGAGTTGTCCGCTATAACCCTTCAAGCAGTGACGTTAGCAAGATGACATCATAAATGAGACAACATTGTACAATATCGGCAACCTCTCCGCACCGAACTGGAGGGGGGTGGAAAGTTCAGTACACATCAATCTATAATAAAGGAACTGGGAAGATGAGTCGGCTACAGAGTATCATCAACGCTGATAGTGACAAGTACAAAGCTTAAAAAAACACGAGTGTTCCTGTACCTGTAAAAAAATGTCCGACTGCTCAGCGAATGGTTAAAAATTTTATGTTTGATCGGACAAAACTTTTGCGATCTGACCAAGAGTGCAATGCGGTACGGTACTAGTTTGGTTATTCCGGCTTTGCTTTATATGATAGTCTTGATAAACGAGTATAAAGGGTACATTGATTTCAATAAGTTATCATGCTTCTGCGGTCAAGACGAGGTTGACACGGTCATACGGAGGAAGAAAACTACTGACGCTTCTAAACGTTCGCTTGGAAAGAAGAATAAAACTTCTGAGGAAACGAACGAGGAGCCTAGAAGAAGAAGCTGCGAGACGAGTTGAGTGAACACTTTTAATCTATAAAACTTTTTCACAGCTACTTGCAAAGTATTAAACTTTTTAGCGATTATTCATTGTATAATTTTAATATTTTCACAGCTACTTGCAATGTAATAAAGATTATGTATAAGTTTAATAATGAGGTAAACTTTTTAGCGATTATTACTGTATAAGTTTATTACTCTTTCTTTTGTATAAGTCTGATAATGAGGCAAACTTTTTAACGATTATTACTGTATAAGTTTAATAATG
Source organism: Timema cristinae (assembly GCA_039000515.1). Classification (NCBI taxonomy): domain Eukaryota; kingdom Metazoa; phylum Arthropoda; class Insecta; order Phasmatodea; family Timematidae; genus Timema; species Timema cristinae. The sequence continues at coordinate 113,570 of JBCFYV010000072.1, read as the reverse complement.
TAACGATTATTAATTTTTCTTTTGTATAAGTCTAATAATAAAGCAAACTTTTTAACGATTATTACTGTATAAGTTTATTCTTTTCTTAGGAATGTAACGAGCTTTTTTAAATAAAAAAATAATTAACGATTATCACCTTTTCTTTTGTTTTCTTTACATCTATAAAAGGCTAAATATGAGTAGTTATTATTTACTTGGTTAAAGGTAAAAAAATGTTTTCCGAGGGTTGGGTTGTAATCGCAACTGTAGCTGGTTATTGTACCAGGCTGTACTCTGAGAGTTCCTGGGTTGTAATCCTGACTGTAACTGGTTATTGTACCAGTCTCTACTCTGAGAGTCCTGACTTGTAATCCCGACTGTAGCTGGTTATTGTACCAGTCTGTACTCCGAGAGGTCCCGGGTTGTAATCCCGACTGTAATTGGTTATTGTACCAGGCTGAACTCTGAGAGGTCCCAGGTTGTAATCCCGATTGTAATTGGTTATAGTACCAGTCCGTACTCTGAGAGGTCCTGGGTTGTAATCCCGACTGTAACTGGTTATTGTACCAGGCTGTACTCTGAGAGGTCCTGGATTCTAATCCTGACTGTAACTGGTTATTGTACCAGACTGAACTCTGAGAGGTCCTGGGTTGTAATCCCGACTGTAGCTGGTTATTGTACCAGACTGAACTCTGAGAGGGCCGGGTTGTAATCCCGACTGTAACTGGTTATTGTACCAGTCCGTACTCTGAGAGGTCCCGGGTTGTAATCCCGACTGTAACTGGTTATTGTACCAGGCTGAACTCTGAGAGGTCCCAGGTTGTAATCCCGACTGTAACTGGTTATTGTACCAGTCTGTACTCTGAGAGTCCTGACTTGTAATCCCGACTGTAGCTAGTTATTGTACCAGTCTGTACTCCAAGAGGTCCCGGGTTGTAATCCCGACTGTAATTGGTTATTGTACCAGGCTGAACTATGAAAGGTCCCGGGTTGTAATCCCGACTGTAACTGGTTATTGTACCAGTCTGTACTCTGAGAGTCCTGGCTTGTAATCCTGACTGTAGCTGGTTATTGTACCAGTCTGTACTCTGAGAGGTCCCAGGTTGTAATCCCGACTGTAACTGGTTATTGTACCAGGCTGAACTCTGAGAGGTCCCGGTTTGTAATCCCGACTGTAACTGGTTATTGTACCAGGCTGAACTCTGAGAGGTCCTGGTTTGTAATCCCGACTGTAACTGGTTATTGTACCAGGCTGAACTCTGAGAGGGCCGGGTTGTAATCCCTACTGTAGCTCGTTATTGTACCAGGCTGTACTCTGAGAGGTCCTGGGTTGTAATCCCGACTGTAACTGGTTATTGTACCAGGCTGAACTCTGAGAGGGCCGGGTTGTAATCCCGACTCTAGCTGGTTATTGTACCAGTCTGTACTCTGAGAGGTACCGGGTTGTAATCCCGACTGTAACTGGTTATTGTACCAGGCTGAACTCTGAGAGGTCCCGGTTTGTAATCCCGACTGTAACTGGTTATTGTACCAGGCTGAACTCTGAGAGGTCCCGGTTTGTAATCCTGACTGTAACTGGTTATTGTACCAGGCTGAACTCTGAGAGGACCGGGTTGTAATCCCGACTGTAACTGGTTATATTACCAGTCTGTACTCTGAGAGGTTCTGGGTTCTAATCCCGACTGTCACCTTATGTTATTGTACCAGTTTGTTCTCTGAGAGGTCCGGGTTGTAATCCTGGAGAAGAGGAGGTGAAAAATAACAATACACATACACACACTCACATGCACACGCGTAAAACTCTATTTAATGAATATAATGATTTAAATTTTTTTTAAACAGATACGCACTAAATTAGTATATTTTTTTCTTCAGTTAAGTTATAGAACATGAATAATTTTTTCTCAAGTCTTTTTTAAAAGCACTAACATTTTTTTCGAGTGATAAAGGTATAGTTCTTATACATTGACATTAATTATTCACTCTTGCATTAATCAAAGCATACATGCTCACGCACACAGAAAACTCTATTTAATGAATATAATGATATACAATTTTTAAAAACTGATACGCACTAAATTAGTATATTTTTTTCTTCGGTCAAGTTATAGAACATGAATATTTTTTTTCTCAAGTCTTTTTTTAAAAGCACTAATATTTTTTTCTAGTGATAAAGGTATAGTTCTTACACATTGACATTAATTATTCACTCTTGCATTAATCAAAACATACATGCTCACGCACACAGAAAACTCTATTTAATGAATATAATGATATACATTTTTTTTAAACAGATACGCACTAAATTAATATATTTTTTCTTCAGTAAAGTTATAGAACATGAATATTTTTTTCTCAAGTATTTTTTTTTAAAGCACTAACATTTTTTTCTAGTGGTAAAGGTATAGTTCTTATACATTGACATTAATTATTCACTTACACTAGAGAGACATGGAGGGTTAGTATCAACGTCTCTTGAGAGGAAGTAGATGCCTGCTCACTTTGATATTAACTGAACTGGATAAAGTTGCAGATCATGAATATACAGAAGCACTGTATTAATCACTAACACACTTGCAATCTAGAGATGACGTTCCAGCTTCAATCGACGTCTCTTGGAAGGAAGTAGATGGTTGCTCACTTATAGAGTAATGGCCCCAAGGTAGAGATTTGACTGAGCCAGCTATTACAAATCTTTTGTTGTCGATAGAGCATAGTGCAACCCGATTGAATTTTGAAGTGTAAAGTTTGAATCCTACAGCTCTTATTGAACGAGCCTCTCTCATGACTACAGTCTCATCGGTCAAACAATTACGATAGTCCTCTAACGAGAGTATTCTTAACGCACTACTCTTGACACCTTTAGCCTTGAGCGTCTCACCATCTCCTTGCACCGCGAATGAATAGAGTTTAGGACGTAAACCTATGAACTCGGTGATGATCCGACCTCGAGTCTCGTCTATTAGTTTACCGAGCACCCCTTTATTTAATACGGGCATGCAGTAAACATTGTCTTGTCCGTAAGTGGAGGTGTCCAGGTAGTCATTAGCTAACGGGATAAGTCGCTGGTACGCATCCTCAACAGTCATGTAGTAGAGAAGTGAGTCTGTATCTGTATATTGGAGTTTTAACGTACCTGGAGGGAAGGCAGGAAAAATAACCTGGTAATGTTGACCGTACATGACTACTTTCGAGATTTCCAAAATGGCGAATCCCGCATAAATCGGCATATCAAAGTAAATCTCCTACGGTTCCATTTCAATGATGACCAGGTTTTCTGACACGATCATACGGTTTTTAAAGTTTGGACTGGCTATGAGGTTACCCGCTCCAAATTTCCCTTCCCACCTGGTAGTTATCTTTACCGTACGGTAGGCCCTCTTGTTAGATATAAGACGACAGAATGCGGCATTGTTCATCAGTTTGAAAAACATGTTTTCAAACTGATTGCTCGCTTTACTCCTCATTTCCGCGTTCAGCTTGACATACGGAGCCATCCATGGAGATTGCTTGAAACTGAGAACCCTGTGTACCCTTCTCAGATTCAATCCATTCACTAAACATAACTTTAGATGACGATAGTGAATGACGTACCTAGTCTTATCAGCTAAAGTCGTTAACAATTTCTCGTGTTTCCCTACGGGTGGAATCCCTTTCTCAGGACAGAACGGCAAGCCAGAATGAGCATCGTGGACATCTCGTGGATATTCAATATTTACCTGCAAGATATACCCCGTATCCGCATCGTCCTCTACTTTTAGCACGTCCAAACTCTCAATTTCATCATCTTCAAGCCACCTGAACCCTCCATAGGGTAACGAGCTCAACATACTAAATGAATAGAGTCTATTCACGTCTAGATAAACGAGGTAAGACTCTGGTTTGGAACGGTCAAATGAGCTTATATAACGATAATTCGCTACATTTATTTATTTATTCAGTGTTTACAGGCCCGGTATCTTACAATCTTTAAATCCGGGCCGTTTTTTCCACAACTTTTACTTAATTTACACAATTTTAATATGAATTTCCTTTTTAACATTACAACACATATTTTGGCTCTTAACTTAAATGAAATTCAACTACCCTTAGCTCAATTTGATCCACCCCGGGTATATTACGCCCCCGGTACCCTCCCCCGCTAGGCCCTTCACAATGCTCGGGATTTCACTCCCGAGTCCGCCAAGCGCTCAGCAGAGGTGGGCATCCCCATAATAACCACCTGGGGAGGCGCCCTATCAGAGTTGGTGCCCCGCCTACTTTCTACCCTTGGCAGCTGAATTTCCTAATCTACCCCCTATCTAGTTCCCCCGTCCCTAATTATCTATATTAACTACTAACTAAGCTAAGCTAAAATACTAAACTATTCTATTCCAATTACTGCCGGGGAACACCATCACCCAGAGGGCTGCAGGGCAGCCGCCTTTCTCCATCTTGACTCTGAGGGCCCATCAACCATAACCCACCTCTCTTGTTTCCAAGGTGGTGGGTCATACGGTGCAGGGAACCCCTCAGAGTTCATAATCATTCCACTAACTTTTGTTCATACGACTGGAAAACTGTCTTCTGGATCTCAAGGGCATCCCCCGTGTTCCTTCAGACACTCAGTCGTACTGGAATCCAGTTCCCAGGGCTCGCGCTTGCTCCTCCCAGCACATAAACTTTTTTTTTTCCCCGGCAAGGATTGTTACCGCTTATCCCCTTTTAACAATCCTTTTTTCCCTACTCACTCCCCGCCGAGACCGCACTAGTGTCCGTGTCAGTCCCGCCCTCCGTGTCGCTGTCATCTTCTTCGTCATTGTCAGTGTCAACGTCCCGTCTTATTCGTCCCTGTGCCTCTTTAAGTCTGTCTATGTAGGCTGTCTTTGCTCTATCTGACGCTTTCAGTGCAATCTGGTCTAAGAATTTCCAATAGATTGGGTCCCTCAGTACTTCGCCTACTAATCTTCCCTGGATCTCTCTCTGGTAGTTCCTTCTTGCTTCTAGTGTAATGACACACTCAAGCACCACATGTTCAGGGGTTCCCTCCTCACCACATTGACAATTCCCCGACTCTATCAATCCCAGCTTCCTTAGAGATGCCGGGTACGGTCCCTTCCCCGTGATGAAGTGGACAAGACCCCGAGATGGCTGGAGGTGCTTATTCTCTAGTCTCTCAACCACATTTGGGAACAATTGATAAGTCCTCCTACCTGTCCCACTTCTCTCCCAACGTCTCTGCCACTCCTCCAACAGGACTATTTCCGCCTCTCCAAAAGTTCTCACATCGTGTGTGGTGAGGAGTCTCACCTTCTCCAAGTTTCTCATTTTTAGCCAGTACGCCACAGCTTTCTTCCTTATGAGGAGGTCCAACGGCCATACACCTAGGGCCACACTCAATGCATCCGTTGCTACAGTCCGGTAGGCTCCCGTCAGCCTCAATAAGATGTTCCTCTGCAGACCCTGAATCGCCTTAGCCGGAGCGACATTGGTTAGTCTGTGAGCCCAGATGCACGCCCCATAGCTCACAATGGAGAGAAGGATCATCTGATGGTATGTCCTTATTATCCGCATAGGCAGATAAAACCGCCTCTGTCCCATGCTTATAATTTTATTCATCACCGACAGAGTGTTCCTTATCACTCCCTCCATGTGCGCTGTGAAGTTCCTCTTTTCATCTAGGGTAACTCCCAGGTATCTAACCGTATGGCTTCTTCTTATAGATTTCGTACCTAACTTTATGGTCGGATCCCTAGCCAATCTACCCTTAAACAGCATGAAGGTCGTCTTCTCCGGTGCCATTTTTAACTTGACACTTTTACACCAGATGTCAAGTTCTTCAAGCACCTGGTTACTTTTTTCCTCTAAGTTCCTTCTCGAGTACCCTTCTATTACTATTAGAAGGTCGTCTGCGAAGGCAACCACACCCTGCGTCTCTGGCATCCCCTCCAACAAGTACAACACTGGTTCCAGGCTGACATCCCAAAATATCGGGCCACATACCGATCCCTGGGGACATCCCTTCGTCAGTACCTTCTGAACCTTATTTCCTGGACATCTCAGGGTGGAGTATCTATTACGACAGTAGTCCTTAAGACTCCTATACAGCTGCCCCGGACACTGAATCTCTCTTAATCTGTCAAACATCGCCGGCCACCAGAGGTTGTCAAAAGCGCCTGAGATGTCCACAAATATTCCTACGACGTATTTACCATTTGCCGAGTCAATCAGTTCCATTGCTCTGCAGATTGCGTCCTCTGTCGACCTGCCTCTTCGGAAGCCATACTGCTGCTGATGCATGCCCATGACTGTCCTGTGTCTCAGTAATCTTTCACACAATATCTTCTCCTGCAACTTCCCTGCTGTGTTCAACAGGCAGATGGGTCTGTATGACTTCGGAATAAGCGGATTTTTATCCTCCCCCTTGCTTAGCACGATTACCTCGCTCTGCTTCCAGATGTTCGGGATTCTGTCTTGAGCGAGGCATTCGTTTAACAGCCCTGCAAGGAAAGGAGCAATAAGGTCAGCCGTCTTCTCCAGCACCTCGACCTTTATCCCGTCCGGACCAGGCGCCTTTTTCTTACCCATCAGAGCAATGTTCCTGATCACCTCCGCCCGACTAACAGGTTCTACCTCTTCCTCATTTACATACTCGTCATTCTCCATCCTCTCCCTCAACATTTGGTGCTCTTCAGTATCTTCTGTCACGTCGTCATCTGGCAACAATGTCTCCATTAAAAGAACCGCAGACTCTTCCCAGCTGGTCGTGGTACTCCCATCATCCTTAGATAGCGTGGTTATCATGGCTGGGGGGCGTAATTTCCCGGAGGCTATCTTAAACGGCACCCCCCAAGGTCCCCTCTGTAACTCCTCCTGTACATACTTCTCCCAACTTTTCCTCTTCTCCTGATACAACCCATCCTCAAACTCTCTCTTGCTCTCCCTGTAAATATTTAACAGCACCACACGACCAGCCGGGTCTCGACACCTCTGATATCTCCTACGCGTTCTCCTTGCCCTTGCTCGAAGACTCTGCAGTCTGTCATTCCATGGCTTATTACCAACCTTGGTATCACCTTTCACCACAGGTATCGACTTCCTCATTGCATCTTGCAGAGCCCACGTCAGCTGTTTGGCCTTCATGTTGACATAGTCGCCTTGTGCCACTGGACTGGGCAGTATCAGTTCAGCCCTCAGCTTCTCCCAGTTAGCTTTGCTCATGTTGTACCTCCTTCTTTTCCCTTCCCCATTTCCATCCACCAGCCTCCCCGCGACAAATTCAAAGACGATCAGGTTATGGTCACTGACCGTGACGTTGTCCACAACCCTCCAACCTTCCACCATGTCCATGGACTCGGCGTTACACAAAGTGACGTCAATGTTGGAAGAAGCCCCAGCTCTCCCCTGATATATAGGGGGATTATTCGGTTGGTTTGCAACCTCAAGCCCATGACCATAGATGAACTCCTCCAAAGCACGACCCCTTCTATCTCTCCCAATCACCCTATTCGCTACAGAGTGACGATTAGCTACGAAACATACCCCTCCCCGAATAGCCCCCTCAATGAATTGATGTATATCCACATCATCTATTAATTCAAGCCGTACCAGGGTTATTCTCAATAGAGCCTGGTACGCGAGACTGGGAGCAGTAAGAGACCATCCGGGATCGAGCCTATACGTCTTCATACAAAGATCACGAAAGTTCTCAAAGACGTCAGCAAGTAGCGTTACGTCTCTATACAGGTAGAGGTTCGAGTAGTCCCAAAGATTCTTACATTCAAAAAGTCGCCAAACCTCGCAGGCATGATCAAAGTCTTCCTGAGAGATATGACTATCCGTGAGCGCGTTGTAAAATTTATCTTTGCTCGGTAACTGAGTCTCGTTCAGTCGCTCAAATGAATCTATATAGTCATAGGGGAACACACCTTTACGAGTGACTAGTTTGAAGCGTTCATCATCAGGATGACACTTACGAGTGATTTTAAGTTGCTCAGGTTCGAGGTAAGATACGCATTTCTCTTGGGAGGTGCATAGAAAGCTGAAAATATCTATAATTTTAATTGTGATCCCTCGAAACCCATGCCGAATATAATTCATGATTACTTTGAATCGTCCCATAGTCTCTCCAATAACCTTAGATTTCCAGGATTGACAAGAACGCACTCCCCTGTGAACGGATCAGTTTCTCTACGTTCAACAAGTGATTCGAGAAGGAAAAAATTGTCGTAGCAACGCGCGTTATGGATTACCACGCTCAGATGACTAGGGTTCTTGTAATTAATATTACAGCCCGCGTGACTGCTCCCATGATAAAGTCCTGTCAAGTGACAATGATCCATAACACGGATATCATCATTCAAGTAGAGTTTTTCGCATATATGACAATGAGTGGCTGTATAATGAGCAACTCTTTGAGCAGGTGTTAGTGGCGTCATCGGAACGACAGTACTATAATAATCTAGTACGCGCTTTGCCGTATCTACGAGAGCCTCAACAAATTGATCTGTACAATCTTTTCCCGTGAAGTGTCGGTACTCTGAGAGATTATCATCAAAATTACATTTAGTTTACATGCCTACAGAATACGCTACATTACTCTGTACATTCTCAGTATAAGAAAATTTTGTGTCAGGATCACACGACTCTATCGGCACGAGTAAGCTCTCCAAGTCAGCGTATAAGATAAATCCTGTTTTCTCCTGTTGTTTATACTGTGAGAACGCCAGGAATTTATTCTCTCCTAGATGGAATGTACTCCTTACCGCGCCAAATTTTTTACACGTTTCTTTATGTTTTGCAAGTTTAGTTTCAGTCAGAAAAGAGGTCAGACAACGGTCACAAAAATACCTGCGTCTTCTGTCAGATGTGGGTGCTAGTTGCGTGTTTATTAACCGTGACAGATTTTTGATCACGCTGAAATGATAAGTTTCCGTCCCATGTACTCTTATCATGAATAAATGAACATGTCTAGCGCGCTCTTTAGCGCTGACGTGTACAGGAACGATCACTAGCGTTTTAGAGTTGTTTGCAGTGTCAATATAAGAGTCACTACCTCCGTGTTTTGCAGTGTACACATTAACAGATATATCTTTTAGCCTTTCGAAGCGTTCGATATATCTCATTTCGAACGGGAGCGGGATCCCATCCAGATTCAGCACATCTTGAAAATTATGATACGACGATAAACGCTGAGCTCTCCCTGTCGGCTCAAAGAGGCATGCCAATACGGATACGGGGAAGCAAAGTCCTTCTTCAGCTTGAACATTTATCAGTGCTTTACGACTGACTATAATTTAAGGGATTTGAACGTGGGCCCCGACCGTGAAAGCGGAGTTTTTCGAGAAATTTACTCTCATTTCCAACGTGCCGTCGTATATCCATCCTGAGTCTCTAGAAACGAAGCCCTCAATCTGAGCAAGGAGTGGGAAGACCACGTTATTTTCATATATCTCCTCCAAGTTTATTGTGTTAAATATATCGCATAGAGAAGAATTGAAATAGCCTTTTTCAATTCTACCTTCAGTAGGATGCTTAAACTCGCAAATGTGGCTTCAATTTACCTTTATCAAGCCGTTCGCGTTTGATTCTTTTTCTACGGTCTTTACATAAATATCCCCACACGCAACGGAAAACTGTACGGGATCCTTATAGGGTAGTTCATTACTGATAGAGTACGTCTTTATGCGTCGGGTGTATGCTTGTTCAATAAGTTTGATAGATAGTCCTAGCGGCTCCAGGTAAAGCCTAAACTGTGTAAATCCGCACCTAAGTTTCGTGAAAGGGTTATAAGTCTTTGGATCTGTGTGTCTATATTGTCATGGTCCAATATCAGTACGCTCGAGGTCTTAATCTGGCCGGGTATATGTTCAATGTAAGCATTATATACCTTCCCTTTGTGAAGAGCGGCGTCATGTTTCAAGTATCTAATTAAAAGTTGTTCATTAGCGCCTAGATAATCAAGAGTATACACCCTATTCCCATTAGTTTGCCGAGATACAATGATAGGAGTTGACAAGCGAGCTCGTTTTGTTGGTGGTCCTGACATGTTTTTTATAAAAGTTCGTTGGTGCACTATGCTCTAAACAGACCCTACTATCCTCGTATTAACCTCCTCATTGCTGGCCAGCTCGCTCTAGAATCTCTTCGAGCGGCTCTGAGACGGCTATAAAACACAAACAGGGATATCTAGTCATGTACAAAATAAAAGGTTGCATCTTTTCTACTGTAGGCATATCTATTAATATTTAGATTAATTTTTATAATCAAAACAACAAAGTTATTTAGTTACACTACTCTTGCAGTATAATAGACTGCCTATGACGGGGAGGATCAAGGTTCGAATCTAGGCTGGATGTACTGAGGGCAATTTTCTCGAAAAATGGTTTATGATTCTTTTTTCACGCAAAAGCGGGTACACATCTTATAAATATAGCGCATTTCTTATAACTAAAAATATTAGCTTAATTATTTCATAAGCGTGTAACCCGAACGGGTAGTAATACGTGATGCTAGGAAAAAGTACGCTATTTTCTATTATTTTTTCCGAATGCCTCTGATTAGATTAACCAAAATTAAATGTCATTGAAATCATATTAAATGTATTCAACAATGACCCGAAAATACATTTTTTATGCTAACATTGATAATGTTTTATTATATTATTAGCGTTATCATTCATCCTGACTGAGATTTGAACCTTGTAAGAAAAAAACACCTCTTCATTCAGCATGACTGAGATTTGAACCTTGTAAGAAAAAACACCTCTTCATTCAGCATTACTGAGATTTGAAGCTTGTAATAAGACGTGATGCTAGGAAAAAGCACGCTATTTTCTATTATTTTTTCCGAATGACTCTGATTAGATTAACCAAAATTAAATGTCATTGAAATCATATTAAATGTAATCAAAAATGATATGATTACGTAGTTCAGATGAATTACTATTAATGCCTAACCTTAAGACTACCTTTGACGAGAAGGATCAAGGTTCGAATCTAGGCTGCATGTACTGAGGGCGATTTTCTCAAAAAATGGTATATGATTCTTTTCTTCGTGCAAAAGCAGGTACTCATCTTATAAATATAGCCCATTTCTTATATCTAAAAATATTAGCTTAATTAGTTCATAAGCGTATAACCCGAACGGGTAGTAAGACGTGATGCTAGGAAAAAGCATGCTATTTTCTATTATTTTTTTCCGAATGCCTCTGATTAGATTAACCAAAATTATATGTCAATGAAATCATATTAAATGTATTCAAAAAATGACTCGAAAATACATTTTTTATGCTAACATTGTTAATGTTTTATTATATTATTAGCGTTATCATTCAGCCTGACTGAGATTTGAACCTTGTAAGAAAAAAAACACCTCTTCATTCAGCATGACTGAGATTTGAACCTTGTAAAATTAATAAAGAAAAAAGTTGTATCCGAAGTTTCCAAATAATGTGTGAGCTAAAGCGAAGATCGAACCTGGCGTAGAGGGAAGAGTTGAAAAACCCATACTCTGTACATCCTAACTGAGATTATAAAATTATTCAACGTACTAATTAGGATTTAAAGGAAGTGAACCCGCATTTGCGTAGAGGGAGAGTTGGAAAAAACCATACTCTGTACATCCTAACTGAGATTTGACGTGAAAAATACATATTTTGACAGATTTGATTAATCCTAGAAATGGTTGCAATAATCGTACAAGCGTTTTACGTACCTTCGAAGTTTATGAGCGCCGTCTTGCTGTTCTTGGAGATGCCTTTATAAACAAGTAGTAAGTCCGCGTTGGAAATGTTCTCCAGTTGTTCATCAGTGAGTAGAGAAAACCGCGTCGGTAACCACACGTTATATTTGTTCTCCAGCAAGGTGATAACTCTACGCCCTTATCTAGTTGTTATTGCTTTTATATTTGTGATATAATATCCGTGACCTATCTCTAAATCAGTTAACTTCCTTGACACTACCTCGCTCGATCCAATCACGGTTAAAAGTGCGGCTGAGTACTCACTAGTCATTCTTGATGTTGTTGTTAATCTTTAGAATGTAGATGATAGCTAATAATTTCATCTTAAAGGGGTAACTCAATATATATAAAGAAAGAAGTAAGGGTTGCAAACTACTACCCCTCTACAGGAGGCGGGGCGAAAAGGAGTTCAGAGTTGTAGAGACTCTTAGCCCCTCCCTCTACAAAGCGTGGGAAGTTTAAAGTTCTCAGTAAGCCCCACGTCAAGAGAGACATTTACCAACATGAATAAACTATTTCTTAAGCCCCTCTTGAAGATATTCTTTTAAAATTCCCACAGACCACTTACTTTCAAAAATGAATCTCTGTCAAGTTCAAAAGCTTCTCCCACACAGATAAAAGCAAAACAGATGCTAACATCTAGATGTAAAGCGCTCTCACAGTTAGGGGAGTTGAGCTAACTATCCGATACAGCGGAAGATATCCATCACTTGTCACAAACCCTCCTTCCACAAACGTTTCTAGCAAGGAGGGTGAGAGTAAGGAAAAGTCACAGCCGGGCAAAAGGACATCCTTTTAAAAGTTTGTTTTAGAGAAGGCTGCGTCAAAACTAAAAGTTAAGATTAAAGGTTAACCCTTTTTTTCTAGATAATATTCATGAGAGTCTCACGCCTCCCTGGCAAGCCTGCTTAGCATGAACCAATCATACAAGCCTTTCTCACATGCCCCACCTCCTCAGGGAACTCACAGATTCATCTCCCCACTCCCCTCTGCATGTATAATGAAGCAAAGTGCGCCGCGAGTCCACGACGTGGGAGGGGAGGGAACCTTCCCCTTAGTGTCTCAGTAGTTGATAAGTCTCCCTACTTATCACAACATGAAAGTGGTTATTTGGCCTAAGATCTAGTAAACGTATAATCAATATTCTCATTCAAGAATGTTCTCACTCTAAATCTCAATTAAACATACTCAAGCGCCCTTCGTAATTACACCAGAAAATAATTCTACTTTAAACGGTAACTACATTAATATCAATGTTTATAATAAATTTGGTACTAATGTTATAGCAACATTGCGAAAACTCCGTCAAAGATAAATGAGCTTTGTAAAACAATCAAACATCATTTTAGTCAACTCTTAGCAAATTAAATTAAATGTTTGATAAAGTTGAATTTAAATGTATCACTATAAATGTTTTAAATGTAAAGCATACATACTCACACCAACCGTCACATGGTATAAGGCGTCAGGGTCGATACAAGTTGGATTGCTCCAATGATGATGTGGCTGAGTTCGATTCTCGACCGGGTGCACTCGAGGAAGTGGGGGAAGAAGATTTTCCTTCATGCGACTTATCTCTGTAGTATTCTAACACCTTCTCCACAATAATGAGGGTTCACTTCCTCTAAAATTACCTCCATCATCCCTACCCCTCAAATTACGCCATTAATATTAATGGTAACAAATACAATCTAACAAAGGTGTCACTATCTTAAAATATTATTTTGCCCTTATCGGAAAAATCTGAGTCTTAATCTATATCATTTGTACTGAGGGTGGTTTATCCAAAATAGTTCCACAATCTTTCTACACTAAAATGCATATCAAGCCATGAATATTTAGTGATAAATGCATTCTTTATTTTTCAAACATTACAATTAAATATAATGTAACGCAGGAAGCGAGCTACAACAAGGTATAACAATAACTCGGTGCGTTTGCATAAAGGCACTGCACTTATCATGGTTATAGCTTTGAAACTATCCATCGCACGATAAATATTATTAGGAACATTTTTATAGATAATTTAATTCTGTTTAATGATGGTTACAAGTAATTTTAATGTTATTTAGTTTAAAAGGAGATATTGAAAGAAAATATAATTTTAGCTAGCTTTTTCATTGTAATGGTGAACACAAACCTGTCCATGGCTATAGCTTTGAAACTATTATTCGCACGATAACTATGCTTAGTAACATTTTTAATGAAAATTTGATTCTGTTTAGTTATGTTAACAGCTATTTTTTACTGTAAAGCTAATTTAAAAGGAGGAATTGAATGAAAGCCTCATTTTAGCGTTTATTTTACGTTGTTGCGGCGAACGCAGACCCTGCTCGAGAGGGGAAATTTAGTATAGTAATAAAAAATCCAAGATAAACTGATCAAAACATTTTCCAGCTCTCTAGGATTTTTTCCGATTAAAAATATCTGATGCTTGGCCATTCATTATAAACGTTTAGTTTAATTTTATACAAAGTAATCTCAACAGTAGTTTGTTCTTGAATATCTACTAATGGTTTTAGGAACAGTTTACCTTGCTACCTCCATGCTACTATCTTTACTACAGTATTGATATTTCTCTTTGGATTTCAACTTTAAAATTGTCCTTTAATTTCTCCTTGGATTTGAAGTGAATATTTTCCCTTGGTGATCCAGTTAGACCGAAAACAAACTACGACTATATTCAACAGTATGTTAAAGTCACATAAAATAACTGTTGATCATGCTGTTTAAGTAGTCAGTCCCAGATTGTATGTAAAAAAAGTCCTAAGTACTTGATTGATTGGTTAGAATTATAAATTCAAATTACCTAGGATGAGCTATTAATCGAAAAACATTTTGAGCGTCCGTCATATTGAAACAGATAAAAAGATTGACAAATCTTGTTCATACACGTTTATAGCTAGTTTCAAACAATGCCACTGCAAAATTTCGTTAAAATTGGTCCAAACACTTTTGATATGAATCGTGTAACAAAGATCCAGATAGAAAGAGAGGCAAAATACCAAACAAATGCTCAAGTTAAAACAAAACCTCGCTTCGCTTGGCCTACCATTATCATCACGGAATTCTAACATGACTTTTTCTCTGCATTTATAAAAACTTATGCTAAAATGTCATCCTACTCACTACTAATACTAAAGAACTGTTGTGATTACTATGCAAAGAAATTTATACTACACATATATACTGAAATAATAATTGGTTTGTTTTGCCCTGAAACTTTATTTTTCCAATAAAAACTGAAAAAATACGGATTTTAACTCACGTTCTTCTTCTATTTCACCTCAAGAATGCACCAAACATTTTAATTAATTCTAAAGTTAACAGTGAAATCATATTTTGTTGGGAAAATGCACTGAATACACCCGACCGGGATTCTAACCCCAGCCTCCCTGTCATCAGCAGTCTAGTCCAACACGAGAGTGACGCCTTGACCATGCAGACAAGAAAGCTGGTAATCTAACAGTCAAATATATTACTGACTAAAATAGTCTTCATGTGCATGGTTAATAAATATAATATTTACAATTAAAGTCTGTTCAGCGTAGGAATTGTTTTCTGAAAGGCCCTTTTCCCTACAAGAAATCTATTATCTGGTAGGATTGTTGCAGGAAAAAAGACCTTTCAGAGAGTAATTCTACCGTGAATGGAGTAGAGCTGTGGATGTAACATTTTATGCCAGTTGTTGTGATATTCAACACCCAAACTGCACACATAGTTTGTTTGAACTAAGAGTAATACCAACTCCCTATACTTTTACAACCAGCAAACTATAATAATACTATTAAATTGTGTTCAAAGTTTTGGCGTACTGCGCCGGGAGAGTTAACTGTCACTCAAAGACTCTGCCTTAAAATACGAGTGAAGAATGACCCTGGGCGCGGGACGAATCCTGAATAGCGGAGTGGTTAGAGCATTGGCGTGCCAAGTCAAAGGTACCGGGTTCGATTTTGGTGTCGATTTTAAATTCTCATAATTCAACTATATAGTTAAATAATGTGTATCTTCACGTTCCTTTTATTAGAACGTTGTAATTATTATATTATTATTATTATTATTATTATTATTATTATTATTATTATTATTATTATTACTATTAAATTAGAGAGTTATTTAAGAAACACCTATACCACTAAATACTATCTGTTTATTATGAATTGTTCCCTAAAAATATTTACTATTACATATTCATATTTTTTCTTGCTTTCCTCCTTATTATGTTTTAGCTATTAAATTTGTTTATTGTAATCACCTGTATGCAAACATGATGTGTTTATTATTTTTTAATCTGCAAAACAAATGTTCTTCTGTATCTTTAATTCTATCCTGTTAAGAAGTATTGACTGTTGGCTAGCACCTTAATAAAGGAAGATTAAAACGAGAATATATTATTATTATTATTATTATTATTATTATTATTATTATTATTATTACATTTATCAAACAATATTTCTGTATACAAAACTCATATGCATAAAATCATAAACATTGGTATTACGGGCTTAGTTAGGTTTCGAAGCTATATTAACAATTATAACAAGACATCTTGTGAATGTGAGGAATGCCAGGCCTCCACCGTGGTTCGGATTCCACGTTAAACTGTAGGTCCTTAATTTCATCTCACAATCACCCTACCATTACACATTAGCGTAAGTGCGTATAACCCGAATGGATAGTAAGACGTGGTGCTAATAATAATAATAATAATAATAATAATAATAATAATAATAAAACAATTATAAAATTATATATCTTCAAAGAATTTACTAATCATTTAGATAAAATGCTTCGTGAGCGCGTTTTTAGGTACTAGAAATGTCTTACTTTAATCCCAAGAATTAGATTTATTGCTTTTTTTGTTTTTAATGAAGACGCTAATAAACTATTCTAAATGTTTAAAACAAATTGTATTTGTTTTATATAAAGTACTGTGTTTGATGCTTGGGTTCTTTTTGGGTTTTTTTAGTGATCACTAATTAATTCAGTAAATTCATAAATCATAGATATCACGCTCGAATATCGCCTGTCATAGTTTCAACATTTCATTTATGATTAAAGGCGTGGTCATTGAATCCAATAGCTCTCAACTCAAACGATCGATTTCCTCTGGTGTTGCAACAAGGCCTTCATTTCTGTGAAACGACCGTGACAAAAGGATTGAGGGTAATCTCCCTTCTAAAGCGCGCTATCTCCAGACTGCAGCTCCCTCAGAAATTGAGGACTTAACAAAACGTAACCCTCCCTACCCCCTCCCTCTTCCATTGACACGAAACTTTACTCTAGTGCGGACCCTCCCTGGACCCTGAACATTTTGATCTTCCTTAATTGGACAGTCGATTTCTCGCCGGCTTGGGTTTTCTTGCTTGTCTTGACAAGGTGAATCCATGACAGTCCATCCAATATTCTCTTCCAATACACAGTTTTAACAATGGGGCGTAAAGATGGGAAAATAACCTCTCTTTTTTGGCCCATCTCAATAAGGGAGGGGTTAGGGGGGCCCCTTTTTCCGGGTTAAAAAAGGGTGTTTTGATCGGGAATTTCCCTTTTTTAGTCCCCAAATTTTTAAAACCCCCTAGATTTTGGGTTTTAAAATATTATTTAAAAATTTGGGGGTTTTAAGAGTTTTAAAGGTATGTACGGGTATTTTTAAAAGTTTTAAAAAATTATTTTTAATAGAAGTAAAACTCCAATCATTTTTAAAAACCTTTTTAAAATTTTTTTTTTTTAAAAAAATTTTTAAAAAAAAGCCTACACTTTTAATTTAAAAAAAAAAATTTAAAAAATTTATATTTTTATAATTATAAAATATATATTTTTTATTTTATATTTTGTTTGTGGGGGGTTTTAAATTTTGTTTTTTTCCCGGGTTTTCTTCTTTAAATAAAAACCCAAAAAGGTTTGATACCCCCAGGGGGCAATAGGTGTGAATTTTACCAAAAAAATTTTTTAAAACCCCCTTTTTTTTAAAAATTTGGGGTGTTTTTGGTCACCCCCTGTTTAAATTTTAAAAATTTAAAAAAAAAAATTTTTTAGCTTTAATAATATTTTTTAAAAAAAAAAAATTGAAATTGGATGTCTAGTTAAAATTTTGTTTTTTTCCCAAAATATCGGGTATTTTTCAAGTGGGGTTTTTGGGAATTTAAATTTAAAAAAAATTGACTTTCAAAAATTTTTTTTTTTAAAATAATTATTTTAAATCAAAAAAAAAATTAGTTGGTTTTTTCTTTTTTAATTTGGTAAAAAAAAAGGGTTTTTTTTTTCCGTTTTTGGGTCCATCCAAATATATACCGGGGGGGGTAAAAAATTTTTAAATTTTTAAATTTAAAAGGGAGTTTACCTTTTTTTGCGTGGGGGGAGGGGGGAAACATATTTTTAAAAACCCTTTTTTATAATGCTGCTTGATTAAAAATTTGGAATTAAAAATTTTACCCCTTTTTTTTTTAAAAGATTGATTATTTTATAAAAAATAAAACAGTGGAGAATTTTTTGGGGGGGGAAGAAAAACTTTGTGTATTTATGAAAAATATAATGAATTTTTAAACCCCCATTTTTAATTTCTTTTAAAAAAACCCTTTTTTTTTTTTGGGGGTCTTTTGTTAAAAACAATTTTATTCAATTTTCATAAAAAAAAACACATAAAAACCATTTTGTTTAAATTCATTTGCTTTTTAAAAAAATTGGGAATGAAAAAACCCCCATTTTTTTTAAATTTTTAAAGGGGAAAAACGAAGTAGCGAAACATTTTTTTTTTAAAAAAAAATATTTAAAAAGGCAAAAAAAAAAAAAAAGAAAGAAAAAATTTTTTTTTTTCTCGTTCCTTTTCCCATGGAAACCCAATAAAATTTGGTTTTTACACACCTTTAAATTTTTTAAAAGAGTGTTTCAAATAAAGCAAAACCATACTTCTTTCGTTTATGAAATTTGCGTTTTTTAAAAACCAAACGCAATTCAAAAAAAAAAAACTAAACGGGAATGATGGCCCGTATAAAGAGCCCCAAAGTTCCATTTGAATTTTTCCTTTTAAAAAACCCCCTTTTTTATGGAAGTTATTTTTTAAAACAAAAACAATGTCAATCGGGGAAAAAAGGGGGGTAAAAAATAATGTATATATCATTTCCCCTTCGTCGATTCTTAAAATTTTTTCTCTCGATAAAGTTGAATTTTTTTAAATTCTGATCAATATTGGTATTTTGAAAACCCCCAAATTTTTACGGGTTAATTTCTTTTTTTTGGGGCCACACTTTTCGTTTTAGGTTGGGGGCTCAAAAAAAAAATGAGAAAAAAAATTTTTTTGTTTTTTAACCTTTTTTTTATATTTTTTTTTTTTTTTTCCCTTTTTTACATTCCTTTTTTTTAAAATCAAAAGGGGGAATTTTATCCCAGGTGTTCCCAAAAAATTTTTCAAAAATTCAGTGTGGGTTCAAAAAATTTATTTACAAGGTTGTGTGTTTTTTTTAAAATTCCCCGCTTTTTGGGGCAAAAATTTTTTTTATTTTTCTCCCGAGCACACTTAATAGAACATTTTTCCCGGGGTTTTCCCCACGGGTATTTACAATCTCTTGGAGAAAGGGCATACTGCTTATACAACAGTCGGTGAGGGCATGAACAGATAAAATAATAGGGCTCACTGCTGCCGTTCCGTAATGCAGGGAGACCGTTTAAATTTTACCTGGGTCTAGCCTAAAAAAATCTGCTGCAAAAGATTAAAAAAACACTGGGTTTTAACCTGGCCAGGTGACGGGGGTTTTTTTATCTACTCTTCCCCACTTTTCCATCTTACTCCATGCAATTGGGTAAATTTACTCTAAATTTGAATTTGTCATTTTTACCACGAAATTGGAAATTAATATATACCTTATAAATTTAAAACGGAAAGGGAGACTAGGTTGAAAAATAAACAAAAATTATTTTCCCCGGGGAAATTTTGGGCCCCTTTCATTATCTCTCGCACCCCATCGGTGGGCATGTGGACTAAATGTCGGGTTATATAGTCAAATTTTTCTTGACGGAAGGGCCGGGTTTTATTCAAAACCTAATCTAAATTTTCCCCCCCTACCCATAAACCCAATGTTGGTGTGTTCCAAAAAATTTACCCCCCCTATCGCCACCCCTTTCTTAATTGAAATGCGTGTAGTCAAGACGCGTTTTAAAGACGCATGGAGTGAAATAAATTAGCTTTCCAAAAAGGAATGTATTTTTACACTGGTTTGGGGGGTACCCATTTAAAAAAAACAATTTTGATTATGGTTCGAAAAAAAAATTAGAAAATTCAAACTATTTTTTGCGGCTAACATTTATAAAAGTTAACCATTTATTTGTGTATTTTAAATTTATTTTAATAAATTATAAAATGACAAATGCGATAACATGCTCTATGCATGAAAAAATTAAAAAAGTTTTATTAACTTTAGTAATACCCGAAATGTCCTTTCCCAAAAACAAGATATACGTTATTGTTTTACATTTTTTGGGAAAGTTTTTTTGTAATAATGCTAAAATTTAAAAAACTTGGGGAAAGCCCGGCCCCCCACCGGGTTCGGTTTTTACGTTAAACTGTGGCCTTCATTTTTCTCACAATCACCCACCCTTAACCCTTACGTAGTGCGATAACCCCAAGGGAGTAAGACGCGGTGCAATAAAAATAATAAAATAATTTTTTAAACCCTGTACATGGGGAATCAAATAAAATTATCTAAAATATTCAAAAAGTACTTGGTAGGGACATTTTTTAAAAATTTTTATTATTTTTTTTAATTTTTTTTTATTATTTTTTTTTATTATATTTTTAAACACAAATAACTAAATCTATTTTTTTTTTTTAGCAAATATATGCTTTGAGTAAAAATTAAAATCCCTCCACGTTTAAAACTGTTTCTACATCTCAAACAATACTTTGGTTTCGTGAAAAAAAACACAAAGCACGAAAGGGTGGGCAAAAAAAAAAAAAAGAGATGAATGCCTAAAAACAGAGAGACAGAAAGTAGGGTTTTTTTGGGGCCCTCCAATAATGCACTTTTTTCTTTTATTTTCCCAGATGGAAGCGCGGATATGGTGGTTGTAATTTAATCACGTTCGAATTAATCCTTCTTTCAAAGTCTACATTTTGTCCCGTTGTTTTTTTTTAGTCGTTCGGTAATTGGACTGATAGAAATAATAGCGCCCGGGTTTTAGAAAAAGAACAGGGAAAGGAATTATGCTTTCCACCGTTACGGATATATTTTATAAAACAATAACAATATAATTTTTAACTTTAAATAAAATAAAAAAATATTTTGCACCCCGGGTTTTCTACCCCCTTCGGGTTATACGCTTTAAGTACAATTCCTAAAGGAATTAGGGAATTGGAAGGTTTTTAAATTTGAGGGGTGAACCCGCATTTGCGTGGGGGGGGAAATGGAAACCTTTTGGAAAAACCACCCCAGTTCACCCCAAACCCAGATTCGAAACCCCGATCTCCCCCTTCTCACGTCGAGCTCCGCGACAAGGCGTTAGCCAAATACGCCACCCCAGGGGGTTTTTTAACTTAAGGAAAAGGTTTAACCATTTACCCCGGGCAACTTTCAATTTTTTAAATACGCTAAGGGAGTAGAAAGGGTTAAAGGGAAAAATTTAAGGAATGTTTTCCCAAAATTTTAGTTGAGGAAGAGTGGGAAAATTTTTAAAAAAAATAGCTTTTGTTTTTCACCCCCTAGGGTTTGTAGCTCAACAAACCTTTAAAGAAGCTAACTAGTGAGCCTGACATTTATCAGTGTGGCCATAGCGGTTATAACTTATTTATTTAGTTTATTTTTGTATGACAAATTAATTTTTTTTAATTTTCATATTCCTTTTTTAAGGGTTAAATGTTGATTAAAACAAATTGAAAAAAATTCCATTTTGTGAAAAAATTTTTTAATACCAAAAAATTGAACATTTCTTTTTAAAATTTAAATGAAATATAAATTAGTTTTCTCTTTTAAGAGTTATTTGGATTATCTTGTTTTTGGGGTTAACATTACGTTTTTAAGGTAGTAAATACGATTTTGGGTTGAGAACGTTTGCTACAGTTTATTTTTCAAAATTTGAAAGTTCTTTTATAAAATAAAACTTTTTTTTTGCTGCCCACATTGATAAAACCTTTTTTTATATTCTTGTGTTATTTTTTAGTTATTTATTAAAATCTATCAAAATTGACTTTGTAAAACAATGACTTTACGTGTCAATAGGTGAAAAAAATATCTTGTAATTTTTATAGCGTTGATAAGGTTTTTTTTTTTATTATTATTATTAATTTTTTTATTATTTATTATTATTTTTATTTTTAGCACCGCGTCTTACTACCCGTTCGGGTTAACGCACTTACGTAAAATGTAATGTAGGGGATTGTGAGATAAAAGGAGGACCTACAGTTTAACCTGGGAACGAACCCTGGAGGGGGCCGGCATTCCCACATTCACAAGATTTTTTGTCAGAGGTGAAGGAAAGGGTTGGTAAACAGATAAATCTGTTTGATAATTTCTTCCCCTGAAAATTTAATGTATTACCTATTAAAAACAAACCCGGGTGAATTCTAATTCTATGGCATCTTTTCTTATTATGCAAAAAATGAATTAGGTTTAGAATGGATTGAAACCAACCAAAAATTAATTTCAATATATTTTTAACTAACAAATAAAAAAATTTTATTGCTAAATTTCCAAAAAAATTTTATGCTCCCAAAAATTTAAAATTAGGGGGTTTTATGAGAAATTAAAACACTTATTTTTCCATTGAGGTGAGGTTCAAATCCCCCACCTTCACTGACATATCTTTTAAAATATAAATTTTAACCCGGGTGAATATTTAAGCCATTATCCAAACCCTATTTTCCGTTCCCCCCAGATCAGGCGAAGAATTAGGAAAGAGTGAGTGTATGCAGTGGGGGCTCGTAGCTAAAATTAGTGGGGGTCTGCTCCGAAAATGTTACCTTTTTTATAAAAAGTGAAAGGGTAAAAAAAAAGACAAAAAAAAATTTATTCAGGAAAAGATAAAACTTTAAAAAAAAAAACCAAAATTTTTTACCACTTTAATTAATTTTTAAGTTAAACTTAATTATTATTTTTAAAAAAAAAATCCATTCTTCTTTAATTTGAGCAAAAAATTCAATAATTTTTTCCTGATCCTGGATGAGAATTGAGGGAAATTTTTCTCCATTGAAAGTAATGCAAGCGTATTTAGTATTTTTTTAAATAAAAGAAATAAAAAAAAAAACAAAAAGAATAGCTGGGCAGAATAAAACTAAATCTACCCCCTTTAGACTTTATCAATTTAAAAATAAGGGGCCGGGTTTTTAAGCAAACTTTCGCTGAGTAAAAAAAAATTCCTTCCCCATCCGCCGAGCAGAACTGCGTTTGCAACAGTGCTCTCTCTACCCGGCAGTCCCGCTTCCTCCTCCCAAACCCTATTATGTGCGCATCCCCCAACAGTCGAATACCACGTCGCTGGCCTGTAAACGCACATTCCCAAAAAAGATTTTTGTATTTTTTTCATAAATGGGGGGTGGCTACTGAAGTACTACAAAAATTTTAAAGGGAAAATATATTGTACTACAAAAAAAAAATAAAGAAATTAAAGAAAAAAAAGACTCATTATATTATATGCTATCGATAATATCAAGTGGAAATAGGGGTGCTGCAGTTCCGCAGTGCCTATACACGAGCCGCCACTGAGTGTATGGCTAAATGGAATTATAAAGAACTTTTCTTTATGGTGGAATGAAGCTCACCCCCTTGCCGGCTCCCCTCCCCCCACAAATATAAGGTATTGGTTTTCTACAAAGGACGTGAACTACGTATCTCGGTCGATAAAATTTGGCTGTCGAGTGAGTGGTCTTTCAACAAAAAAAGTGGAACATAGGTCGACCGGCCATTTTGTTCCTTTCGCTACCCCATATCTCCACCTTCACATGACGTCTCTTTCTTTCGTTTGTAAGCGGCGACAAATCACCTGAGCCCTAACATCCAGTCAATTCATTTAGTCGATAGCGTTCACTTCTAGGAAATCTCAGTGATCAAAGAATAGGCATTGCAATGGGCATTGAAAATTTAGGGTTGGGAGAATTTTGACCCTCCACCCCCACCCCCCTGAAAATTATTTGAACCCCTCCCACCTCCTTCGAATGGATGGACTCCTCAAAGTGGGGGCTCCATTTATACCTATCCCCTATATCTCTGTCATCGGCAGTCTAGTCTATTGTGAGAGTGACGTCTTAGATCATGCGGACACCGAAGCAAGTTTTACATACTATTACACTATTACTATATATATTATATTATTATTATTATTATTATTATTATTATTATTATTATCATCACCGCGTCTTACTATCTGTTCGGGTTATACGCACTTACGTAATGTGTAATGGTAGGGTGGTTGTGAGATGATTGAGGACCAAAGGTTTAACGTGGAATCCGAACCACGGTGCAGTTTACTATATTATTAGTGTTATTTATAGGTATTTTAAATATATATCAAAATTAACAGCTGCATATCAGATGACTTTACGTATGAAGGACTTGGTATCGAAACAAATAATCGATAATGTACTCATTAAAAGTACTGGAAGAAAAGTATTGATACTGTACTAGTATCGAAAGAAAAGTATCGATAACACTAAGTATGAGTATCGAAACACACATAAACTTGTTTGCTTTCGTCTGCTTGGGTTACTTTTGAGTTGACACCAAAAGTATTATTTTGTTTAGTTTATGATGATAGTGCTTATTGATGAAGGAAGGGGTTGTGTCGCCACTCACCCCGTCACCCGGTCAGATATCAGGCTGTGTTGATAAAAACATACAAATGAGGGGTAACAATATTTTATTTATGATGATCTAAAAGAGATTGAATGCTAGAGTTGTTTCTTGCTTGTCATTCAGAAAATGAGTGAGAATTGAGAAATAGTGTCATTTGTTCTTCCACCACAATCCACCTTGGTAAACATTTAATGCTTGAATGAGTGAAGATAGCAAAAAAAATTTTTTTTCTTTCGATACTGATCTGATACCGGAGTGTGAGTACTAATATCAATAAAAGTATCGGAATAAAGTATCTAGTAAAAGAATACTAATATCGAATAGAAAATATCGATATTAGTAAAGTATCGATAACATTTTAGAAAAACATTTTAAAAATGGTTGAAAGTTAGGAGTGGTTATAATTAAAAGTTAATATTTAGAATAGATTTCACTAGAAATTATATATATATAAAAAAAGTTAAATGTATGGATTAAACATTTGTTAAATTTGTAGATGTACTAAGTGGAATTACAAATCAAACTGTATATTTTACATGTACTTCTGGTGAAAAAACATATTGTCAAATATGAACATTTATACCCAATTCTAATGAATTACCAACTAGACCATAAACAAGTTGATGAAAGGTCTAAAACCTAGAGTGACATGTTAAAAATATAAATAAAAAAACTTTTAAGGTAAAATATAAATTGTACAAAACAATGCTCTAGGTCCAAATATGTTGTGAAATAAAAGAATAAAATTTGAAGTTAACATCTGCCAAACAAATTTAATGAAGTAATCAAGTG
The DNA here is from genome assembly GCA_039000515.1 of Timema cristinae. Classification (NCBI taxonomy): domain Eukaryota; kingdom Metazoa; phylum Arthropoda; class Insecta; order Phasmatodea; family Timematidae; genus Timema; species Timema cristinae. Next base: position 88,302 of record JBCFYV010000072.1, on the reverse strand, counting down.
ATGTGGAATAATCTAAGACTTATCTATTCCTTGTCTCATTACTCCTTTGTGATATGCAGCACATCCATACACTGGACTCGTCATTGCCTTAGATGAGATAAACTTTATCTTAAGTTGAGAACTGATACCACTATTAGAGAATACATAAATGTACTCAAATGGAAAAAAGTGACGTTGAAATATGCGAGTGGGTGGCTGCGATAAGAGCGGCATGAACGCATTTGCAGTCACGGAAAACGCGCTAAAAACTAAGTTACTTTCCGAATAAAAACAATGCGGTTATTTTCAAATCAAGGGTAAATTATCTTTTTATTTTCCCTAGCTTCGTTCTGAAATAAACCATCTATAGACATGTAAATTTGATTTGTTTGCATTTAATAGTCTTTATTGATGTGCTGAATATTACCAGTAGGTACTATACCTCCGTTAAACCTAGAAAAAATGGAGTTAATTTATTTTAAAACACAGAAAACTTTATATTTTTAATTTAAAGAAACACAAAAATATTACTATGTTATTTGCATACTCAAACCACCAAAAATGTTGTAGGGAGAAAATAATTACTCAACCTCTCATTAAATAGAGATGGAAATGAAAATAGTTTTTTATGAATCTAGTTCCTAGAAGTTTACAGTATAGTTAATACCTAAGTTAAGTTGAGTAGTCTGTTGTTGTATCTGTTGTTGGAGTTTTTTAAATGGGTGCCTATCTCACTGATTGCCTTTTCTGCCCAGTGTAACAGAGTAGTTTTAGTATGAGAAGATATCTAAAAACGGCGTAGGTGTTTTTGCTTATAAGTAAGCTTTAATTCTAATTCATTTATTATTTGTGACCTAACAACGTACATAGTAAATTACAAGAACCATAAGGTACATTTAAGGAAATACTCATAAATCTTCAAAAGAAAGGATGGTAAATAACAGTATAGGAACATGTCAACGTTTCCCATATCCGTGATCGAACCCTGGTCTCTCGAGTCTGAGTTAAATACTTTATAGCTACAAAAACTGTCCCCAATGTGGCTAATAGGATAAAATTACATTAACTCGCTTGCTACAGTCCAAAAAGAACCGTTTATAAAATACTATCTGCTATTTGCGGTTCACATTTATAATATTTTAATATATATTAGTGTTATTTTATAGGTATTGATAATATCTATTAAAAGTGACAGCTGCAGATCACATGACCTGATGTATGAATACATGAAAGCTATTTTTAGCACCAGTTTCACCATACAGTTGGGCTGTACGCACACAGTGTGTACACATTAAGCTAATGTGTTAGGGATTAGAAAGGTTGAATGTTGCTTGAAGGGAGAGTGTAAAATATTTTAGTAAAAATCATCCTCAGTACACCGACCAGGATTCGAACAGTCATTTACACTCATTGGCAGTCCAGTCTATTGCGAGAGTGACGCCTTAGATCATTCTACCACCGAAGCCGGTCACGTGGAGTATACCTAGTAGCTTTCATATCAGATAAGGCTCTTCATATGGAAATTGGACTCTACACTTCCTTTGGAGGTTCTCATTTCAATTAACTAACTGGAGCATTTAGAGTGTTATAGCCGTGGGTGGTGTGGTGGGTGCGGTGTTGTGTGATAGGTCAGCCCTTCTAGAATCACCGGACTGTCGGAGCAGAAAGTAGCTTTCCCATTAGCACAGTGAAGTGAAAACACTGAACTCACCTGGATACCAAGTAACGTCACATAAGTTGGTCCAACTTTTTTGGACACCAGGAGTCACGTGGGCTAAGGGATTAGTCTCGTCTTGTTTGATCTACCGGTGAAGGGTTGGTCAAGTTTCTAATCTAGGGCAGGATGAACTGAGGTGGTATTCCACAATTATTGATTTATCGGTTAGATTTCCAATACCCTCTATGGACTATTGCTGCTGCATTTCATCTTTGTTCTCTTCATCTATACTCCTTATGAAAAAAAAATTGTTGATTAACGGTAAGCGATAGTCTCTTTGATTTTATATGGTTTCGGATAGGTGAGGATTTGAACTTCGTCCGGATGAATTAAAGTCTTTTTCCCCCAATCTTTCTAACGCAAATGCCGGTACAATTTCTTTAAGTTTATATCTTCTATCTCTCTACCCTTATAATGAAAATGTGTGTATAGTTTGGACGGGTAATAAGACCTGGTCACCAAAAATAATTGAGTTAAACGCAATGTTGAAAAAAAAAACCTTGATTAAAATTTTCTAGGATGTATCTTGTGTTTATAGTCTCAAGTACATATACATAATATTAAAACTATTTTAATAATGTTCATATTTGATTTGGTAAGTAGTATTAAATGATAAAACTATATCCTCATTATTTTTATTTTTTATTCTCTTCTCCATATTTGATATTAGCTTAGTCTTCTCTGGCGACATGTTTCTGTGTTATTATTGATATTACACATATTCAGGTTTTATTTTTGATAAAGATGATATTCTGTTAAATACATATTATCTAATAATATTTATTTAACAGAATATCATATTAAGGTAATTATAGGATTGTTAATTTAAGTGATTATTTATTTAATATTCCTACAATATCTTATATTATCTATATACTATTTTCATTAACAATGTTTAAATTTATTAATCTTACAATTTTATTGTCATATCCTCTCTCCACGAAAATGGGTTTATCCCCTCTAAATTCAACCTTCCCATTTCTAACCCATTGTCGTAACTAATATTTAAGCGTATAACCCGAACGGGTAGCAATACGCAGTGCAAAGTATTATTAATACAATACCGAAACATGTCGTCATAGTTAATATCAAATAAGGAGAATGGAATAAAAATAAATAAGATATAAATGTATCATTATATTGAAATACATAATAAATATAATCTCCTCAACTAATGGCTGTCCTTTGATTTCTCGGTAGGGGGTCAAACTAGAGACACTTAAACAAACAATTTCCGACCACTATACACCGAGGAAATAGCAAAAACATTGTTAGTAGCAAAATGTTAATAGCAGATAATTATGTTACTGGAACAATTTTTTAACTGTTTTGGTATAGATGTTACTAACAAAATTTTTTATAACTATGTCTTCGACAAAAATTATTGTAGCAATTCATGGACAATTTGAAACATCAAAATTAAAAGTGGATTACAATTTTATTGAAACATGTATATTAACAAGTTAATAGCCGAGAGAATTTTCGGTAATAACATGTTATTGGAAGCTCCTCCAGTTCGAGTCACGGGAAGAGGTGGCTATTGTTGCAGCTTGTGTAGTGATTTATTGGTGCAGGAAAACAGAAAAATAGGAAAAGGATGTGGATTCATCCATACCTTCAAAGTAGGGACAAGCAAAGTGGAAATTATATCATAAGGGAATTGAAAAAGCTCAGTTTCAAAGGTTTTGTGCGAATGTCAAGTAGTGATTTTGAGTACCTTGTGAGCCTTATAGGTCCAAAAATTTCAGGGAAAGACACTGACTACAGAAACGCCATTTCAGACCCCGAAAGGCATATTCTTATCCTGCGCTTTTTAACTACAGTGACAGTTTTGACAGCTTAACGTCATTGTTTCGTAAATGATCATCACAAGAGGACATATTCCTAGAATTGTATGTGACTTCCTTTTGGTAGTGACTTGAATAACTTCTTCACATGACATCGCCAACCATTTGTACAGCTGCTTCATCTACCGAGTCGTCTGTACAACATTCTGGTTCATAATCTCATCTCCCTCTCTCTTCAACAGATTTGCCAACAGTAATTATTGTCAGTAATATTTGTTACTAACATACTTTGATCAAGACCGCCTCCAGACAGGTCGCAAAATGTATGTTATTAACAAAGCTAGCAACAATGTTACCAAACATGTCAATGAAAAATATAACAAATGTTGAAGGCAAATGTTATTGACAAAAGTTAATAGCAGAATGTTATTAAAATTTTAGTGATTTTAACAATGTAGTATCAAATTTATCAACAACTGTTGATAACAAAAGTTAAAACATTTAGGGGCCTATTTTTAAAATTTGTTAATAACACGTGTTTTGAAGAATGTGACCTCTGGTGTAATGCATTCTAAAATTAAGATATCGCTATAAAAGTTATTTTGATATCATTTAGTTTTTCTTTCTATCTATTCCCCGGTCATTTATATTTATATCTCATATCAAGAGAGAGTATTATAATTGTAAAAAAAAATATCTTGAGAGTATGATCAATCTTTACGTTTTTATGTATAAGTATATAAGTATCGTCATGTTACAGAGACTTACGGAGATATAATTTAAAAAAATTAGAATTTACGCATCAGTATGGAACCCTTAAGTCATTTTGACGAATTTATGAGAGTAACCATTTGTTTTAAAATATTGATCAGAGCTTAGAAATGAAATTTAATCAAAATCGTTTGAGCTGGTTTTGGTAAAATCGAATTTTTCACTTTTCACTCATAAGGAAGCTACCCTTAATTTTAGTGTTTAGATATTACAATTTCAAAAACCCCCTCTGGACGACCCTATTAAAACCCTAGATAACCAAGTTTCAGACAAATTGGTAAAATAGTTTAGTCATATAGCCCGACGTACAGACAGATGGCATTGAGAAAACCACTTTTTCGGATTCGGGATCATGAAATATTAACATTCATCAAAATCTCGAGTCGATTTTTTTGACTATCACAATACTTTCTCTACCTAAAAGTTAACGAGAAAATTGAAATGAGGAAGGGGAAATTAAAACAGTAAAGTATAGTTAGCTGATTCGGTAGCATGTCTGCCTACTGAGTTAAAGGTCTCGGGCTCGATTCCCATCATGGTCGAAAATTTATCATTGGTAAAATGTAGGTTTACTCTTTCACATTTGTGAAGTAATGAGCTGTAGCTGGTAGTGGAGAAAATATGTGACTTGAATAAAAAACATACCCAGGCCACAGGCTGGATACAATGGATGTTAAGAAGAGTAGAGATGAGAAAATTGATGTCTAGTTGAGGATCTAGTAAATATAAAATAAATCTGTGTTGAATTGACAAACATTAGAGTTAGTTTAAAACCACTCTTACTACTAAATAGCATCTTTAATAATAAATCCATGTACTTTACAGTAATTCTATAAAGAGATCACTAGACCTAAATATAATCCAAATCCCCGAAGCTCAATTAGTTATGATGACATACTATCTGGGTCATGTTAAATATGTTTTCCTGCCCCCACCTTAAGCCAAAGGCTTGTTCCTGTTGTTTGCCTATAGTTAGAGGTTAGGGAAAGGTGGCGGGGGAGGGATTCGCCCAAAGGTTTTGGAGAGAAGGGAAAGTGCTAAGAAGGGAAGGGGCAGCCGGATAGGGGCCGTTCGTTCAAACATCTTGTTTACCCAAGTTACCGGTTATTGGGAGGAAATTAGTGCAGCCACTCTACTTGCTGACTAAGTTTCTGATAACAATGGCAGGAGTGTCTTTATGTGAAGACACCATACGCTTACGCAGCAACCTATATGTGCCTAAGTTTTTTTATGTGTTATAAAATAGTAGTAATAAAAGTTCTTTTAACAAATGTTTACTCCTGCAATATTGCGTTACTTTTAAATGAAATACACCCGCGAAAGTTAATATTATTTCAGAGTATTAGTAAAAATAAAATCCAAGTGAAATTACAAGCATGCAAAAATAATAATAGTAACCTATATTCCTTTCTACGGTGTATTTTTTATTTTATTACTTGACTCGATGTTTAATATTATGCATGTTCAAAGCCTTTAATTTTTTCCCCCTCTTGCTCGCACTTGTTCTGAGAGCGCTTCTAGTTTATTCTCTGACCAAATTATCCCAGCAAAGCGCCTCCCCTTCCAAACCCCCCCCCCCCCCCCCCATACTTCTACTCCCAAATCCTTCCCCCCTGCCATCCTTAAAACTCACCTTTGGCTCAACGTGCAAAGCAAGGCTACACATTTATAGGGAAGGTAATCCTCTAAAACTCCATCAAGGACCGCTTTCCATCCCACTTACCCCTCCCCCTCCTTGTCTCTCTTTTCCTGTGCTGAGGTTATAGTATAGGTTTGCATTTAGCTTACGAGTTAAGTATGTACACAAGCACCAAGCAAAATGTGAAGAGCGAGTTTGGAAATCCTGCACAGCAAGCTGCGTTTTCACTCTTGTGTATATGAACACTGCTGTGGAGGTTTAAGGAGAATCGTTATGTCACCGTGGGAGAAACCTGTTATCTCCATGACGTAGGCGAAGTCACTATTTTTTCACAATGAAAACAATTATATTTATAAAAAACGACAACTTTCCAACAAGTACTGGTATTGTAATTTTTATTATTGCGTTTCACTACCTGTTCAGGCTATACGCATAGTAATACACTCTAATGTAGTAATGAGGGGAATGGAGCATTTGCGTGGAAGGAGAGTGAAAACTATTTAGGGAAAATCACCCCTAGTATGGCCCTGGTTTCTCTGTCATTCGAAGGCTGGTCTTTCATAAGGTGACCCTCAGACCATTTCGCCAATGAAGCAGGTAAATATTGTAGTGTTCATAAGTGTTATCGGCAGTATAGTTATAATGCACACTGCATGGAAAGTACTTGTTATCAGTGAATCAAATTGTCTAATACCCGTTTGGGGGTCACGTGGTCTAATTTAAGTAGTCACTCTCCCAGTAAACTAGACTGCTGATGACGGGAAGATCGGGGTTTTAATCCCTAGTTGGGTGGCTTTTCCTTAATAATTGTCCTCCATCCCCCCACACAAATATGGGTATATTTACTCTAAATTCAACCTACCTCTTAACTAACAAATTAATATAATTAGAACGTGGCCTATTTGTAAAGCCCGAACTAGGAGTGGACGTGATACTAAAAATAAAATAGAAACATATATTATAACGAGAGAGATTTTCTTAAGAAAAAGATGTATTTGCAAGAATATAGGACCACAATATGAGACAACTCGACTTTTTATGTGGACGTTAAATGTAAGCACCAGCTATGAGGCTAGTGGTGTGTTACACCCCAATGGTGAAACTAGCTCATATTAATTAATGAATTGGACAAATTTTTTTATCTTTCCGTGAACTGGCTTCTTTCGCTTGACCATTTCACGAAATGGACAAAAATCGCATTAACTCTTGTCCATTTCATGAACTGAAACTTATTTCTACTATCTATTATTCGTTTTAAGATATTATTTTAAACTAACCCAGCTTTAGCTAAAATCTATTCAAACTAAAACGATTAAAAGTTAAATTAACTTCAAGAATATCAAAATTAAGATATAAGTACAAATTAGGGGGCTTTGTTATCATAAAAATCACTTCAGAGAGCTTCTAAAGGTGTTTAATATATAGAAAATTTTCCTAGCCTTCGGCAGTTGGGTGTTTGTTATGTTGCCATAAAAACCACTTCAGATAGCTTTTAGAGGTTGTTTAATGTTTAGAAATTTTCCTAGCATGCAGCCGTCTTCGCTTCTCCATTTTATGGACCTAGCAAAAACTTATCCAGTTCATGAACTGAGTAACGATTGGAGCTGAAATGTCAATGAAATAGTCATAAACTGGAATATTTTTGGCCCATTTCGTGAAATGATCTGGGGAGAGGCCAGTTCACAAAGTGGGCAGAAATTTACCCGATATTCATGCACTGGAAAAATTGATAATTGAGATTTAATATGGAAACCAATTATGTGACTAAAGCATAGTTATCAGAAATTGAAGTTTAATTGATCGACTATGGAGTTAATACATTCTTCAACTTGGCTATGAACCTGTTGAGAGGGGTAAAGTTTGGTGGAGGGGTTAATCGAGGTAGTAGAAAGAGGAGGTAAGGGTGGTTGGGGTTTGAAAAAGGGGGGAGAGGGGTGTATCTAAAGGGCGTTACGTAGAGCCGTGCTTATGTCCACACCGTGTGCTACTCCAAACTACAAATTAACAACCACCGTCAGATAAAATTATACACAATCGAACAACTTCATCTTCAACCGGTGACTCCCCCCACCCTATTTAACCCTATACTCTTGGATCTCTCTCCACTTACCATCTTTTAGAACCGCCACCACGCCAGCTTAGCAGAATATAGCTCCACGAATAAAACTCTCGGTTTACTTCTGATTAATCAAACTTGTGATATTTTTTATTTTTTAAAAAAGGGAGCCATTTGAAATCAACATTAAACTAAAACTAAAAGGATTATTACGTCGGAATTATTTTTAGATGAGGCATGATATTTTTTTTTTTCACACCACGTTTTACTACCCTTCCGGCTTATCCTCATGATTACGCTAATGGGGTAGGGATGAGGAAGGAAAAATTAAGAGTATATGTACCTGGGTAGAGGGATAGTAGGAAACAATTTAGGAAAAACAACCCTCAGTACACCCGACTGAGGCTTGAACCCAGATCTTCTCGTTACTGTGAACCAGTCTATTGCAAGAGTGACGCGTTGATACGACCACTGATATGGATCTGTTTTAATAAAATGATTGATGTTGAGACTTTTTATAATCACTGCTCTTTTTATTCATACAATCTAATGACTAATAACTAATTAACGATTCAATTTACCTAAATAAGGGAACAGGCTGGAAACCTTAGTTTTGTTTATGGAGTATCTGTCTACTTAGATAAGAGTCCCGGCCTCGATTTCCAGCAAGTTTAAAAAAAAAGTCTCTGTTGAAATTGTGGCTCCCCTTTTATAATTTGTGGACCGTGTGGCTGGCTATATACTAAGTTATGTAAGAAAGTGCACGTTAACACCCTCTCCTTCCCCTGAATAAAATTGAGTACAATAAATGAAAGTTTGTAACGTTGTACACAACTTTGCAACACATTTCGGCAGACACCGAATTAGTACTTGCAAGACATTTTAGCTTCTGCGCCCACGTGCGCCATCTGCCTCGCACTCGTTTAGCCGCCATTATTTAAAGCCCTGCCTACCCTTTCTGGCGGTGTGTTGAGCTTTCAGCTGTCAAAATAGATGGCGTTGCTAAAGTTATACAAACTGGTGGATTCCACCCATCGGGTTGGCAGAATTACTGGTTTTTTTAAAAAATTGGGGAGATGGAGACCACCCGGGTAATCAGTAAAGGGCACAAGAAAAATTTTTTCAAGAACTGAAAGATAAAATTAGTGCCGCCGTAAAGTGGTGGCGCCAATTTGACAAAACGTGGGAGATATAACGTAAAGATACACTCACACCCGAGCAGAAAATTAGCTTTCCAGCCAGCACTAACTCCTTTAAACCCTTAGTACCACTTTGAATTTAGAACCTTTTTGATTCCAAATTTTTAGTACTATTTTGTCCCTTTTTTGAAACACAAAGAAAAATTTTGTCCCCGTCCCGTTTTAGTAATTAGCATATCAACGTGGGACCCGGGTTAAATCTTTTTTACCAAAACTTTTTTGAATTTTTTTTATCCCAAAAGTTTTGTCCCAGTTTTGTCCTTTTTGTACCCGTACCCATTTGGTAATTAGCATATCAAGGGTACTAAAGTTAATGCGGTTGTCCCCTTTTTTGAATTTTTGATGCCAAATTTTTTTGTACTAGTTATTTGGGAAACCGTTTTTGTACCACAAAAAAATTTTTGTACCTGTACCCATTTTTAAAAATTACATTTTTAAGTCAGTGACTCCGTTTAATGCTGTTTAAACTTTAAATTTTTTTAAAAAATAAATTCGGGTGGGTATGATAAATAAAATGTACATTTATTACAAGAAAAATGTATTTAAGGTAAAAATTAAAAAAAATTATTTTGAAGTTTTTGTCACTAACTATAATAAATAACATTAGAGGTATTATTTTGTTTTTTGTCTACCATTTATTTGAGTTTATTATAAGCGGAAAAAAAAAAATAACTAAATTTTAATTGCAAAATTTTTTTGGCCAGGCTTGGAAAATTTTTAAAAAATTTAAAGGCAAAGGGAGGCAATAAAATATTTAAAAGCTTTCATTTCGAAGACTAAAAACAATTTTGATAAATATATCTTTATTTTTATTACTGATATCCCCCACGTCATACCCCGTTCATGTTAAAACATTAGAAAATTTTAATTGGGGGGTAGTGGGGAAAAAAATTTAAATTTTTATCTATCACATTTTTTTTTTGGAAATGGGGAAAACAATTTTGGAAAAAAACTACCCTCAATAAACTCGCCAAATTTTGCACCCAAAAGGCTCCCTACAGCGGGCCAATTTAACATAGTAAACTTAGACCACTAACCCTAATGGGTACTGTTATTTAAACATGTTTACATTTTCAAACATCTATATATTTACAAAATTTTTCCCCAGAAAAAAATGTTTTTTGGAAAAATTTTTTTACCTTTTTAAGTTTAATTTGAGAAATATCCCATGGTCAGCCTCAAGCAGCTATAAAATCGAGAGGCTGCCGTAATTTGCAAAGATAGTGCCAACATTTTAAAGCTGATGGTGCCTGTGGTTACCCCAACAAAGCCCTCCAAACTTCTACTCAGTTAACTAGACTTAAGGTACTTATTAAATTTAAATTACTCCTATTTGTCCCAGAGGTTGATTTTGGTTCCGTTTCAACCCACTTTTCACCACAAATTTGGGGGAACGGGGGATCGAACTTGGACTTCAGATCTAAAGCCTTTTAAATCTACCACAATACAACAATCGGTGGGGTATCAAATATTACTTACTTATTACTTAGGCTTTGGGAACACAAAATTCATTATTTTAAGGGTTTTTAAATATATTATTTTACACGCTTCAAGTCGTGGCAATTTTGCAAAAACTATACTGAGCACTAAGGCGTAAATTTTTCGTCTGTACTTGATTTTCGATTCCCTGTTGGGTTAAATTCTTATACTACTTAAACAAATCAGCCAAGTCACAAAGTTTTTGAAAACAAAATCGTTCAGGTGTTATAACTTTTAACTTTCACTAAAGTTTTTTTTAAAAAAAGTATTGAAAAAAATAAAAAACGCTGCATTGTTTTAAAAATTTATTTGTACTTAATTTTTATATTATTTCACAGTAAAAAAAAAAGTATCGCTACCATCCATTGTATTTTAAATTTTAATACAGATAGCAAACCCCAGTAATATGCTACCATTAAAAAAACTTCCCTTTACTACAAGAGTTAAATAATCAATTTATATTTGATTCTCTTTGGCCCCTTTCTTAAACTTTTTATTTTCAAGGGTATAAAAAATTTTTGAAAACTTTTTTCACCTCAAATTTTTACAACCTTGGGTTTTTTTCGAAAGCAAAAAGGTCACATAGTTAATTAATAAAAATAATCACCTGGGGTATTATTGTTTTGGGATTGATCATTTTCTTCCCAAAGAGCGCCAAACTGCGAAATCCCAAAAGGTTAAATTAAAGTAATCACATTTAACAAAGCAATAAAATAAAATTAACATTTTAAATCTTGCTACCAAAACTTCGTTCATTAATTTTTTTAAAAATAACTTTTTCCAAATCCCAAAAAGTCAAACCCAGCCGAAATAAAAACAGTTAAAAAATTATACTAGAACGTCTCCAAAACTTTGACCCAAATTTTATTTTTAAAAAACTTTTGATAAAAAAAAAGTTTTTTTTTTTATTAAATAGGTAAAAAATTAATGTAATATTTTCCTATAGAATATAAAAACTTTTTTATTAAAATTAGGCTCAAATGAAAAACCAAAAAGGAATATAAATAAAAGTGAAGAATTTAATTTTACTGACTCGATAAATAAGGGGTAAGTCATAAAACTTTGTGTATAGGGCATGTGGTTTTTTTTTTTGAAAATAATGATCACTAGGTAATACTTTATTTTTTAAGGACCCAAATATTTTTTCACACAGCAGGGAAAACTTTGTGAGTTTTTTGTTACTGAATATATTTAAAAGTTAACTTTTTTTATATTAATTACCAAATTTCATAATTGGACTTGGCCCTTCTTATCCCAACGACAGGTATTAATTTTCTTTTACCAAGAAGTCACAGAATTATTTAACCCCCAAGCCCCCTGCATTCCCAAACAGCAGACTACCAAGCTTGCAAAATGAATAGCTTGTAAATGGGGAATGATATACTAACGCACCTATTATCAACAAGAAATGTTGCAGAAGGAAAAGTTGTATTTAAAACATGGTTTTTGATAAGTGTCGACTTGGGAGTCGTTTGAGCTCAATATCGCGTGATTATGAACTAACCCCAAAAAAAAAAATGTCTAAAAATAAAATAAATTTTTATTAAAAATATGTTTTAAACAAAAACTCTAACTTAATTGACAAAAAAATAAAAAATCCATAATAATTTTTGTTTTCCCTTTTAAAATGCATTGATAGAAACATTTTAATGAAAAAATTTCAAAAACACTTTTACATGGTTTGAAAAATTTCCCTAAGAATTTAAAGATGCCCAATATTTACTAAAATAAAAAAAAAAACAACAATTTGAATTTTTTTTTTTTTTTTTTTTTTTTTTTTAGAACCTAATTTTTGGGGAGGCAAGCCTTAACAAAAGTTGAGCTTTTACCAACGCTAGGTTTTTCCTGTCAACCGGGGTTATACCCTGCGCGCACCTAAAAAAGTACCACCTGCGTGTTTTAAATAAAAATTATTTATCACAATACAACTGACAGATAAATTCCGTTCATAAGACGTGTAAAACATTTAAAATGGGTGATGATTTTTATTGGTAAAAATTTATCCTCAAAACAATATCTACCCGGGTTCAAAACCCGGTAGCAATTAGTGATTTATTTCGACAGTTTGATATCTATTATAACTCAACTATCCCCGGTCACTAATAATTTTAGGGTCAAGCACTGAAATGCGGGTATTTCTGATATCCGCACGTAACCCATAACTTTGACCTTTTGGAGGCTTAATCTTGAGAAGCGATATTCAAGCCTCGCGGGGTTTTGTATCGGGATCGGGCCCTTTGTTTGGCAAAAAGGCTCTTTGAGTCCCCTATTCGATTTATAGGGGATCCTAAGCAAGGGGTAGTTCAGCATTATTTTCCAGACAGTTGGTGTAGACTGTTGGTTCGTGCTTTTTTTTTTTTTACAGTTGTCAATGAATGTAACCATGTTTAAGAATTTTTTAACTTTGGTTAAGACAGGGGAAAAATAGTTTGCCCCACGCTCCCAAGAAAAATGAATCCCTCAAACCATTCACGTTTAAGGGTTTTACCGGGATGGGTGAACGACCGTAAAAGGGGTTCATATTCGAGGGCACTAATGAGAGCAATTTTTTGGGGAAAAAAACCAACGAGTGTAGTGATTGATTTTATTTTTGAGTCCTTGCTTAGACCCCCCCTTTACACATGATGACCACAGTCACGAATATTTAAATGTGGAAGGTAATATGACCCTACCTTTACATCTAGTGTCAGAAGGTGAAAAGGGTCGGGCCGAACTTTTTATATTGTGCCCGACATGCATAAAATCGAAAGCCCTTACAATACCGTATTCTTAAATTGAAAAAGACAGACACGGATTCGAACCCGGGACTTTGGCTTGTACCCAATCCTTACCACTGAGCATCCGAATTTTCCCAAACCGGGGTCATCCTTTTACCTATTTTAAGGCGGTCTTGATGGACGGCGGAAATCGTCGTCTACTATTATGCTAAACATTTCGAAAGCCATAAAAAACCCACCCAAATTAAATGACCCGGGGAAGGGACACTTTAGTAGTTCAGGGTTAGACTTTGGCGTTCTAACCAAAATGTATTGGGTTTGATTCCTTTCCCCAAGGGGGTCGACAGTTTACACGACGGACACGAGACGACGACGGACGATCGGCTTAGATTTGACTTACTGAAAGGGATCAACTGTTTCGAAAAGCTACACAACACAGTAATTTTTCCGACCTTTCATCGCTGCGTTATTTAGTATCGTACCTCAAGGGCAGAAAGGTAGCATAACAAAAAGGGTCTACCACGGAAAAATTTACAATAACCCGACTAAACTGTTGAAAAGGCCCTTTTCGGGGCCAAAAAAAACTTAAAAAAGGGACAACTGCAAGTTTGGGACGCGCAAAAAATAAACGACACCAAACCCAGGACGGGCGGGAATCTTGAGATAGGACATTAACTTTAAACTATCAATAAGAACGGAGAACTGAATTCACTAGCATCACCTAAAAGGAAACTTCTATTCAAACCAAGGGGGACAACCTCCAAAAATCAGTAAAAGTTGCCAACCAATACGAGATACTGCAGTTCTGAGGGGGACCTAGGGAAACCATGAAAAACCAAGCGAAAACGCTAACAATCCCAAAAACTCTCAAAAAACCAAAACCAAAATTCCACCCATAGTGTAGCGGGGACAGCAAATTACCCCAGAATACAAAGACATGAAAAAACCCATGACGGGGACCTTCAAATTTTTTATATAAAACGGGCTCAAAATCCACATTCAACCCCTCGATACTTCAAACCCTACACCATTAAAACAAACGGGGAAAAATTTCATCCCTTTTCACTCCCGAGAGACAAGCCTTAAAATTTCAAAAAGGGGCTCCCCCCCAAACATGCCCCGACATAAAAAAGAAACTTCATACAAGGGATACAGCAACTGACACAGACAATTTATTTCCCAAAACACAGACGGAAATGCAGCACAAATATCGTCAAACTTTCCCAATTTTTCATAGCCTCCCCCAAAAACGCGAAATAAAAAACTCTTTCGGGAAATTACTCAATAACACCCGGTCAAGATAAACACTATGTACAAACCAAAACACATCCTACATGCCAAAGAAAAAAAATTGGGGCCCTTTAAGAAAAACGGGCCCCAACATCCCAATCTCAAATCTGACCCCCATTTGACTTCTGACTGAAAAAAAAAAAGACAACAAAAACCCCTGAAAGTTGACTTGGGGGTACCATACCGCAAACTTCAAAGTCCCCGAATACCTAAAATTGAAAAAAAACGACCAAAAAAGAAAAAAAATGAAAAGAACTACCTCCACACAAAAACTGACACCAAAAAAACTACTTCCCCCCACTCCCAACAAAACTAGCCACCAAAACTCAGGGGTTTCGTCAACATACAAGACACCCTACTTAGCACAGGAACGACCCAAACAACAAAGGGAAGAAGAACAACGCCCCCTTTTTTACTTCAAAAATACTGACAATTTTAAAGAAATAAAATATGTGTTTGCTCAAACATCAAAAACTTTTCTATCAAAAATTAAACGGGCAGAGGAAAAAGACAAAATTATGATAATATTTGAAGAGCAATGATTTTTAACTTTGGTCCCAGACAATAAAACAAAAACAAAGAAAAAATTTCAACTCAAATTTCTTTTGGGAATCTAATGGAATCCTACAACAACACAAAAATTTAAGACCTGAGCAAACAAGGGAATAGACCGGGCCCACTTGGGAAAGCGAAAAACCCCCTGAAACCAAAAAAGGGCTTAAAAAACAATATATATATACAGGACAGACAGAGTACAAAGAGAGGGGGGGGGGGTCAGCATTTTTTAAAAGACTCCCTACCACACATGAAAAAACGTCGAAGACTGGGAAAAAACCGGGGGCCAACAGTGACTGTCAACACCAAAAAAGGGACAAAAAAACTCGGGGCACCTACAACCCCCCAACCCAAATTTTTATCAAAAACCAAACCCGGCTCCACTGCAGATAACAACTTCCTAATAGGGGGAAAACTTAACAGCAAAATACACTAGGAATAGCAGGGGACAAAAAAATGGCGAATATAAACAAACAAGGCAGACTACAAATAAAACTCCAAACACCGACATTTTATCCCGGGAAACACCTTTTATAAAAACGCCCGGGGCTTTTTACTAACAACTTAAAAATAACATCGGAAAAATTTAAAGGTATTACAAGAAACCATTTCCAAAACCCTAAAACCCGGGACTCTGCAAAGGGAAAATCGACACTGAACATCAGCCAACTGACAGGCCCGGGACAAAACAAAAAGACGGAAGAAGTTCAAAGAAAAATTAAGGAAACCCAAAACCCGGGAAAATAAATAGAAACAGAAAAGGACTTGACGCCGCCATTGAAAATAAACAAAAAACAAACAAAACTTTCAAAAAAAACACAGTGACCTCCCAAAACAGCAAAAAGTAAGGGGTTTATCACCCCCCCCTCAAAAACCTCCGATAGCCAAAAAAAAAAAAGCCGTAGGGTTGGCAGAGTACGAATCCCCAAGAAAAAAACTAGGGACAACAGGCTAAAGGGGCCCGGGTTGAAGGGCTGTCAACAACATAAAGAACCGATGGGAAAGACTTTTCATAGACACTACAACCAACCCAACAGAAAACCCTGGGCTTTTACAAAAAATTTTTAAAAAGGAACTGCGAGAAGACGGGAACTCCCCGCCATACTGCAAAGGAATGGCCATATAACACGACAAGGCTAACGCGATAGCCAAAACAAACAACAATTCAACCCAATCCATCAAAGAAACTTAAACAAGACTTTACAGGGATTAAAAACCAACTTTGAAACAAAAGACGACAACCAGCCCCTACACAGAGAGGAAATAAAAAAGCATCGAAAACTTTGGTCAAATAAGCCGGGGGAAACGCATAAAAAAGATTAAAAACCTACCCCACAATCAAAAGCACTGCTTACCCAAATATTAACACGGCCCCCAAATTACACTACTTCCCAAAATTTTGGAAAAGGGCCAAGTCTCAGCATCCCAAAACCACAAAAATAGCATCTTCCCCCAGAACAGACGACCAATCACTGCCAATACAACCAGTAAACTTTATGAATCCCATACAAATAGACTGCAACAACACACAAAGAACAAATAATCCCCCATCTACAGTTTTGGGTTCAAAAAACTTCACTCCACATCCTCCGTACTAATTTCTGAGGATCCCCCATGCTTTAATAAACGCAAACACTCGCCATATTCTTGACGTCAAAACCTTGACAAGGTGGCACTATGGACTGCTTTCAAACTGATACAATACGACTTTCCCCCCAAGTGAAAACCACCGAGTTTTTTAAAAGAAAAAGGGAAAATTTACCACAAAGTGTAGACAAAAAAATCCTTTTAAATGCCTTGGTAACTACAATCCTCACGACCAAAGACCATACAAACGCCCAAGGCTGGAATAGAGAGGATAAGAGGAAGGAGAAAACATCATCCCGCCTTCACATTCAATTTTTTCACCCTTATCAAGTGTATATTTTGACTAATCAAACATGCGTTTTCCTTTTCAGATAATCATCACAAACTCAAAAATCAATCAACCATCTTTCACTAGATATATATTTTCACAAATTCATTTTTTCACCCTCATTCCTGAGATAAGGGCTAGCGTTGCTGCCTGTAACCCCACAAAGAAATACAGCCCTTTCACAGGTGACCTAGCTTGGCGCTTCTGCCAATGGATATCTTGTGTCGGGTACAAACCAATAAAAAAACCCTTTGTACTTTTTTACACTTAAATTATAGGTACCAAGTCATTTAAATATTAGTTCAGCAACGAGGATAAGGGTCTGTGAAAAAACCTGAACTGCATATCAAATCACCAAAAATTCCCAATGCTTGCCAAATGTCTCTATTGGCAAGTGGGGAGGTTGGGGCAACAGGGGCAACCCATATGTCCAAGAGGTCTTTTATTATTTAAAGAGTTCTAATAATTCGTTTTAGAGCCACCCCCGGCCTGTCAATACAAAAGTTACGCATGCTAACTGCTCGTTTTAACCATTCCATACAAGTAGATATTGGCTTTTTTTTTTATGAAAAAATTAAGGTCTTTACCAGCCAATATATGAAGTCATGATGTGTTCATCCCTTAAAAAATGAATATCTTAGCACCGCGTCTTACTACCTGTTCGTTGTACACTTATGTACTAGATACGCTAACGAGTTAGGGATAGTGGAGGTGATATTTAGAGGAGGTGTACCCGCATTTTCGTGTAGGGGAGAACGGAAAGCCATTTTAGAAAAACCACCCTCACTACCCCCACTGAATGGGAATTCGTTCCCCTTGTCATCGGCAGTCAAGTCAACTGAGAGAGGGTTTCTAGACCATGCGCTCACTGAAGCGGATTTCAATAATATTGTTCTTTTTTTTCCTTGTTCTTTCTTATAAAGAGTATTTAATTTAAAAGTGTAAAAATGTTTAATATTTTAAATTTGAATTGATATAAATAATTGATCCGTATCAATGATCACTTATATTTATTATAGTGTAGATCTTGTTTTATCTGGTTTGACGACGGCCCCTGGTCAAATGTATTAAATATGTTTTATCCTGGAAGACTTGCCCCTCTTTCTTCACGCAAGTTCAAGATATCTCATCAAATATTCTACTTTCCTCGTCCCTACACTATTAGTGTAAGTAGCCTACTGGATATCCAGGACGGGTAGTGAGGCGCGGTGAAAAAATATCCATTTAATAAAACTCCATGGTGGGAGCCCGTAAGCGAACTATACCGATCGAGTGACAGCCACTGTTAGCAAAGATAGTGCCAACAATTGCGAAATAGGGGATGTAATGTAGTCAGCACAACGAACCGTCCAGCAGTTACTCTCAGTTTTCTAAACCATAGCTGCTACTTATTTATTCAAATAGCTCCTCATTTGTCCTCATGAGGCTTCACAGATATATATTTTTTGGAAGCGCTGGGGATTGAACCCTGAACCTGTAGCTTAATTGCCAGATTAAAATTATTAATTTAGTTAACAAACCCTACATAAACTTTTAATTAATCAAACACTGTAAAATACATATTTCAGTATGTTCATTGTTTAACAATAACAATAAACTAATTACAAAAATTATATAAAACAAAGCCATTTAAATTATTAAAAAGAGGGAAAAGAAAGAATACACATTTTTTAAATTTTGATATTGCATACACCTCTTTGCGCTGAAAAACATGAATTAGAAAGTATTGGAAATGTTACCTTACCATACATAACTTTTACCTCCACTTTGTTCCAACGTACTCGTAACCTTAATGCCGTTAGAAAAGAGTACTTTGCTTGGGGGTACAGCTAGTTGGAATGACCCCACTTTACGAGCAGTAAGAAAAAAAAAAAAAAGAATGGGGAAATTGTGAGCACAAGAGGGTGGTGGGGTGGCCGGGACTGAAGAATAATGAAATTTCTCTTGTAGCGGCGACACAGCTAATAAAAATTAAAGTACGGTGGATTGGATGACAATAGCCTACCCTGCTTCATTTTAAGGGGTTAAGGGGGTGGCTTTTGGGGGAAGAGGTTGTTTCCGACATTAACAATCCAGAGAGAAAGTTTTGTTTGTATGTGCTTCCATAGATCAGTGTTCGAATGAAGCCAAACTAACTAGCTCTTGTTAACACAAACTAAAATTTAACCAAACGAAATAAAAATGCTCGACAGAAGCATTTGGCTTCATATCGGTATTGTTTTAGTTAATGCCACGTACACACGAGCGATTCTTTTCAAACCTAGTTCAATGGAGAAACTTCCACAGAAAATATCATGTCAACTATGAAGGTGGCAGAAGGTAATGCAAGTGCTTTTACAGTTTTTATAGAATTGAAACTTTTTGGCGGAAATAAATCAAATATTTCTCCAGTAGCAACATAGAGTTTAGTTTTCTGCACATGCTAATATCAACAGATCTTGGATATCTGTCGAAAGTGTCCTGAAATTTTGGCAACATTTTTTGTCTTTATTTAAAATGTTTTGACAAAATTCCAGGACACCCTTGATAGATATTCAAGATCTGGTGATATAAGCACGTGCAGAAAACTAAACTCTATGTTGCTACTGGAGAAATATTTTATTTATTTTGGTCAAAAAATGTAACGCTATAAAAATTTTAAAATTACTCGCACTCTCTTCTAGTGCAGTAGTGCTACAAAAACTACAAGGGTGTATTTATTTACATGGTAATTTTTTCATCCCTGTTACAACCTCTGTGTATTTACAAATGTTGATTACAAGGAACAAAGAATGAGAATATTTCACAAGTCTAACAAATCAGTTTATTATTAATATCGAACAAGTCAATAGGAAGTACATGCTATTACAGTTAGAAAGTATTCAAGCCATCCATTGTTTAAAACATAAGAATATGAACGGATGTAATAATATTAATAACTCGACAAAGAGCATCAGTGTGAAGCACCTAGGTACACCCTATAGCTCAAACATATAGGTCATAGGTGTAAGTAAGAAAAGCTTGTAACTCGTTAAAGCAGAACAAGTACTAAGTCATCAAAAAGGCAGCAACTTTAAGGCAATATAAACAAGTGGCGGTAATCAAATAAAACCATACATGATTTTATTTCTGCCTGCTGACTAATACTTCCAGCTACTACACTTAATAAAAATTTATAAAGAACTAAGCCAGACAAATTTAGTTCTAATTTAAGGAGCTACAAGGGACGTAATTAACCTGAGATATTTAACGTGAGTAAACTCCATAGAGAGTTAGACATTACAAACGTTATAAACTCCTAGAAACAAACTATAATATTACAACTAGTACAAGGTGAGCTGCCAGGAATATAGACGCTACAGATACTATGGCCGGACTCTTCCTGATTAGTACTGCCTGAACAATCAATATTATCTTTATTCTGCTACCCTACAAAGGGGACAATATTACTAGACAAAATAGTGATAATTTTCGACTAACGCTGAAGTCGCCACAAAGGGACCGTACACTACCGACAAAACCCCGTGGGCCACAACTATGGACAAGTAGCACTTCCACAGGTTGCGCACCGCATACCAGTATACAGACACATCAGAGACAAGTGTCAGTTACATAACCTATTAGGTCGTGAAACATAGCAATAGATAACCTGGTGTCCTCCATTATTAAATTATATTTCTTTAAACTAGCCGTAGTATGGTCATATATAGTCTAAGCTCTAAGGAGTCAAATATTGACCCTAAAATTAGCGACTAAGCCTAATAGATATAGAAAGGTAGCGCATAAAACTATAAACTATGCCATATAGGCATAGGGAAATAAGTCAGTAGCACTGACATAACAAAAACCTCATATGGACTTAGAACAATAGAGCTCAAAGCTCAAAAAAATAAACTACGCCTTAAGGGCATAGGAAACAAGTCATTAGTACTGACTTACCAAAACTACGTCAAGCTCAAAGCTCAACCAAATATTAAAGGCATCCATCAATACCTATAGTATCCACCGTAGCTTCCTCTGCGGCGAGGAGGTGAACACAGACGCCTCAAATATCGTGGTCTTCAGTACGTCGTCCTAGCAGCTGTTGGTGAATATCTTCCAGTAGTTCCTCCGACGAGTGGTTACAATAGAATATATAATATATACATGAACCGAGGACAGGCCTATTTATACCAGTGGGACTAATAAAATTTGACAAGGTTTTCTCCAAGTACGAATAGGGGTGGTAATCATCAGACATCACGCCACCCGACCCCTAGCGCCAGCCTACGACTGTTGATACCTTCCGGGATGAAGCCTCTCTCATTTACTCGTAGTCTGGTTCGGGAGTTAGGCCCCCCTTACACGATCAATATATTGATTCAATATTTAATGTCACTCAATATATTGACGGTGTAAGGGCGATATTGAAAGGAAAATATTGAATGAAAAATTATTGAACAGAATTAAAAATGTTTGATTTTTACTGAGGACCCGCCAATATATTGAAAGCTTATCTTAACGTGTGAGGGTTATATTGCGCAATATCAGTCAATCTGTCTAGAGTGTTCAACAAGTGTGCTTAAAGTTGTTTGAAAGTCCGCGAAAATGGAGAAATCAAAATTAACTAAAAAAGAATTGCTTTTAAAAGAAAAAGAAGAGGAACGAGTTTTTCTTATGAAATGTATAGAGGTAAGTACTCCCATTTTTACATACTACTTTGTATACAAAAAAATATCAACTTTAGGGCCTACTGCATTGATATATTTTTTTAAATTGGACTCCCATTCCATAATTTGTTAAATAAATAAATTCAAACAACAGATACGGGGTATTTGTGTTTATATAGAAATATTTACCCATATTTTATAATGTTGTTTCAATTGTACCAATCATTACCTGTCTTGTGGAAAGTGAAGTCAGACGATTATATGGACAGGGACAAAAAAGCCCAAGCGTATGAAAAATTGCTTGAACTTTATCACGAAAGATACCCCAAGGCCACGAGGGAAGACCTGGCAAAAAAATTCAATTCCCTCCGGACTAACTTCAGGAAGGAGTTGAAAAAAATGAACGATTCTAAAAAAATCAAGTGCAGGAGCAGAGGAGGTTTATGAATCGACATTGTGGTATTTTGACTCGATGAAGTTTCTCATAGACCAAGAAACACCAAGTGATTCTATCAACACCTGGGAGGATGAAAGTGAGGTAGGTTGAAATTTCATTAGAAAACATCAACTTTAAAAGTTTATTAGGCAAATGTATACATAAACATTGATTTACATTGAGATTCATCTATTTTGATTGAACTTTATGCTGCCAATAAACTGACCCTTTGTCACTAAAATATTCGCTGTAGCTGTTTCTGATACATTTAGCCCAGTCTGTACTGTTTATGCTTGTGTTAATACTACATAATGAATGTAGCGCAACACCCTCGTTTCTCCAGGTGCCATATATTGTGACACCTGTCTCTTGAAGCTCTATGTCCACGGATCCTCTGGCATATAGTCATCCATTCGCATCTTCCGTATGTAGTTATGTAGATAACAGCATGTCAATACGATTCTTCTGACTTTTTTGGGAGAGGCTAGTAGGTTTTTGAAAGATCCTGAATCTTGCAGCCATAATGCCAAATGCATTTTCAGCGATGCCTCGAGCTCTACTGCAACGATAGTTAAATATTCGTTGATCATCAGTGAGGTCTCTCCCCGGTAGGGCTTCATTAAATTTTCAGTTAATGGGAAGGCATCATCACCAACAAAAACATACGGCAGTTTTACGGGATAGTTGGGCAACTCTTCCATAGCAGGAAGACCAAGGGTACCTTCAGCCATTTTTTTTCCAAACGTTGTGTAGCCCAATACACCACCGTCAGAAACACGGCCATTTATGCTACAATCATCCATAATAAATTCGTAATTGGCATTTACTAAAGCCATTAATACTAGGCTGAATGTCCCTTTATAGTTGTAATAAAATGAACCCGACTTGGCAGGCTTAATAATTGTAATGTGTTTGCCGTCTAAAGCGCCTGTGTAGTGCGGAAAGTTCCATCGCTTCTTGAAGTCTTCTGCTAAAGCCTTCCATTCCTCAGGGCATCCAAGCATCTGAAACAACAAGAATTAAACGATATTAATATTTACACTATATGATAGTGATTTCATTTTCTTTTGTAATTTTTTCTTTCGTTGCTTTTTAAGGGTTCTGTTGTGGACTTTTCGGTTATTCATGACGCTGAAAACGCTGTAAGTAGTACCTCATGACCTACGAAGAAAAAGAAGCCGCAGCCAAAAGATCCAGCAGATGAGCTCATTAGATTGGCCTGTACCCGGCTTCAAGAACCTGTCTCAGCTGAGCTCCAGGTGGCTACCACTTGGGCTACAGAACTCATGAAGATGGCTCCCCAGCAACAACTGTTGCCAAAAAAATTTATAAACTAAATAATATTTGAGGGGCAAATGGGTATACTTCGCCGGGGCTCAGTACTCATAAGCGAACCAGCAAGAACTAGCACCCCTCTATCGCATGGTTCATATTTGAGTGCCTCTACTTACTCTCAAATGCAAAATTTGGCTTTTTCTTAGAGTGTAGACCAAAATCAGGGCTCGGTGGCTAATTTTTTTTCTTCATTTCAATAAGTCATTTAAATAATTATTTATTTAATATGATATTTTTTTACCTAATTATTTGTCTTTATTTCAAAAAACCATTTAATAAATAAGTTACTTAATGTTAGTAACGAGTTTATTGTTTTCTTACCTTAATATAATCTTTGAGACACACATAGCGCATCACAGTTGTCTTCGACTATTTCGCTGATAGTTGTTGCAGCAATGTATGACGAAAACTTCAAGTCTTCGAAGCTGTTCCCTGTTGCTAGATATCGCAGAGTGACGGCTAATCGCTCATCCGATTAAATGGCTTTTCTCATCACCGTATCTTCCTTTTTTTATTAATGGTGAAATCAGCGTCACTAACTCGTGAAACAATGCTTCATCCATTCGTAAAAAAATGCTATAGTCTTCCGGCTCTTTAGTGAGTTCTTGAATCAGGTCCTGATGTCCATGAGTGGAACGTCTTCTCAACCAATTCTTGGTCCATACTATTCGCTGTCTCTTTTTTTTACTCTTGTTCTTTAATGCTGAACACAAGGCAATTAATAAACTACTAGATTCAGCATCATTGAAAAGGGACATGCCGGGCGCGTTTAAAGTACCGGTAGCTTCTCTATGTGGAGACATCCTCTTTCAAAGCAAGATTGTGACTGATAATATTGACCAATATTATTGAGCCGTCTGAGGGGTACCAATTTTTTCAATATATTGAAGCAATAATATTGAAACAATATATTGATCGTGTAAGGGGGGCCTTAGATATGTGGTTGTTGGTCTTCCAAGCCGAGTTGCCTCGTTCGCTGGGGATATTTTTTATGAGAATTGGGCGTCTCCCGCTTGTGATGTTGCAGTGAGTCTATATCTCCCACACATTATTAGAACTTATTAGATCTGATAGTAATAGTTTTAAACTTTTATAGGGCTTCATTGGGTTTACGTGTTAAAAAAATAATTAACACGTTACACTGTATTTGGATAGTTGGGTTATCTATAAAAAAATAAATTTAACGGTGTTAAAGAAACTGTTTGTCTTTGGGTGTCCTGGTGGTCTAGGGGTAAGGTGTCGGACTTCTGTGCTGGCGGCCGGGGTTCAATCCTCAGTCCCGACACAGATTTATCTGATTTCCAAACCCTTCCTTCACCTCTGACAAGACATCTTGTGAATGTGGGGAATGCCAGGCCTCCACCGTGGTTCGGATTCCACGTTAAACTGTAGGTCCTTCATTTCATCTCACAATCACCCTACTATTACAAATTAGCGTAAGTGCGTATAACCCGAATGGGTAGTAAGACGCGGTGCTAATAATAATAATAATAATAATAATAATAATAATAATAATAATAATAATAATAATAATAATGTTTGTCTTTGACCATACTAAGACTTAAATTAAATCTCGGAATTATAGGTCCTACACCAGATTTAAAAAAATATATCAGTACTCTGCCAAACATTTGATTAAAACTTTTTTTTTAACTCATAAGATAAGAAATTCGCCTTTTAATGTGCTACTGTATGTTATTAGTGTTTCTAATGTGACTATTTTAAATAACATAGTTGTCACATTTTAAATAACATAGTTGTCACATTTTTTAATATCATAAGTAGGGGTGTGTGAATCTTGGAAACTTCGACTTGGCTTCGAAATAAACATTAGCTTAAACTTCACTTCTAAACAAATTCTGGTCTCGAAACTTCACCAATAAAAATATTAACAGATAAACTACACCATTGTGAGCTGTTTTGTACATTAAAAATTAATATTCATACAGTATGTAAGACATATACAGAAATGGAATTGCGTGTTGTGATAATAAGTTGATTGGTCAGAGTAACATGAATATTACAAATAACTGTGCAAAAAAACATTTTCAAAGTAGTTTTAGTGCATAAAGTTCTATAAATAACCAAAATATAATATTTTTTCAATAATAAAACAACTAAAAGAAAATATTCGAACTTCGATTTGGCTTTGAGAATATTTCATATATTCGAATAGAGTTATATTCGAATTGAAAAAGTGGACTTCGCATGCCTCTAATTATAATCGTTAAGGGAAAAGTAGATTTATTTTAACAGATACTTATCAAACTCATATGTTTATAGTTTTTTTAACATATAATAGTTCAATAGTTATTTACACAGATGTGTCGTAATTTTGTAACCTTAGAGAATTATCCCGAAAATAACGATTTTACCTTTGTTATAAACTATAAACGCAATACAATGCATTAATCTACACTTATTATTATAATTATCATTAGCATAGTGTCTTACTACCGGTTCGGGTTATACGCACTTACGCTAATGTGTAATGGTAGGGTGATTATGAGATGAAATGGAGGGCCTACAGTTTAACGTGGAATCCGAACCACGGTGGAGGCTTGGCATTCCCCACATTCACAAGATGTCTTGTCAGAGGTGAAGGAAGGGTTTAGTAATCAGATAAATCTGTGCCGGGACCGAGGATTGAACCCCGGACCCCTAGCACAGAAGTCTGACACCTTAACCCTAGACTGCAAGGTCACCCAGCAGTATTATTATTATTATTATTAATATTATTATTATTATTATGTGTTGTCTTACGAGAGGTCCAGTCCTCTACCAGTGAACCTAGACCGCCAATGCGCCCCTGCCCTCTGCCTCCTCCTGGAGGTGTTCTTTCCTTCAAGTAATTCAATGTTTGAACTCTCCTTATTCCTAAGCTCCTCTTTCCCTCAACCTTTTTTTCTGTGACGTCTTGCAAAAGACAGTTCCTCCTAAGGATGTGTCAGATACAGTTTGCTTTGTACCGAAGAATCACTACGAAATGGTTCTTATATTACTTAAAACATCAACTTTTTGAAAAAGTTAATATCTATTACGATGACAAACCTATGATAAACTGTAACGATACGGATGTTAAAGTGTGGTGGAGGGTCCCAGTAATTTGGAGCTCACTATATTTGATATCCCAGGTGCTAATAGCCCGATATGTGGTTAAAATACCATTCCTTTCAGACCTCCACTCAGAGGTGGACTGGGCCGACGGGACATCGTCAGACATCCAAGTGAGCTAGTTTTATTCTGGCTGCCTAAATATTTTTAACTAAAGTAGAAATTTCCAATCAATTCTAAATAAATGTTTTTGATAAAATTGTGATAATATTTCCTATGTATAAGTCTGAGAATGCTCAGAATACATCATTTGTAAATATATTTGATTACTTTAAACGTAGATCCGTACCTTTTATCGTTTCATTTGTGTGGTTTATGTAAAAAAAATCTAAGCTAAATTTAAAAGCTTTTCCTTGGTGAATATTGACTGTTTTTGGCTTTGTAATCTACACAAGTAAGTGATAGAGGATAATTTTACAAAGTTAAATGTTTCAAAAGTAAGCTTCCGACTATTGTCTAACAATTTAGAGGCGTTTTAGCTCATGCCAGTAGAAAGTGGAAAATAATGTTTTAGGTGGAATATATAGCGAAGTAATCATAGATAATGTAGCTGAAATGGTTTGGGGCTTAAATTTACTAATCGTAAAAACATAAATACCTCACCTTGCCAATTCAGCTTACACTCAAACATAGCTTCAGTGATATTTATGAATGTATGAATGTCACATGCTGGCCTCAAACGTTTTGGAATATCTGTAAACGGTGTACTGGAATTTGATGACAGATATTTCTCTTCAAACTAAGTTTCTCATCTGATGCTGCTTTCCTCATGACAGATATTCAGGAACTGTAGATACCACTTGAAGAAAATTAAACTTTATGTTTGTACTGGAGCAATATTTTTCTGATTTTAACAACAACAACAACAACAACAAATGTTTTGACATAAAAACTGCAAAAACACCGGCTTTTCATTGCGTTCCTTTTCATCCAATCTTAAAGGCCCTCATCCATTCTAGGGTCACTTATTCTAACCCAATTGAAGCTATCGCTGTATTTAGCCCAAATCTACTGAAATATAAGATACAGTAAGAGCATTGCATGAAGAATGTTTTAGAAAATAAAAACATATCTATTCCAGTTAATATTCATAAAACCTAATTTTAATTTTATTTTATCAGTATTTAAACTAGTTATTAAAGTGATATCGGCATATCATATGATTTGGAATATGAATAAATAAATGAAAGTAGTTTTAGAAAACTCTTGTAACTGTCAGATACTGCTGCCCTTTCTTTCATATTCTGGCTGTCGAACTTTGTATAGATAAGCAGGTGTGTTCGCTAAATTTCGTAGAATTGAAGCTTCAGATAGTTGACACTTTATAGATTTGTGTGTGCAACCTTCCATACACAAGGCTGACAACAAGGGCTATACAACTCTCTTTGCCCAACGTACTTACAGACGATATTAAATTGTTCATTTAGTAAGATGTAAATAATCGCATTAAAACTAACTTTCAAAACAAAAATATAATTAATATAGTTTTGGTGAAAACGTCATTTTATTAAATGAGAACCTATGCTAAAGTTTGATATTAATTATTTACATATTTAAAATTATATTTTAAAATACGAGTCAATATTTAGTTACCTGCCTCGGTGGCGTAGTTGGCTAACGCGCTTGTCGTGTTGAGCTCGACTGCTGAGGACGGGGGGAGATCGAGGTTCGAATCTCGGTCGGGTGAACTAGGGGTGGTTTTTCCTAAATGGTTTTCCACCCTCCCTCCACGCAAATGCGGGTTCACTTCCTCTAATTCAACCTTCCAAATTCCTAATCCATTAGCGTAATTAGTACTTAAAGAGTATAACCCGAATGGGTAGTAAGACGCGGTGCTAAATAATATTTAAAACCATATATATTTAGTTAAGTATTTTAATTTTAATTCAGTCCCGAAACAAAAATTAGACCTCAGAAAGGAAGTAATTAATTTTGACAACGTTGTCAATAATATGAATTGACATTATTATTGAACGTTATTAAAAAATGATAGTTTCACTTCTGATATAAACCAAATTTAGTCAAATTGTTTCAAAACTTCAATTGAATCCTCAGCTGTTGAAATAAAAATTATGAGATGATTGGGAAATCATCTATATAATATAATAATTTGTATTTCAATTAATTTAAATATAGGCCTAGTTAAAAAGTAACACCTGAACACAAGACTCGAACTTGTATCGAAGTGTGATTTTTCAACTATATTTAAGTTAATTGAAAGATGTATCCGGTTATGGTTGCATCCATGAATATAATAAGTTTCAATAATAATAATTTGTGCTTTTATATAATATATTCATATATATATATACTAGTTTTTACACTTCACATTCAAACAATAAATAAGATTAATAGCAGTTTATTTTTCAGGGTCCAAGGATTATAAAATGTACTAAATGAAGCTATATCAGGATTAACTTGGTGAACAGAAAAAAAAAACTATGATTGTCTGTAGATGATAAACTACGGCCTCGCAATTAAGTATCCGGTACACTATCCATAGAACCATCCTTACCGGTCGCAATTATTGTTAATTATGACTACATTTAAATATGTTCCAGCTTAACAAAGCGTAATTTATTTTACTGCGTGGAATTAACATGCTCTCCTCAACCCTATCCCCATTAGAAAGGAAAGAAAATACAATAATGAGATTAATGGCGGAGGAACCTTATCTCTCGAATTCCTTTATCCTTTTATATCCATTCTTATGCATATGTGATGCAAATGAAACTTTCTTTTCTGGTTTCTCTCTTGTTCGTGGGTTCATACAGTAAATGACCTGGAAACAACCTGCACGTCGGTTAAAAGGAGAGGGGAATAGAGGGATGTAAGAGGGGGAGGGATACCGGACGTGACAGTGTCATGAGACAACAATGTAATCTTGTCACACTTTCTGAACAATGCTAGAGGAAATGAACAAAATGTAAATGCAGCTTTGTGTAGGGACGTTGGTGATGACTGGGGGTTGGTTTGGGGGGGAGGGAGATAGGGGGGTACTCTATACAGTATCTCGATTTTATACCTAACTCTCCCGCACACACACACACACACACACACACACACACACACACACACACACACACACACACACACACACAGCGCGCCTACGTGGAACCGCCAAAAACCAGAAGTGCCTTCGTACCCCACCCTTCCTTTCCCCTTCTCTACACGCAAACTTGTGTTTCTTTCATCCGCCGAGAGGCAGCGCTGTAACCGCACTTTGCTCAACAGTTTCTGAGATCGTCGGAGATAGTATATATACTCCTAGTCTCTCCCCATTCCCCTTCCTACTAAAAACCCCTTCCAACCAAACCAGTCTACCCCTCTAGATTTACGACTGGAGAAAAATTTACATGAATTTGATTTATTAAATTTAATCTTGAATAATATTCAACTTGTTCCAACTACATGCTCTCTTTTTTATTGTTATTATTATTTCGCATTGTGTGCGACGCATAAAAGAATCTTATGTTTTAATCACTTTAACTTGAGAAACCCGGGGAAGAACGAAATGGAAAGGAAAAGGTTAGCAATAAATGCTAATTATAGCATTAGTCCAACATTTATCGAATACTTGTGTTTTTTTAGTGTCGACTTTAGCGGTGAATTTGCATTATTTTTTGTAAGATGGCATACTGGAACATGATGGGTTTTTTTTTCTTATAAGGAATTAATTTTTCTTATCCTTTTTAGCGACGTTAGAAAATTAATGAAAGGTTCTAAGATTATAAACTCATGAAAATTGCGCTCTTGATTCTAATGGAGTGTTAAGTTACTCCTTGTAAGTAGTGTTACGGTAAAGCCTTGGTCATACAGGGCTAGTTACTAGTGGCTGGAAAACCAATAAATTAGTATCATATGAACCCTCAACTAGCTGTTAGTTGTACTCGCTGGCGAGTCTTTTACTAGCGCTAGTCACGTGATCGACTCGTCACTAGCAACAAGCGCTCAACTATCCCAGTGTGACTCCCAAGAAATAGCACTAGTGCAAAAATAAATCGATAAGCGTCTCGAAACATCACCCCTTAAACCCACGGATTACATTTTAACACAACCAACAAGAAAATGCTGTCATAATTACAGCTAGTGTAACTATCCTCGTGTGAAAAGCTTACCAGCTAGTAGGTATTGTTAGTAGAAGCAGCTAATTAATTAATTGAGTAATTTATCCCGTGCATGGATGCCTATAAATAGGTGATATGGGGGCTTAGGTCCACCATATCACTATGTAATATTTAATTCTTTGCTAATTTTTAGGGAAAAATAAAATTGTGTATTTGGGATTTGGCGGCACTTTGCTATTAACAACTTTGAACCATCAATATCAGAGATAACACGGATAAAAATGATAGAATGTAGATTTCCTTCCACTCCCTCTTCAACATATTTCTTTTCATTTTATTCTGTTCAATAAATTTGTCAACAATGTAATGTTTATTTTCACTCGGTTCAACTATGACTTTTTTTTTGTTTTTTGGAAACTTTTATTTTTTTTGCGAAAATTGGCTTTTTGAGCTCATATAATTAGCTCAGAATTATGTTCAGATGCTCTAAAATTCCCTATCACAAGGTTAAATTTATGAAATTTACTCTTGAGGAAGGGGGTGGGACAAAATCCTCGCAGATGGGACTCCAATCCTTCCTCCATTTGTAAAACACAAATGGGAACCCTTGGCCCCGTGTGGTCCAGGCTTAGTGGGGACAGAAGAGAATAAGAAAATAAATATGTAGCACTTTCTTAATTTCATCTCGAACTAAAAACCGCCAATTTAAGAAATATTATGACCGAATAGCCTAAACAACCGCTCCACGGTTTCCACGTGACCTTTTGGGTGCACACATTAACGACCTGGTATAAGGTATCACTCCTACCGTTTTTCCCCAAATAACCAAAGTAAAAAATGTTTTCCTTCTATAATCCCTTTTCACTCATGCAATACCCTAAAAAATTGGCAATAATCTCTTTATAAAAAATAATTTTAGTCGAATAAGAAAGAAACAGAAAAAAATTAAAATAGGTTAAAACACAAATTATTTAACGAATTGTGTTTTTAAAATATATATATAGTGCAAGGCATTGAACATAATCTAAAATTCATTATTTAAAATAACAAAGTGAGTATTTTTTAGGCTTAATGGGCCTGAGTGACCTTTCATTCATTTGGTTATCGAACTTATGAACAACTTTAACTACACAAAATGTCAAAAAAGTTTTGAAATAAAAAGTTATTTAAATACACTAAGTAGAGGTAAAAAGTATCTCACAGTGATTTTTTTAAACAGTCAGTTTAGCCTTTGGAAGCAGAATAAAGTAGTTAAAAATGACATTTATTTTGTAGATATTTTAAAGGAAAACTTCCATTCACTTTTTGAGGTTGATTTTGATATATTTTATGGAAGAATGTACAGGAAAGAGAGATAGAAACGAATAAAAGAGAACAAACACATTATTATTACTATTATTATATTCACAATCCACTCCTATAGGTAAATGATGTTTATACTGCGCTGATGATTTGGTTCCAATGGGTATTTTGGTAATAATAATAATAATAATAATTAATATGAAAAATAATGCCATTTACTTGTTTTTGAAGTATAAACTCATTTATAGGTAGTTAACGATAAGTGATTTTTCAAAAATGGTAAATAATTTCAAAATTGCCATAAAGCTTTGCTTCTAAATGGGTATCTTGCGAGTGTTTTACAGCCCAGTATACTTGGGTTTGAATAAAATTTCAATAAAGAGTCTTTTCCTGAGAAGGGATTTCTAAAAATTCAAATTATTTTGAAAATGGCTGTAATTATTTTGATTAAAATGTATATCCCTGCAGTGTTTGACATGATAATGTCAATTAAAGTCATGTACTGGTTTCGGGTGGGAAATTTGGTTTACTAATGACTGTTTTATTAATTTGAATATTTAAAAAAAATTATTTGATTCAAAAATGGTATCGGGAGAATATTTTAAAAATCTATAATAAAATACCCTTATCTAAAATAATTAATTTATGGGTAGCTTATCTACAATAAATTATAGAAAATTTGAATGTTTTTGGAATTTACCTTGGAGATTTATTTCTAAATATCAATCTGTGAAGAGTTTTTTCAAATATATAAGAATACTTTTTATTTTTAGAAATAACAAATAATTTTAGGGTAGTTTATGAATAGTGTACTTTTGAAAATTTTAATTTTGTTAAATATATTTGAACAATTTAGTTTAGTATTTATGTAAAAATTATTATTCTGACTAACCAAAGGATGTGTTTGTTTTTAAGAGTAAAACTTACTAAAGGCTAACTAAATCCTATTTTTGACAAAGATTTTGGAATCTGTAATACACAATATGATAACGTTTGTATTATTGTGTCGTACCATTTATTTATGAAGTACTTTGGAATATGAAATTTATGTCTATGCTCTATGGGGAAAGATTTATTTATTTATTTAACAATCTATACTATTTAATTAATACTCTTTGGTAAGGAGTATGGGAAAAAAGTATATTAATTTGTTTCACAAATTATACGCGTTTTTAGTAAATATATCTTCTTTTGGGGTAAAAGAGAAAGTCACACCGGTGCAGCGTACGAATTATTTAACTTTTGTTAAAACAGTTTCATTTTAATTATTACTTTTAATGAAAACATCAAGGCTACCACCTAGCAATGCGGCGCCTAGGTTAAATTGTGTTAACTAATTAAATTACGCGTTATTCGTTTGGGGAGAAACGCTCTTAAGTTAATCGTTAATGAGAAAACTAGAACGTTACGTCCCACCCTCCCAATCCGGCATAGTTCTTTACCAACATGACAATCAATTGCGAGTGAGTTCGATTGTCACATAGGAGTATTTCAATGCAATTTAAAGGATAAATATAATCCTAAAAGTTAATGGATAAATCTGTAAGACTGTCGTCATACTTCATTTAAGATATTCCTAAATACGGGACTGGGGTTTACAGATAATTAAACTGAGGAATTAACTCTTTTAAAGTTGAGGTAGCAAAGTCTTCCTGTATATGTTATATAAAATAATGCAGAAAACTTATTAATATTAATAAACTGACTGTATACATCTGGGAAGGAACCGTGCTTCATCCTTTCACATTTTTACAAATATTTTACACGTTATCAATCACATTATTGCTGGAATTATTAAATTTTGAAACATGTTTAGTGATTGGTCACATTCAAATTAGTTGCAGTTTAAATGATTCATTTTAAAATAATTTCATTTATTTTCTGAAAAAAGACCCATAAATTTAATATGTTCATAGCTTTTTTAATTTAATAGACTATATTGTAAAGTATATTTAAAGTAAATCAAACAATTTACCAAAACTTATAGCGAGTAAAATATTTTCTAATTTTTCAATAGATTTCTTACTCTCCCGCAAGAAGGAATATTATGCTTGTGTGAAGATGGAATATTTTATCATCACAAATAATAATGATTACAAAAATTTCCATTTGATTTGGCAATACATATATCACATTAATAAAGTTTATAATCTCAAAAATAACTAAAATTAATTAAAATCACAAGTAAAATGATTATTCTCACAAATACCTAAGTAAAGTAAGTAATATCACACATCAATAAATTAATTAAGCTTACTATTTAGTATAATTATTACAATAACATGTGAATTAAGATCACATATGTATAAAGATATAAATTTCAAAAATTGGTAGAAGTAATACAATCACAGACTAGTAAAGAGGTTATGATCACAAGTGTGTGAGAAGATAAGATTAACGAATGATTAAAAAACAATTATAATCACAAATGCCTAACGAAATTAAGTTAACATGTTATCAAAGTGATTAAGCTTAGAGAATAGTAAAATGGCAAAATTCCCAAATACAAATATTTGCCTTAAAAATGTCTAATAATTATATAACAATTTCATAATTGGGTATTTCAACATGATTAATAATTTTATTTTTATTTTTAAATTGGTAAATTATTTTACATACAAATTTAAAATAAACATTTTATGTTTAATGAAACTTGGAAAGTTAGCTAAATAAAAATAAAATGTAAATGTTGTTTTTTAATTATAAAATTTAGTTTATAAACATTGGATTGAAAAATTATTTCAAATCTAATGCCAAATTGATTAATTATTTACGCAATTTAATAAACTAAGAAATGAATGAACCACCTGACGAAACGACCATATAAATGTTCATTAAATGGAGGTTCTGGGTCTCCTCTAACCATTAAAACACTGGCCCAACTTCCATCTAACACTCGATAATGTCTTCTTTAGGAATACAATCACCAACCAACATTTTGGATATCATCACTTTCAATTCTGCCATACAAATATTTTTAAAGATCCAATATAATTTCACTCTCTCTTTCTTCTTCTAGAATTTTGTTGAGGGCTAATTCTGAATGAATCACTAATGACAAAATTTCTTCAAAATCAAAATTTCTATAAAGCATATATATTTATATTTCGTGGGCTTTCTTGGGGGTAACATATAATTTGGAAAAATGACCAGGGGAGCATTCATTTCTATTTCGTTTTTCTCGAACCACCGGTCCAAATATTCTTCTTTAGGTATAAGTTCTTTATACTCATACTTGAAAAACTTTTTTCTGCCAATTCTCTTGTTCTTGGGATATTTAGGAAGAGTTTTTGTGTTTTTGTTTAATTTAATTAAAAAATAAATGATATCATAGCTAATTAAATTTTGCCCGCCCCCTTTTCAAACTATTGATCATAAGAATTTATTTTACCCAAATCAGCTTTCGTTTGATGGAATAGAACTGACAGTTACATTCTCTGCTGAAGGAACTCATTTCAGGACTCTTTAATTTCCTGAGGATGACGCCGACTACGCGTAGAAACATGTCAATTAGTGATTGATTCACATTCAGCATCACAAGGAACAAGGGAATTACAATATCAAGATAAGAATAGAATTCAATTTTCAATTTAAATTTATTTAATTTTTATTCTCTCCCATTTGACAACTGTCTACCTTAATTTTATAACTTGTCATTTTTTCATTATAATGTGTATTCAACTTTACTTGACTCATGTGTTATTCCTACATGTATTTTAACATGTTTATTTTTTATATTATATGTGAATTGACTCATATTTTTAATATGTTAATATCTTATTAGAATTTGCGAAGGACAGTAATTTAACGTTAAACTTGTCATCTAATCTAAAATTAATATTTTTTTACATCATTTATCTATCCTACATTCAAATCATTGCTTTTATATAACTTTTAATATCATAATTCTATTTATTAATTTATTATATTGTGATTTTGACTAATTTGGTCAATATTGATAGCTTCTTAGATATTAAATACAGCTTTGATATCTTAATTCTCAATCGATCTTAGACTCAGTACCATTTATAACATATTTTCTATCCCACATTGTAACTATTCTTTACATTGAATTCTATTATTATAATTACGATTACCACATTATTCTAATGGGTTAGAGATGAGGAAGGTGAATTTGAGGAAACGTGCCCGCATTGGTGTGGAGAGAGAGAGAGTGGGAAAACCACTTAGGAAAAACCATTCTCATTACACCAGACCGGATTCGAACCATTGGAAGTCTAGTCTATTGCGATAGTAATGCCTTTTGGCCATGCGACTACTGAAGCGGGTCATCAATATAAATGTTTGAAGCTAGCACCAAGTACTATTATTAAAGTATTGCTAGATCTGTGTTTAGACTAATTCGCAGAAATATTCTAAACAGTTGACCAAGGTAAGTATTATATCACAAAATAAAAGTACTATGTATTAATATAATATGGTAGGCAGTCATTGTTCAGAAATAACAGGCTAAACTGACTGGCCCAGCAGGTAGTAATTTGGTTGAAATCCCTGCTAAAGCACGTGGGGATGGTTTTATGTTTAGTGATTTTACTCGTAGTTCTACCACTACATGTGAGTGATGATGAACTGCCTTAAGATTCACCTTCTTAATCCTGTGTCCTTACATTTGTGTAAGCTGCGAATAGCCCAAACAGGTAGCAATAAGTCACGTGGTACTAAAAATAACACTACATAATATAGTCCAATTTTTATAGATAGGGCCTTTTTATATATTCTGACAAAATTGATATTATATTACTATTTTATAAGTTTATTCTATGGGTGTTAATAATATCTATCAAAAGTGACAGCTGCAGGTAAGAGGACATGACGTGTGCGAGAAATTAGATCTATTAACTTTTATAGTTGTCGGATAAGGTTCTTATGAAAACTTGATTAATATATTATGGATTATGTATTTTAAATCTTATTAATATTGGTTCAGTTTATAAATAAATATTATTTCTAATATGAAGGTATTAATTTTCGCTCAGCCCACTTCAGTGAACGCATGGTCTAAGACGTCAATATCGCAATACACTAGCCTGCCGATGATGCGAAGATCGTAGTTCGATCCCAGGTGAATGTAATGATGGTGCTTTTTCCTAAATGGTTTATCACTATCTCTCCACGCAAATGCGGGTATAATTTATTTAAATTCATTCAATCTTCTTATTACTTAACGCACAATCGTAATTGGTATTTGATTTATTCAAAGTATTTAAAGTGCACTTTCTAAACCATTTATTCTTCATTATGAAAGGGTAAACCCATATTTCAACAATGATAAAAATTTTGGCCATACCAGGAATCGAACCAGGGATCCATAGCTCAGTAGATAGACACGCTACCAACTGAGCTAAGGTGTCGGAGTCATAATTAGTATATAGGCGTATAATGCAAACGGGTAGTAAGATGCGGCACTAAAAAATATTCGTTCAGATTCCCTAATTTTAACACTAGCCTTGATCACTACCACGATTATTCTAAAAGTAATCAACTAAACTTACTCCCAAAATCTAAAAATTTACTTTAAAAAGTTAAACAATACTACAGGGAGTATGTAGGTCATACTCAAGTGGATATAACTCCCTCAACGTTATAATAATTATTGTATAAACTGATTCGCTGTCGAGCCCTAATTATGTATGATTTTAGTAGGAAGAACAGTATAAGCTAGTTACTTAAGTTACTAAAACAATTTTTAATCTATTCATGCATCAATTCATATTATCTGCAGCTGTCACTTTTGGTAGATATTATCAGTAACTATAGAATAACACAAATAATAAAGTAAAATATAATTTATGTTGGCCGCAAATAAATATGTTTGAATTTTCTCTACTGTTCTTCCAATCAAAATCAGGGTGTACCTATTGCCACTACAAGGGCCTCCACTTTTTTCTCCCTTATCATGTTTATGTGGGACATATTCTCTCTACATTTTGTGTGTGTGTGAAACCCTAGGCTGGTATTTACTACAGGGGAAAGGTTGGTAACAATAAAGCAGGGTGTGTGTTAGTTATGTGGGGTGTAAGGGTACACGGAGGTCGGCAACAGACTACTAGTGTATAGATACGAATTACTAAAGGTCCATAGCGATTGCAACAAATGCGCCAAGGGAAATGGAAAATCATCCCCGGAACCCCAATCCTATTCAATTCTCGGGACAGCCATTTGGAGCTGATAGCTATTGGCGTAAGGGAAGGGAAAGGAGAGGGAGAAAAAATCGGGGGTTAGGGGGGCGTGCCCACAAGAACTGAATGGGCTTGCTTTTGTGTCATGGCCAAAATGGTTTTCGTACAGTTCTCAATGCTCACACTAGAAAATTATATTTTTTTCCTCCCCCCTCTCCCCACCCTTTAATGCCCTACACACTCTTTCTTCCCACAACAATTTTATGTTTGGACCTTCTTTATTTCCTTGTTTTTATTTCTTACACTCTGGTTAGTTTCTTTAATTTTAGTTAAATTCTTGTGTACCTTTATATCTATCCAAAAATAAATATATATTTACCATCACCGAATTCCTGGGCGACCGTAAATATTGAATTTCACTTCAGATGAAACTTTATAAGAGTTTTCTTCTTAAAGTTACAAAAAGTTTTTAATTTGAAAACATTCCTAGAAAGAAGCTGTATATTTTTAACAAAGGGAAGAACCATATTTACTTTATACAAATTATGAGTTCTTGTTTAACATTTTAATTAACGACACAAAAAATGTAATGTAAATATATTTAACACAAAGTCAAAGAAAACAGAAGCATTAAATTTCATTTCGAATGAGATAAATATATAGTAAAAAGCGTTTTTCTTTCCGCCAATAAGAAAGAATCACTTTTTACTCGAGGATAGAACTTATAAAATATTTTAAATGATTTATAAAAGTTAAACACTGCTCAATAACTCGATTTTATTTATAAATATAGTAGATTTTCTGCTATAGATACTTGTAGTTTAAGTCTACGAAATATTTTATTTGTCCTGCATTTTATTTGGGTTAGCATTACGAACCTAGAAATGCTAACCTAAAAACCACGCTGCATTCAGCGAAGTCAAGGTCGGTTGCAAGAAGAGTGAAGAGGACTCTGAACAAGGAGACTGGTGTTCGAACGCTAACAGGTCCACTGTTGATTGTTATCTGAAACTGTGGTTTTACACTCGTTCTCCAGCTAATTTATAGTTTCCTTAGGCCGCGTACGGACAATGTGAGGCGCCGCGCTTCGCATGGCTCGCACGTACGCCTCAGCTTGCGTCATGCGTCACAAGATAGTTAAGATAGTCGCATACTCAATGCAAGCAATGAAACCATGACGCAAAACGCATGTCAGTAAATCACATGATTTATCCCGTCTGTAAGATCCCAAGAGCGATCTGACTCCTTTTTTTTCAGTTTTTTGACAGAAATATTTTCTTTGGCGGAAATTTCATGCCACGCATCTTATCTCTTATTTTTATTATAATATTCAGAACTATTCGCATCTCATTACAATCGATTATTCTCATAAAGATAAATTGATAAATTTAAAGATAAATTATTTGCCGTAGAACTTGGTTATCGTCCATGATGCTTACAAAGTGCGGAGAGAGGCACCAACACAGC
Source organism: Timema cristinae (assembly GCA_039000515.1). Taxonomy (NCBI): domain Eukaryota; kingdom Metazoa; phylum Arthropoda; class Insecta; order Phasmatodea; family Timematidae; genus Timema; species Timema cristinae. The sequence goes on along the minus strand of JBCFYV010000072.1, from coordinate 48,709 downwards.
CGTCCACACGAAACGTTCCGCTCACACTGGGGCACCTTTTTACCACGAGAGGTTTACCTACAAACACACGGCTCACACAACACACGCACGCAGCGCACGCCTCAGGGCAAGTATATCAGGTATGGGCAAAGCGAGGCATGTGCTTGACAGTAAACCGGTCGTGCTAAAAGGTATCTCAGGGCGAGCATAGCAGGTATAAACAAAGCGAGGCGTGTGTCGCGAGCCGTATGAGGCACGCAGCTCGCACTGTCCGTACGCAGCATTGCACATACCCACAGGTGATCATGTGATCTACGGTGTCCGTTTTCCCAATGAGTAGATTGTCAGTGGTGGAGAGGTTTGGGTTCGAGCCTCGGTCAGGTTCACAAGAAGGAGTTTCCCATCCATGATATTTATAACGGTGTTGTTTTCATTCTACCTCTACACTAACGCGATTGCATTTGCTTTAAATTTTCTCTAACATTTTATAAACATTAAGTTAATACTTCTGTGTCATACCAAACCAGTGGGCACGTGAACAGATCTGTCAGTCACAGTTTGTCTGTCTGGACGGGGAAAGTGAGGTCCAGGTTTGTATCCAAGCTGGGTGGACTGAGGTGGTTATCCCTAAAAGGTTTCCCACCCTGTGTCCCCGAAAATGTGGACACAATTCCTTTAAATTCTACCTTATTTCCCCTACCCCATTAGTGTAAATATGTGTGTATTCCAGAAGGGTAGTAAGACGCGTTGCACGGAAGAAAAACAAATAATAATAATAATAATATTTAGCACCACGTCTTATTACCCATTCGGGTTATACGCTTTAAGTACTAATTACGCTAATGGATTAGGAATTGGGAAGGTTTAAATAGAGGAAGTGAACCCGCATTTGCGTGGAGGGAGAGTGGAAGACCATTTAGGAAAATCCACCCTCGGTTCACCCGACCGAGATTCGAACCTGGATCTCCCCGTCCTCAGTAGTAGAGCTCAACACGAGAAGAGCGTTAGCCAACTGCGCCACCGAGGCGGGTAAGAATAAATAAAAAGTTGAACATGTAAATACAAGAATATAAAAGTTTCTTTACATTCCTCCATTTCTTTATGAAACCTCCTACTCCTGCTCAAGGTCGTCAACCCGCAACCGAGTAATACCGACCTAGTGGCTGCCGTATCTTGCCAAAGATAGTGCCAACTTATCTGGATAAAGAGTGGAATGTGCTCAGCAAAGCAAACCCTCCAGCCGTTAGCCTCAGTTTTCTACACCAGAGCATCTACCTTTCCATTCAATTATCTCCACATTTGCCCTCGCGAGGCTGAGTCTATCCCATTCCATACCAACAGCCTCACAAAAAAATCTGGAAGCTCCAGATATCGAGCCCGGGACCTCTGAATCTGTAGCCAGGAGCTCTAACCACTAGACTACAGAGGCGTTCTAATTGTTAATAAATATTTAAAAAAATCCAGGTCACTGATAATAAGTATTTACGTTAAATTATGGAATAAAACACCCGAATATAATAGATATTAAGACACTTTCAAGTTGTAAACGTTACAACGAGAAACGAATGTATAAATTCCACAACAAATAATTATGACTTGATATTCATCTGTTTTTTTTTTATATAATCGACATTCAAATAGAAATAGACTCGTTGACCGCCTTTCATTATTTATTTTTTGTTCGCGCGACCTTGGTACTTATCGATATTATAGCATATTGCAATACATTATTCGTATAAGCCACGTTCATGTGGGCGGTCTCCATTTTGGAAATAAGCGGGTTTTATTCTATGTAAAGCGTTGCTCGATGGCCACTGTTCCCGCGGCGGTTCATTAGGTTTCAAAACCCGCTAATAACGGCACGGGGGGTTCAAGTACGCCCCATTAACGTTTATTTTATTTTTTAATAAAGAGAAGGGCTAGAAAGGGGAATAAACAAGTGAGATTGAGAGAGATGAAAAATAATCCTTCCGGTTTCTAATCACGGGATTACAATTACAATTATTTTTTTTCAATTGAGTTGTGTTGAAAACAGTACTACGTTTGAACATAAAATAAAGTAATTATTTGATGATTAAATCCTATTTCTAAGTGTGTGATAATTGATTAATTTTGTTTGATTTTATTTAGAGAGAGTAAATATATTGTTCAACCATAATTTATTTTTTAAACGTGTGAGAAACATTTTTTATATTTGGTGAAAATTAATTTGTGTCGAAATATCTTTATAGCTGCTTCATTGACATGTCTTGATTGATTAAAGTTTAAATAAAACCTGTTTATATGATATCCTGGTTGATAAATTACCGGTGGATAGACTTGATCGGTTTTAGAATGAAACCGGATTCTTGTTTTCTAAAACCTTGCACCTTATATCTTACTATCATTTTTCCGTGGTTCGGATTCCACGTTAAACTGTAGGTCCTCCATTTCATCTCACAATCACCCTACCATTACACATTAGCGTAAGAGCGTATAACCCGAACGGGTAGTAAGACGCGGTGCTAATAATAATACTATCGTTTTTATTTTTATTTTTTTTATACCCGCCTCTGTGGCGTAGTTGGCTAACGCGCTTGTCGTGTTGAGCTCGACTGCTGAGGACGGGTAGATCGAGGTTCTAATCTCGGTCGGGTGAACTGGGGGTGGTTTTTCCTAAATGTTTTTCCACTCTCCCTCCATGCAAATGCGGGTTCACTTCCTCTAATTCAACCTTCCAATTCCTAATCCATTAGCGTAATTAGTACTTAAAGCGTATAACCCGAACGGGTAGTAAGACGCGCTGCTAAAAAATAAATAAAATAAATAAATCTTATTTCACATTCACATTTATTCATAATTTTCTATTTTTCAAATAATTACGAAATGTTCACATTTCAAAAACTTTTCATGACCCACATACAATCGTCTCGCGATCTTCAGTTTGAGAATCACTACTTTATAAAACATACTGCCCGAATCGTCGCACCTCCTGGCCAGTGTCTCCTTTTAACAAGCTTACTGGTGGAGCTACTATAGGACTGATGTACGATGGAAGGTCTGATGCTATTAAAATTAATTTAAGGTTGGGATGTAAACAAAACTTTAGTTAAAGGAAGTGTTTTTGAACTTTTATAAACAAAACAATTTTGGGCCAAAATAAATAAATATTGCTCCAGTAGAAATATATAGTTTAATTTTATTCACATGGTGATATTAACAATTGTTGAATATTGATCACGAGCATAGCGGCATCAAATGATACATTTTTTAAATGGAGAAAAAAGTTTTCATAAAATTTCAGGACAAACTTGACAGATATTCAAGAAATTTTGATATCACTATGTGAAGAAAATTAAACTATGTTTGTGCAGGATGAATATTGATTAATTTTGACCAAAAAACGTGTTGCTATAAAAACTGCTAAAGCATTGACCTAAACTCATGTTTCCTATATCCCCAAATTAATACATTCCTTAATGAAATGATCATTTTATGCTAATTTTGACAAACACTAAAACTGACACTAAAACAATATTAATTTAATTGAATTTTTCAATCCTGACGCCAACATCGATGAGCACGTGGACTAAAATGTCAAGCTCATTCAGTCTGGTATACCAGTGGCAAAGAGGCTGGGGCTCGTGTCCCGGCGGATGTATTGAAAATGGTTTTTCATAATTGGCTTCTTACTCTCATTCCACAAAAATGCTGAAATATTTGATGTAAATTATACCATTATCATCCCAAAATCAATAGTGGAAACTAACCGCTTCAGTGGAAGAATGGTCTAAGACGTCACTCTCGTGTTAGACTTGCCTGCGTGGGATGGGAGATCAATGTTCTATTCCGGTCTTGTATGAGGGTGATTTTTTCTTAAATGGTTTCTCACCCTCCTACCACGCCAATGCTGGTAGATTACCTCTATAATTCTTCCTTCCTCATCCTCACCCTGTTAGAGAAACTATCGTATATTTATACAATCTGTACAGGTAGTAGGACATAGTGATAGAAAAATAGTTTAGTCTATTATTATTATTATTATTATTATTATTATTATTATTATTATTATTATTATTATTATTATTAGCACCGCGTCTTACTGCCCGTTCGGGTTGTACGCACTTAAGCTAATATTTAATGGTAGGGTGATTGTGAAATGAAATGGAGGACCTACAGTTTAACGTGGAATCCGAACCACGATGGAGACCTGGCATTCCTCACATTCACAAGTTGTGATTAATACACGTCTTGTCAGAGGTGAAGGAAGGGTTTGGTAATCAGATAAATCTGTGCCGGAACAGAGGATTGAACCCCAGACCCTCAACAAAGAAGTCTGAAACCTTACCCTAGACCACCAGGTCACCGAATACTTGAGTTAAATGCGTATAGCTCGGACAGGTATAAGGAAGCGGAAAGAAAAAAAGGTCAATGCTGACCACAAAACTATACATTTGATTTCTCTTATGTTATCTTTTTATAGATTATCCCTAATGTGCTTGCATCTCTTTAAGGTAATAAAGCTCGAGACCAGACTGGGTACATTGGGAGTCTTTTCTACGCTTCCACGATATGGTTTCTTGTTTATCTCTAGAGTCTAGGCCAGCCTTTTTCAACCTTTGCCAAATGTCGGCACACTGAATAAGACACTAAAAATTGTCCAGGTATATCATCAGTTTTTTAAGGAGAACTTTTATCGTTAAAAAAATCTAGTCTTAAGATTGTGTGTTCAATAACTAAAATTCTAATATCCGTGTTATTTTAAAAAGTAATGCTTATCGTGGATTTTAAATTTTTTTATTTTTATTCTTAAATCTTTTTTCCTCATTTTTTTCGATCATCCCACAATCTCTCGTGTCGCGGCACACTGGTGGAAAAACGTTGGTCTATGAGAATATTTGTGATTTTTTTGTTGTTGTGCCTTTAAGATAGGTAGGGAAATCCTCAGATACCACGAATAGGTATTAAAAATCTCAGCACTAAGATAAATACATTCACATGGGTGCTACGTGGCACCTATCACCTGCACCTACTAGTGATGTTTCAAATAGGTCTATAGTTTGTCTGTATCTTACATATTCGTTCATGTTAGTCTTGAAATGTTCTATATTTTATAATATCGAAGTTACTTGACTACTTTCAGCTTCCATAGAGCTTGATTCGTTACGATTCAAAAATTCACGAATAACGACACAGGGGTTCAAGTGTGCTTTACTAAAAGTTTTTGTGGGTGTTTTTTACGTGGATAGATGGGGTTTCGGGGTAAGGCTGGTTGATGTGAGTGAGTCAGAGAGAAATTAAAAGGATCCTTACAGTTTCTGAATACACAGGATTAGTTTTTGAATTAGTTTATAAATTAATTGGACTGTGTGGAAAAGTATGTTCTACTAGAATAAAAAATAAAACTAATTATTTGGTAATCAGCTCGATTTTATAAGTATACAGGGTGTACTTACCTATACAAAAATGAATTGTTATTAGGTTTTGCTTACGAGTACTTTAAATTAGGATGAGTACACAACGAATAGATTTGTACAAGTTGCACCTGGACCTCCTGGATAGAAGTGTTGCACGAATGAATAAAACTGGTTGTCAACACTAGAGTTTCGTAACCGTGGAAAAACTAACCTCTTAGAAGACATTAAGGAGAGAGGTTTAAACAAGTATTTTATATTGATTTAACCTTAAGGTACTTATTATTAATTTACCTCCACCCTCAGTATATAGAAGTTTTTCTTGTCCAATTTTTGTTTTTCTAACGCTGGTTGTAGGTCTCTTCCAACATCACTGTAGCATTAAACTACAGATTCTCATTCTAAGAAATGTGTTTGATTACTCTTTCATTAGTATAAAAAGGAAATTGGTTTTTTGTTTTATGAAAACGATAGCAAATTATATTAAACGATTCATAAAAAAAATCTATAACAATTATATTAATTTCTTAAAACTGAAAATTAAGTAAAATATTTGCAAAGAAAAAGTTTTTAAGAATGTCGAATTAATTACCCATTCTATATTAAAAATTATATATAATATATAGTAGTTCTGTTAAATAAAAAGGCTCAGTTTTAAAACAAATAATATTTTAAATAGTTACGAAAACACCCAAATCAAACAGTAAACTTTGCGCCTTCAATTGTCATGCTATATTTGTCATTTTTCAACAAACGTATTTGACTCTTGATCAAACCACTTCTTGAGAATTGCATCAATATTTGATTTTAAATTTTAATAATATCTTAGTTCATCTAATTCTTTATTCGTTATCAATAAATTTAAACGATACATGTTCAATGTGAGTTAAGTAGTCCAATCTTAATATTTCTTCTTTGGCACTATCGGTCACAACAAGACTTGAAATTAATACTATAGCTATGTAAATTAATATAATATAGCTTTTTTTAGCAATCCGTCTTACTACCTGTTCGGGTTGGACGCAAATGTACTGATTACACTAATTAATTATGGATTAGGAATGCTTTAATTCAGAGAAAGTGCACCCTCATTTGCGTGGAGGGAAAAAGTTACAAACTATCTAGGGGAAACCAACCTGAGTGCATCTGACCAGAATAAAACTACTATCTACCCGGCTTCGGCAGTCTAGTCTACTGCGAAGGTAGCGCACTAGACCATGTGGCCATCGGGGTGGTTAAGCGAACTAATAAAGATTTACTACAACGATAATCAAAAGCGTGTCTCCATAAATAAGGAAACATTGAACAGAGCACAGCAATAACGTCGAACAAAGTTCACGCTTACAGAAAGCCTATTGAACAAAATGTGAAGCTGTGGTTTGACGACGTAAAATATATTCTCACAATAAGCACCAGTTGAAGTTGTTCATTTGACTTTTAAAGGGCATTTCTAAACTCTCTGCCAGCATCTGTTGTCAGAAAGAAACTCGTAGTAAAATAAAATGTTCGGAAAACTCCTCTTGTATGACTAAATGAGAGTTGAATTAAACGCAACAACGCCGGGAGTAGAGCAGCTGTAAGTACGTATGTGTATAACATGTTGCATATCACTAGGCGTACAAATGTGACCAGCAGAGAGCAACGTGTCCGAGGGATGAGCCCGTGTCAAAGGCCACCGACGGATACTGTTATGACCAAGACGACACATAATGCACCCACCGAGTGATATGCAACTTGTTTTACATGTATGTACATACAGCTGCGTACTCTGGGCTCTTGAGCGTATAACTTCAACTTTCATTTAGTCATACAAGATTACTTTTCCAAACATATCTTTACTAGGATGTAATGTTTCTGTCTCAACAAGGATTATGTGGTTTAAGATTGGATAGAGAGTCAAGAAACACCCTATATACTATTGGTGCTTTCCAAGATGTAGACAGTAATCAGAAAAAAATGTAAGTGGCTGACCATGTTCCGATCACTTTTCATCTCAAAGTCTGTCTCTGCAGTCGACGATCTAGTTGTTTGATGTGTTCACCGCCTAGTTGCCCTCTTCACTTAATATTCACTAAGGTTTCGTATTTGGATAAATAATGTTGTCGTGGATGTATATTTTCTATGATTTTTATCTTTTATACTTGAGTAAATACATTATCTTTTTACATTACTTACCAAACCCTTACAAAATCAATCACATCAACCTCCATTTTTACACTTGGTATGTCAGGTTTTTAGGTGATTTGGACTCTGGGGGGGGGGGGGGGGTGAAAACACAGTTCACTCGCACAAGAGTCCAATCCCGACTCCCCCATCATCAACAAACCAGACAAGACGATATTGACTCGTTTAGGTCTGCTTCTACATAGGCATATCGAATAGAATCGAAGCACAACAGCCGGCACCGCTAATTCCTAGGATGATTAAATCGTACTGTAGTATTTGCACTTACATTTAAGTGAAGATCAAGGTCACAATGCAGATAAATAATAACAAAAACGCTATATATTGGTATCAAAATAATAACGATACGATATATTAGATACAATGTAACAAAACAAACAAACACTTGTATGTAAACTCAGGGCTGGATTTTTAACTGTGGGGACACCAGGGTCTTAAAAATTAGAGGTCCCAATTTTAAACAAATCTTTCTCTTTTATCAACATTTCAACATTGTAATTTTTTTCTATACAAAATTTTCTGTTAAAAACTCAACGTCAAAGATATTATTTTGATAAGGAAATATTATAATCACACTAAATTACATATTTTTAAAACAAAAATTATTTTATATATTTCGTTTGTTTTTGGTTAATCTTGATAATCGCAAAAAAAAAAATTAGAAAATAAATAATTGTTATTTTATTAATCAAATTTATGTTCATAAATTATAAAAGATTTTTTTTTTATAAAAATAGTCCAATAGTTTTTGGAGTCTCTGGGACGAATAATATGTAAGATTCAAATAACTTAATATGAGTAAGCTCTTTTTTATTTTATAGTTTTTTTATTAATCTCCTCTAATGCATCCTTTCTCATGTTACCATTGCTAGAGTTTTTGTTCCTTTAATCCTAAATAAATTTGTAGCCCCGGACTAAGTTAAATAGGTACACTCCGTCGAGATTGAAAGGTATCAACTTATTCACCCAGCCCGCGAGGTATGATATACCTCCACACATGACTGCAGAATAGTTTGCCTAGCTACGCCCAAGGCCTAAGTTAGAGAAGGCCTTAAATCCTTAAATTATTTATTGACTGTTGGTAAGGAGCGATGGGGGAGGGGTTATGTCTTTTAGCGATATCCAAATGGTTTGATTCATTAAATTAATTTTACTTTATTGTTTTGATTATGATAAAACCAATAATGAATATCTACATACTATGTTCATTAATTATATTTGCTCTCAATAACATACAGGATGGTATTTTTTTTCAAGCTATTAAAAGTTTAACCACTTCAAACGTTATTTTGGCACTGTTACCCACATTTATTGTATTTACGTGCTAATATAAAGCAAGTCTCCCCTTTTCCAGAATCTTCATTACTATTTATAGCAAATTATAATTGTATTAATGATTAATTATTATATTCTACACATGTAACATAAATAACAGATTAAATCTAAAAGGTTTTTACTTTATTTGTAAGAAGCTGAGTTTAAAAAATAACTTCTGTAATTTAAGGGTCCCAATCCTATTTTAAAATATTTTAAAGTATTTCCGGGTGGACAAAAATAAGATATTGATTAAATCTTATCCATTGGACATATTTTAGCTATAAAAGTGAATTTATTTGTTTCTTCAACGTTATTATTACTGTGTATATCTTTGTGGGAGAATAGTTCAATTCCATACTTTATATAATGTTACCATAGCGGCTATAATATAACTATTAGTAAAACGCTTTAATAAATAATACTTTGATTGAGAAAAGGTGTGGTTTATTAAAATTTGCATTGATTATAATAATTTTATAATAAATTTAATGTACAATGTTAACTATGATTATAAATCAATTCTGGAAATCCAAACAATAAAACTGGCCATGTCGTATGCAAGTAATAATACAATATCAGAGTGAGGTGGTTTAACTAATAATTGAAAAGCAAGGATAAATATTGTTTTGTTTTACCAGCTTAAAACCACTTTACATGATATCTCTATTTTTTTTAAGGTTTAGAATATAAATATATTTAAGTAAAAATATATTGTAGTTTTGTACTATATTTAAGAATATCCGTCTATAGCCAATGATACCTGGAATTTCACAACCTATTGCGGGTGCATTTGATATCTATTCATCATGATGTCTGCTAAGAGAGGATCTCGCATACATACAGTCAGGGTTTGAGTTTCTTTTAAAGATACGGCCGAATTTATTTATCTCTGTAACCACTTAACCAATTACGGTGCGGTTTTTACTTTTGTACTAGCCCAATATCCGGGCAGGTTTTAGCATTATTTGTGTATAATCAGGAGTTCCGGTGTGAGTCCCAGTGAAGGGCCAGCCGAATGTTTGTATACATTTATGGGACAACACAATTACTGTAGGGTAGTTTTTTTATTCTTTAGTGTATTTATCCAGGCATTTTTTAGTATAGTAATTATAATCAGGTGTTTGATTCTAAGTCCCAGTGAAGTGCCAGCCTTTAATGGCACGGTTTGATGTGAGCCCCGGTGAAGTGCCAGCCGGATATTTGTATATATTTATGGAACCACTTAACCGAATTAAATGTATTTTTTTGTAGAATATTTATCCAAACTTGTTTTAGCATGATTTAATCATGTTTTGTGTTGTGAGTCTAAGTGAAGGATCAGCCGGATATTTGTCAACAACTGATTCCGTAGTTAAATATATTCTGTAGGATATCAACCAGGGAAATTGTAGTATGATAAACTTAGGTTTTGGGGTTCAAGTCCCTGTTAGAAATTCGGATGGATTTTGTGTATATTCTATCTAGGATATTTATAACCACATAAGCGATTGCAGTGCAATATTTTTTCAACTAGGCTTACGTAGTTTTTATATCCAGGAAGGTTTTAACATTAGTTTAATCAGGTGTTTTTCTGTGAGTCCCTGGAAATACTGACAGGCTTAGCTATCATATATTTTGTGGATCATCCGGAATGTTAAATTCCGTTCTTTCGTGAAGAGGATAATAAAATCCAGAGTGAACCATAGGATAATATTTATAAGTAACATAACATTACCTATTTCAACCATATTTACTACTAATTACTGGGGGATGGTGATTAAAAAAAATAAAGGTGATGTAACCCCATTTGCTTGGAAGAAGTTGGGAAACAATTTAGGAAAACGTGTCTCAATATCCCCGGCCAGGACTAGAACCCTGTTTCACCCATCACTGTAAATGGACCATATAAGATTTTTTTTTTCGTCCGCATGAATACCAAAGCAGTATAATATAAATTATTTACCGTATTTCCTAGAATATTTATTTTACTTTGTAATTTTGTTTAATATAATATATTAAATATTTTATTTTGTGAGTGTTTCGAGCAGATATCACACTGGTCTATAATCTATTATTAACTTGGTCTTTTTTTTAAAGTTCAATCAATAATGTTTTTACCAAACTGAGATTATCAACTTACTCTCAGACCCGGTGGCGTAGTTAGCTAACGCGCTAGTTTACTGTTTAGCTTGACTGACAAGGATGTAAAGATGTAGTTTCTATCTCACTCGGGTGAACTCGGTTAGTTTCTCCTAAATAGTTTTACACTCTCCCTCCCCGCAAATGTGGGTTCACTTCCTCTAACTTCAATCTTTCCCATTCCTAACCCATTAGAGTAATTAGTACTTAGGTGTATTACCAGAACGGGTAGTAAGACGTGGTACTAAAAAAAGAAAACAAAAAACCTATCCTCAAAAATTGCTTTAAACACTCTTTCCTTGTCCTATTGATTTAAGATTGACTATATGAAGGCTATCTAATAAAACATTTCTGGCTGTCGCGCTTCGATTCGATTCTCATAGGTGGGAACGGTTGTTTTGTCCGCGTACCCACAAGTGCAAGAAATTACTATGGACTCGGATATGTTCAAGACCAAAATGAATAAGTTTACTTCTAGCCATTTCATGTGCTTGAATATATGTTCCAAATATTTTATTTACTGTAAGTGATAACTTATAATAATATATAATAATAACAAAATAATATATAATAATTTCAACAGTTACAGCATCCAGGACATTCCCAAGCATTTCAAATAAGTGAAAGCCAAAATATAGTTTTTTTTAACAAATATATTTTTCATTTAACTTTCAGTAAGTTCTCGACATGAGGTCAGTTTCATAGTTAGATTTAGTAGATCTCAAGTGCGGCGCTACACTAAATACAGGACAACAACACCTACCTAGACAAGAATAGGATATGCCAGTCTCGCATATTAAACTGGAACGTTCCATTCTGATCTAGGTAGGTGTCCTGTATTTAGCGTATTCCTTCACCTCTGACAAGACGCGTATTAATCACAACTTATGAATGTGTGGAGTTCAGGCTTCCACCGTAGTTCGGATCCCACGTTAAAACTGTAGGTCCTCCATTTCATCTCACAATCACCCTACCATTAAAAATTAGCGTAAGTGCGGATAAACCGAACGGGTAGTAAGACGCGATGCTAATAGTAGCAGTATTTAGTGTCACGCCGCACTAGAGGCGCACTAAGCCTGACTATGAAATTGACCCGTTCTGGTCTAGGTAAGTGTCGTCTTGTATTTAGTAGAGCCACTTGTGACGTACTAGGTCTGACTTTGAAACCGCCCCATGGACTGTTATTGACTTAAATTATAAATATTAGTTATGAAGTGGATTACTTCGAGGAAATTCACCTGTATTAGCGGGAAGAAAGGTTTGAATACCCTATGTGAAAATGTAATGTGTAAAAGCATTACCCTTCCGCTTCTATATTCCAAGTGAACCCGACAAAAATTACAGACTTAACCTCCCCATCAACAGTTATTCGATATGACCTTAAGTACTTCATATTAAACAGATGCACCAAAGTTATTAGTAATGGTATGCCACATGAATACTCGACGCGTCTAAGTCATGCGTATACGGGTGACGTAGTGAAAAGATTTGGTTTCTTTCTCAAGCGCAATTGGTCCAATAATTGTTCGTTTAAGTGGAGGAAAGGGGAAGTATATATTATATTACAGAATATACTTCAATTTCTCAGTAGTATCTTGGTTACGTAGTACTGGTATAGTTTAACGTTCAAGAGGCTTGCTGCTTCTCTAGTTTTACTGGCGTGCTCCAGCATATAATGAGCCTGAGTTTCATATTTAAATTGAATACAAATTGATTTTAAAAAGGATTCAAAATGAAACTGATGACAACACACACAAGTACAAAGTAACACTATTAATAAAATTACAGCTAAATATTTTATACCAGTTCCTTACACAATAAAATATTACTTACTTTACTCGACAGTCGCACTTACAAAAGTACGCCAACTATTCCTATCTTTAACGTAATAACATTTTACTGATATTATATATATACTTTATAATAAAACTATATATTCTTGAAATTATCCTTAAATTAAACCTATTCATTTGCTTTATATAGTATTCTTCTTTTAGGTGACACGATTCCAAAAATCTAGCCATTTTTCTTTATTTTAATGTAAATTGCCAAATATTTTAAGAAATATTGAAAATTACAAGTTAGTTCTGAAATGGTCCACTAGTGGTGTCTTACCGATTTAAAATATCGCCAACCTTAAAATGGCATTAAGGCATTATCATTATTGATTTTTACTTTCTCAAATATATAAAATAGACCCTATTGAAATGGTGAAAATTTTAGATCTTGTGGTTAAAATGAATCTTGATATTGTATGTGCTTCCAAACTCAAAAAATTAGGTTTTAAAATTCTATTTGTACATACATCTGTAGACCTATATTAACCATCCCTCTGTCTATCTGTATATCTGGCCCTTTGTATGTATATATGTTCCTCTTTTTGTATATCTGCCCTTCTCTCTGAATATGTATTCCTTTGTCTGCACATCTGTATCTCTGTCTGGTTATCAGTATGTTTGTCCCTCTCTTTGTATATTTGTCCCTCTCTTTGTATGTTTGTCCCTCTCTCTCTTTCTCTTTGTATATTTATCCCTGTCTCTCTCTCTCTATTTTTATATATTTTCCCACTGTATATTTATTCATTTCTGTATATCTGTCCCTGTCTGTATATCTGTCTCTATCTGTTTATATATATATATATATATATATATAGACATATATACATGTATAGATATATATATATATATAGACATATATACATATATATATATATATATATAAAGATATATATATATATATAGACATATATACATATATAGATATATATATATATATATAGACATATATATATATTTATCTGTCCCTGTATATATCTATCTCTATCTGTATATATTTGTCCCTGTCTGTATATCTGTCTCTATGTCTGTATGGCTGTACCTGGAGCGATAGCAGAAACGGATTTATAGATTTCGTTCAAACTTTGATATTTAGAAGTTATATGACAATATCTCAAGGCAAAATCATGACTTTAATTTTAGATCTAGAACTGAGATCAGTTTATATAATGACGGATTTTTTTAATTCCAATTTTTTTTAAAATGGCGCTAACAATTTCGTTGAAAATAAATGTTGGAGGAATTTGTTACATGACAAAATAACCCTGTGAACTGTTTTTTTTAGAGAAAATTTAATCCAATTGGAAGTTTTCTAAGAGCTTATTTTTGGAAATTTTGCTTCAAGCTATGTGAGATTAATATATTTTTTTTTGTCTAGCTGTTGTTTGTTTAACCGTTGTTTTTAATCTATTTATCTATTCTTTTTATTGGCATGATTTGTTTGGTGGTTTTTTTGTTCCTTGAGTGTAGAGCTTACTTAATATTTATTTTTAGAAAAGGGTCTTTTACAAGTTAGACTTATGTATTACTTTTTTATCACCCTGTCTTACTACCGTCCAGGTTACACGCATACATGGTAATAACTTTAATTGGGTATGAATGAATAAGGAAGCATTTTGGAAGTAATTTCTCCTGATTTGCGTGGCATAGTGGATAACCTTATTTAGGAAATAAATACTTTCAATATACTCGACCGGAATCCGAACCCTGATATTCGTCTTCAGCAGGCCAGTCTAACATTATAATGATGCCTTAGACCATGCGGTCAATTAAGGGCAACATAAGGTAATAGTAGATTAAGTGGATTCTTAAATTATTACGTTCAACATAAAAGGTATTAACGGTTTAAAATTGGAGGTAGGGATTATAAATATTCAACTAAAGGAAGTGCACCAGCATTAACGGGGAGAGAGGATAGTAAAACCACCCCTGGTGGGCCCAGCTGAGATTAAATCCTCGACCTCTTCGTGTTTCAGCTTTATACGAATTTGATGTTCTATACAACGTGACTACTGATGGGGTTCTAATTATTAATTAATATTTTCATAAAATTTAAAGTTATGTATCTATATACAGGGTATAAGTTCACTCTTTACAAACTATCTTAATATAAGACAGCACACCTAGCAAACCTCCAGAGACCAAAGTTTGGCTACACGAGCAGGAGGCTGAAGTAAATTCTTGCAGTCACCCCGTGGGATCGAACGGGTTGTCCCTAGACCTTCATTAGAGTCCCCACTCCATCCCTCCCCGGCAAGCTCACTACGGGGGATAGTAAAGTAATTAAGAGATTCCCTAACGTGGGATACCGTATAGCCTACTGCAGAGGATTTCATTTTCTAATCCTATTTGCGGTCTGTTTCTTTGCCATGTTAAATTACTTCAATCGAGTCCCTTTCCAGTCCAGTATGTTGATTAATCAATCCGTCCAATGTCCGGTTCTCGACCACGAATGACATCTGTGTGCCAAAGGGTATCCCGTAACATGTAAACTACACCGACCGCAGCGTAGCCTGTGGCGGGGATTTCAACTATCGATCTTCCGAGAGCTTTGCGGAGGTGCTGTGCATCTCAATGAGTCTGAATAACCACGAACGTCTTTAATGATCGTTTAAATGATTATATATTTTAAATTATAATACGTTGAATTTATTGATAGTGTTTGCAAACGCTTCGGTGGTTACGCGGACTAAACGTCAAGATATTCTAATCTAGATTGCCGGTGAATGAGAGGTCGAAGCTTAAGCCTCAGCCAGATCTACTGATTTATATTCTAAAATAGTTTCTCACTCCCCCTCCACGCAAATGAGGGTAAAATGTTCATAAATTAATCCATGCCAATCCCTAGCTCATAGTGTAAATATGCGGATAGCTTAAACAATTAGTACGACACGATGGAAAATAAATGGTATGATGCATCACACAGACTTTCTCACACGTTTATCTTAAAATAGAGACATTTACTGAAAACTCTTAAGATTTATGAAACGAAATAATATACATTGTTATAGAAACACTTCACCAAAAAGCATAGGCTAAATAATATAAACTGTTAAATAAACATTAAGAAAAGAGGAATATATTTCCACCAAAGATTAAAACAATCAAATTCAATTTTATACTGCACCATAACAATATAATTATACATTAACTGTTTGTTTATAGATAAAAAACTATTGGTTTTATAAAGTTATATTTCAAATAAAATATGTTTATTTTTAATAGTAATACATCTTTACAAGTAATAAGTTTTTCAAATCTCTAATATTTGGGGATCGTATCAAAATTGAAAATTTCTGCTTATTCAAAGTATGTTCAAAGTCATTTTCATATGAAAATGAAAATTGATATTTTATTTATAATGTTAAATAGTGTCTGGATACAAAGTTTAAACAAAATCAAGAGTGCATTTGGGGAAAATCAATTTTTTTTTCTCTTTTCATCCCTCAGTAAACTAATATTAAATTTAAGGTTGGATAGCTAATTCCAAAAACCCACGGTGGGACTTTATCAAAACACCAAGATACCAAGTTTTAGCCCAATTGGTAAAAATATTTTTGGCTTTAGTCCAAGATACGGACGGACAGACAGACGGCATCGTGAAAATCACTGTTTCGGTTTCACTATGTCATGAAACGTCGACATTTAACAAAATCTCGAGTTCAATTTTTTTGACGATCACAATACTTCTCTCTCCAAGGGATCAAGAGAAAGTAAATTGTGAGATTTGAAATTTTCATTACATTAAGTGCTTGTTCTAGTGCTCCGTTTTTTATATTCTATCTACATTAACAAGTTGGGACGAGAAAGACAGAAATAAGGAGTTGTATGGAGGAAGAGTTATAAATAAAAAGGGGAAAAAGACACCTAAATACACTCAGTGGTCCTTTTACTCTCAATTTGCTGGTCACAGGCAAACCAGACAATACTATCTGCGTCCTGACTTTTGCGAGATATATGAAAATAAAATGTTAAAATGGCGTCTTTTTTTACTACCCTTACCAACTTTGCCGGGAAAGGTATTTTCAAATAAATTCCAGGGTTCTTCTTTTATATGCCACAATCGACATGAGACCGAAAAATCCGTCAACCTCAGCGGGGTTTGAACCCACGTGCATCGGACTCTGAGGTGAGTAATTTACTCCAAGACCACCAAGATTGAATTGTTATACTTTTAATCTATATTATCTGTGAGTTTTTAAATATTCATAATTTATATTTCGTGAGTGATTTAATGATAGCGTGTAAAGGCATCATATCTGTTGTGAAATTTTTCCAGAATAGCTTTAGTGCGCGGACCTGCTCTCGGCCGGAAGGATGCAATATTTTTTAAATATTCATACCGTTCCTTCTTACAAGACTTTGTCTTTTCAGAAGTAGAATGTTATTCCAAGCAGTGCCATGACATAAAATACTTTATTCATAACTTGACAAAACACAATTTACTGAATAAAATAATGTATTATGTTCTAATGAGTCCACTACAATTTCGTGCCAGTGAGCAATGGTTTTCAGCAAATATAAAAAAAATCCTTGAATTAAAATTTCTATACATAAAAATTGTTTTAGTGAATATCTTCGAAAATGAAACATTCATGAATAAATTTAAATATAGATAGTTCATTTGTTTGAATATTTATTTGATTCGAGGATAACCACTGTTTAAATTAATCGAAGTTGTACAATACAAAACACTACAAATGCCATATGAGTAAAGGCATGTACTTTTACTGGTTGACGTATTAGTCTAGATAAAGCTATGCATTTGATTGATATTAAGGTTATATCTTCTTTTTTATTCCCTTCTCATTATTTTATATAATTTTCTTCTATGGCTACGACATGTTTGGTGATTTTCCACCATCTTCAAGTTTAATTTGTATTAAAGATGCTTGATTTTACTTCATACTATATATATGTGTACATATTATGAAGTAAAATCAGGTATCTTTAATATAAATAAATCTAGAATCTGGTGAAAAATCACTGAAACATGTCGTAGCCATAAAAGAAAAATATATCAAATAAGGAGAAGAGAATAAAAAAGAAGATATAACCTTAATATCAATTATTAAAGGAGAAAGTCCAAATTTCGACTAGCCTCTAAAGTCCGACTAGCAGGATATGACATACTACGGGGTGTTATAGCCATGCGGGGAAAATATTAAACAGCGATCCATTACTTTGTTGTTGTTGTGTGTAAACTGCAGTGCCACTCGCTCAACTTTGACAGTGCACCAATCAAAATTTCATTTTCGGTAATTTCAAAACTTTTTCAGATATGTGTTCTTGATTTTTTTTTTATTTTTTTTTACTCTTAAGTGTTTTAGTATTAGCTATAAGGCCGTTAAAGCATCATGTTAGGTACGTTCTAGGCATTTAAATTTAAATTATCTTTTAGTTTAATCGATTGCTTCTCTTTCTAGGTCGTACGTAACCTTAAAGTTTTAACCATGCAGTAATCTATATTCCGACTATCACTAGAGGTCTAAAGTTCGACTAGTAGTAGAGGTTAATACTCACTGTTTTTGTTTCAGAATGCCTAGAAAGAAGCCCAAATATGTTCCTAAAAATAATAGAGCTCAATGGGGTGAAGAAGGCATTGCAAAAGCAATCCGTGCCGTTGGGGAAAAAAAGATGGGCACCCTTAAAGCATCTAAAACTTTCAACGTACCTCGTGGTACATTGCGTGATCTTATCAAAAAAGTTGACGTATCTCCTTCTAAATTAGTGACAGCTAAGAGATAAAGGAGGCCAATACTAGGAGATGAACTCGAAAAAAATTAGTTGATTATTTACTTCATATGGAAGCAAAGTTGTATGGGTTTAACCTGGGGGACCTTCAACGTATGTCATTCCAACTTGCGACTAATCACCTTTTCAAGCAAGGTCAAGCAGGCCAAGCTTGGGTTGATCTCTTCCTAGAGCATCACAAAGCTACGCTGTTTCTGCGTAAACCACGTGGGACTTTTTTTCTCGCACCTTAGGCAGCAATAAAGAAAATTTCGGTGCTTTTTTTTTCAATTATTAGAAGTATCCAGCTGATCGAATATACAATGTGGATGCAACCAGCCTGACCATTGTACAGAGTAAAATTCCACAAGTAATTGGAAAGAAAGGTAAACGTCAAATTGCTGCCCTCACATCTGCAGAGCGAGAAGCGATGGTCACAGTGATAGCATGCATGAATGCCTCTGGGCATTATGTTCCATCATTCATTATATTTCCCAGAAAGAACATGACTGACCAACTAATGAGAGGGGCTCCCCCAGGCTCGGTTGGAGTTGCACACCCATCAGGTTGGGTTCAAACCAACATTTTTACCTAATGGTTCCAGCGTTTCATGGAAAATGTGAACCCATCTGAAGACTCTCCAGTTCTCCTAATCTTAGATAGACACTACAGCCATTTTCGTAATGTTGATGTGATTGAATTGGCATGAAGCAATCATGTGACAGTTGTGTAATTGCCGCTACACTGCTCGCACAAGCTTCAACCTCTGGAAAAAACCTTCATGGGACCCCTGAAGACACGCTACAGTGAAGAAATAAGAGAGAGGCTTCTTCATTCAGACAGGCCGTTGTCTCCATATGACATGATGGAGCTCTTTGG
Organism: Timema cristinae; assembly: GCA_039000515.1. Classification (NCBI taxonomy): domain Eukaryota; kingdom Metazoa; phylum Arthropoda; class Insecta; order Phasmatodea; family Timematidae; genus Timema; species Timema cristinae. Next base: position 29,271 of record JBCFYV010000072.1, on the reverse strand, counting down.
AAAAGCATATTTAAAAGTACAAACAGGAGCGATCGCCATGAACGGTTCCAGCAAAAAAAGCATTTTCCCAATGAATACAAACCTTTTCGCCGACGCTGATTTTCTAGCTTTGGCACAGGAATCGGTGAGATCCTGCAGTCCTCAGGCGACGCCACCTGAAAATAATCAAGTGAAATCTCCCTCTGACAACCAACTCCCTGCATCTAAGCCACGTGAGTCGCTGCTTGCGAATCATCCTGTAAGTCATGCCGAGGATCCTCAACTTAGCACTTCAAGCGGTTTAAAACCTGTCAGTCCGTATGAAATCGTCCCTGTGCATCAAAAAAACGAAAAGTTATTAACAGAGGCCACAAGGCTGTAGGAACTTGTGTGATCACTGGAACCACCTACAAAAGAGCCCTTGTTAAATCATTAAAAGATTCTGCCGACTACCCAAAAAAGGTCGTCAAAGAGAAATTAAATTTTGGGGCAATACTTCGGAAACACAAATAATAGAAGAAGAAAAAATCTAAAGGGAATCCAAAGAAGACGCTTGATGAAGGCAGTTCTTCGGAAGATTCTGATTGTGCCGAAAATATTGTCGACGACAGCATGAGTGATTTGGAGTTTCCCGTGGGTAAAAAAAAGCCAGAAGAAGATGTGGCCTTTATTTTTTGCCAAGGACTGTTTTCCGATTACCACAAAGGAGGATTGTGGGTAATGTGTGTTATGTGCCACCTTTGGGCACATAACGCATGTGCTGGCGCCGATAAAGACATTTATATGTGTGATTTTTGTAAATAAGCACTGAATTACTGACTTTTTCCATTAAAAATAGAAGTAATATGCAAATAAACTTAACTTAAAACATTGTTTTTATATTATTATTTAATAATACAGTGAAATACCATTATTTTATTCTTTTTCTTTTATTTCTTGACATCTTGAAGCCGGTAGGAGAAATTTAGACCACAATTTCAAAATCATAAATTGTGACTTTTACCAAAAAGTGTGCAAAAAATATGTTTTATTTTTATAAAATTTAAGTACACAGGTTCGATGTATAATCTTTCCAGCTATACATATATATTGTTGCGACAACTTTTATGCCAATAGTTCAGTAGCTACAAGTGAAAAAGAAAGCGGTAGTCGAAATTTTGACCTTCCGCTCTATTACTCCTTACTAAATAAACATGAACAGTATTATTAGAAACGATGTATTTGAATTTATATAAAAAAAAGCCAAACTCTTTTACAAGGTTTAATATACAACTTAATCCAAATATGAATGAAGGTTTCCAAAAGATTGTGCGTATAACCCGTATGGGTAGTAATACACGGTGCTAATAATAAAATAATAAATCCAAAAGATTGAATGTCGTGAATTGACTCTGAAATCACTTGTTCTTAATATTTATAAAAAATTGTGTTTATGAACTGAAGTTTCAGTAAATGCCCTATTCTATATGCGCTATAATGTCATTTCCGGAAGAAATTAAAGTCCAATATTGCGTTGGCCTTTAAAAAACCTAAGCAGATAGTAAATGTTCCATTGTGTATTGTTTCAAGAAATTTCTATTACGAGCTAATAATTATTTTTGTAACTGTGTCTCAAAGATAGAACCACCAACGAAAAAATGTTTTACCAGATGAATTTTTTTTTCTTGTAAAATAATCGAAAATTGATACCATATTTTTACTTTCTCGCACCCCTCGGGTAAATAAAGTATTGTGATTGTAAAAAAATCTAACTCGATATTTGTAACGATGTTGACGTTTCTTGAGCCACCGAATCCGAGAAAATGGTTTTGGCGGTGCAGTCTGTCTGTATATTACTGGAACTATAGCCGAAACCATTTTAACGATCGGACTAAAACTTGGTATCTAGGGTTCTCGTAATGTTTACTTAAAAGTGAAACAAAAGAAAAGTCTATTTTTCTCGAAATAAGCTTTAATGATTTTGATTAAATTTCGTACCTAGGCACTGTTTAATATTACAAACAACATGGCGACTCATTTTCCAATCAAAATGACTTTGTACTTACTTCACATAACAACTATTTGAGATAAGGAATAAAGTATCATTGTAAATTTATAGTATCCAACTATTAAAGACAAAAAACTATTATATTAATGTATTTTTATAAAACTAATAGTTTCTAAAATTTTGAAATACATGATGAAATTGTAATAAAGAAACAATATTAACTATCTTTATAGAATTAAATATGAAATAATTAGTGTAAAAACGTATAATGAGAAAAATTCATGTGAAATTACAAAATTCTACTCTGATATGTCTATATAAATTAATTAAATGGATAGTTTGTTGACTATACAAATATGATTTAGGATATGAATCACAATTAAAATAACACATTAAAAAATGTGAGTCAAGGTCAGAATATTTTAACAATTAAAATTATGACAAGAAACACAAATAACTAAACATAATTAAACATAAATTAAACTATATGGATAAATTAGTATTGATTGACTAGAGGAGTAAAGGTTTGTATATAATTTCAAAGAATTATTAGTAAAAAATTAAAACTTAAAATTTTTTAAGAAAGTTGACAAAATGGCGAATTATATGACATTTAATTGAATTCTATTCTCTTATCTGAATTCTCTTACTCCTTTATAGGCGTCGTTGAGACGGCCTTAGAATACTACATGTTTCGGCGCAATCATCAGGACATTTGACTGTGCCTGTGTGAGTAGTTCCAGTGAATATCAGTACTTCACATTTTGTCAACTTTCTTTAAAAAAAATTAGTTTTAATTTTTGCCTAATGATTCTTTGCAATTATATTAAAACCTTTACTCCTCTAGTCAATCAATACTAATTTATCCATATAGTTTAATTTATGTTTAATTATGTTTAGTTATTTGTGTTTCTTGTCATAACTTTACTTGTTAACATATTGTGACCTTGACTCACATATTTTAATGTGTTATTTTAATTGTAATTCATATCCTAAATCATATTTGTATGGTCAACAAACTATCCATTTAATTAATTTATATAAATATATCAAAGTAAAATTTTGTATTTTCAATTAAATTTTGTAATTTCACATAAATTCTTTCGCATTATACGTTTTTACACAAATTATTTCATATTGAATTCTATAAAGATAGTTTCTAAAATATTGGATTTTTTAAAAACTATTTTCGGTCTTGTTAATGGTTATTCTCTTTGGTGAACCAAGATGTTACTTTTCCCTCAATATGTTTCTGTACCAGTGTATATTATTTCGTTTCACATAGTATCTTATGAGCTTCAACTAAATATCTCAATCTTCAGGCAGAGGAGCGAGAAAGTCTGTTATGGTATATCATGCCATTCATTTTTCTTTGGGATATTTGGAATGATTGCACTGCACATGTATCTGTGGCGTTTACGAGCATTTTCTGAGTTTTCAAATTTTCTGAGTAAGAACCTTAAAATATGATAGATCAAAATGTTACTATTATCATATTTCACGTACAAGTCATATAATCTGCAGCTGTCACTTTTGATAGATATTATCGATGCCTATAAAATAACACTAATATTATGGTAAAATGTTCACAAAGGTAGCCATGAAAAAATAAGTTTATATTTTCTAAAAGCTTGCTTATATCATAATCCTACCATATATATACATGTGTCTTTTTAATCCCTCCAGGACACACAAAACAACTTCACACCTTTGGTTCAATATCACATAATTCTTTTTGAGTGGGAAATGTCTGCCATACTTATTTAATAAGATAATTTATAGTAGCCGCTTTGACCATACTCCCCCAAAAGAGGGCAAAGCGTGACTTATCCGAAACCCGAGTATTATATAGGTTATACTCGCTTTGCTCGTAGTGAGCTCCACCCCCAAACCCTCATCGAGTGTAAACTAATATAATTCCAGCGTTGTTTTGAACGTTGATTTATTTTTACAATTTTATAATTCTAGCTGTCCCTTAAGTGTGTCAGAAAATTTAAAAATATGTAGAGAATATGCATAAGTTACCTAAAATCAAAAAATCTAGCTCTGGTGCAATCAGTTTTTTGATAGGTCTTACCTTTTAGCCACAAGAGACCTCCAAGGAAAGGTCGGCACAGACTTTAAAGTTGCTTCACCATTTTGATTTTTTTTTCAGGGATTAAAAATTTAATTTTTTGGAATTTTTCCGTCTGCTACAGACTAGAAGTTTAACAAATGTAAAGTTTCTAGCTCATCTGGAAATGGGTAAACATTAATGTCAGCGAGTGAGTGAGTCAGCCATGTACCTTTATAGTATGGTAATTCTTTCTGTCCCTTGCCAGGGTTCTGTGAACTAAAAGACGTGTATGGTTGCATTTCCAGCCCCAGAACTCACGCTGACATTTGACTGTTACAACGCAATCCAAAGTATTTTTATCTATGCCATAACAATATGAAATGTCCCATAACGCTTGCTCCTACCATCCCTGGTGTTTGGCGCGTCAAACTGTGTTTCGTTTACCAACACAGTGTCGCCGTTTAACAATAGCGGCCACGGGCCACCGACACTTCTACACCGTCACTCGTACAAACGTGAATCTTTATTGCGGCTATAGATATTTTCGTGCTAATTTCAACGGTGTGAATTGCTGCCTTGTTGAAAGGGCGGGAATTACTCATATAAGCTATTAAGCATGGTAATATGACAGGGACAATATACTTTTATGACGTCTGATGATTGATTTCATGACTTTAAACTAATTTTAAAAGCTGAACATATATGTAAGTTGGCCAAATTTTAATGATTATCAAACTCACCTCAGTAGTCGAATGGTCTAGGGTGCTACTCTTGCAATAGACTAGACTGCTGATGACGGGGAGATCAAGGTTAGAATCTCGGTCGGGTGTAATGAGGCAGGGTTTTTTTCCAAAAAGATTTTTTACTCTCCCTCAACGAAAATTCGGGTACACTTCCTCTGAATATAATCTTTGTAATCCTTAAAACCATTAAATAAATTAGTAGGTTACACAAGTGTACACCTCGAACGGGTAGACGCGATTATAAAAATAATAATAATTATTATCAAGGACAATTTGTTGATTATAACTCACAATTTTAATCTGGGTGTGCTAGGTTAAATCATCTCATAATTGAGTACACTGGGAGTGTATTTACTCATGTGTTTTATTTAACCTCTTTCCAGTAGATTTTTTATATATTTGCATAAAAGTATGCTTTATATAGTATTTATACAATAGCAAAAACACAACTTAAAGTGTAGTAAAATATATTTGCATTTCACTCTGAAATAAATACTATTCCATTACAATACACTAATAAACTGATAAACTTACACTTTCACCTACTAATTATTGTGCAAGGTGATCCTCAATCTTATTTGATATTGAAACGTAAGCACTTTAAATTTTTCAGATTAAATTCTACTCTACAATAAAACACACACACACACTCAGGTACTGAAATACGAGGGTCATCCAGAAAGTAAGGTTACAAGGGGTCCTAAGGCCTGGGGAAATTTTTTGTTTCAAATTTGGCACACCTGACGTGTAGGGGGGATCTTAACGGTCAGTTTGTTTGGTCCCGCGTGTTTGTCGGCCATTTTTTTCAGTCACAGTAAATTCTTCCTATGGAGAGGTCGTCGCGCGCTCCCGCCACCTCCCGTCCGTGCGAGATCCGCGCGGTCATCCGCTTTTTGACTTTGCAGAACAATACCGCCTCGAATATCCATCGGAAGCTCGTGGAAGTTTATGGTAGTGATGTGATGAGTCGACAACATGTCACGAAGTGGGTTAGGTTGTTCAGAGAAGGCCGTACTGATACTCACGACGAGGCAAGAAGTGGGAGACCATCAGTGATTTCAGACGAACTTGTGCGAAAAATTGAAGAACAAGTGCGAAATGACCGCCGTGTGACGCTTGATGACCTTCACGAAAAATTCCCTGACATTTCTAGAAGTCTCCTTGGTGATATTGTGACGGAAAAACTTGGTTACAAGAAGTTGTGTGCGAGATGGGTGCCCAGAATGCTCACACCGGAGCACCGTCAAAATCGCGTCACCACCGCGCGTAAATTTTTTGATCGTTTTGTACAGGAGGGAGAAGCTTTTCTGGACTCTATCGTGACAGGGGATGAGACGTGGGTGTGTCACTACACCCCAGAGACCAAAAGACAATCACTTCAGTGGCGTCATTCATCTTCCCCAGCCACCAAAAAGTTCAAGACAACCCATTCAGCCGTAAAAGTCATGGCATCTGTTTTTTGGGACCGTAAGGGCGTCCTTTTGGTGGATTTTATGCCCAAAGGGACTACCATTAATGCAGAGGCTTACTGCAATACCCTAAAAAAACTCAGAAGAGCCATTCAGAACCGCAGAAGGGGAATGCTGACCCGGGGAGTCAGCCTCCTGCATGACAACGCCAGGCCCCACACCGCGCGAGTTTCACAGGAGCTGCTGACATCATTTGGATGGGATATTGTCACCCACCCCCTCTATTCACCCGACTTGGCGCCTTCGGACATCACCTTTTCACTAAACTAAAGGAGTTTTTGGGTGGGAAACGTTTTTCCAACAATCAGGAGGTCGAGGAAGCTGTGAAGAAGTGGCTGAAAGAGTTGGCGGCGGAGGTCTATGACACTGGCATACAAAAGCTGGTGCCCCGACTACAGAAATGTCTTGATCTCGACGGCGATTATGTTGAAAAATAGTATAATATATTTCTGAAGTATCCTGTGAGTTTCAATTAAATACAAGCATTTTTCGATTCTAAATAAATGTCGTAACCTTACTTTCTGGATGGCCCTCGTAGTTCGTAACTTGCTTTTAAATTGTCATTCCAAAATTATCTAAATAAAGATTATAGTAAGCTCTTCTTTGTGTGTGTGTGTGTGTATATATAGATGATTTTAATTTAAATTGCTTTACCAGACGAGTTTTATTTTAATGATAATGGCTTATGATACTTACCAACGGCTGTATCTATATGTAATTAAATGTATATCGGGAGTTGTGGAAAAATAAACACAGTTATTTATTTCATTTAGCACCGCGTATTACTAACCGTTCGGGTTATACGTTTAAGTACTCATTACGCTAATGTATTAGAAATAGGAAAGGTTGAATTTAGAGGAAGTGAACCCGAGTTTGCGTGGATGGTGAGTGAAAAACCATTTAGGAAACCCCCCCTCCCAGTTCACCCCGGACCGAGATTCGAACCTTGATCTTCCCGTCCTCGACAGTCTAGCTCAACATGACAGTAGTGCATTAGCCAACTAGGCCACCGAGGCGGGTATCACACAGTTAATACCATACTGAGGCATTATATGGTGGCTGAGTCACCTAGTCACTAGTGTACTAGACCCACCCGGTGGCTGGGAGATCGCTACTAAAATCCTGGCTGAGTGAAATGGAAAAGGTTTTTCACATGTGATCTGTTATTGTGGTTTTCACCTCCTTCCACTACCCTAATACCAGTGCATTGCCATAAATTTTACTCTAGTCCCTAGCTCCACCGATTAAGTATATGGTAATGCTTTTGATGAAGGTACAAATTAGAGAGAATCCCGCCGTCCATATGAATTGTACCATGATCAAAAGCATTAAATTGTTTCTCTATCGCCACAAATCTCGGGAAGGGACGTCAAATGAGAGCAGACAGGTTTTAGTGGTTCTGGTCCACTCTAATCAAGGGATTCCGTGCGATAACAACCTAAGAGACTGATAGCAGCTATTTAACTAATTATTTATAATCTTAATGGTGGACAAAGATACAAAGGAAATGTTTTAACATTTTACTAGGAAGACATGTACTATTTTTATAAGCCTTTTAACTGCTATTTGACTAATTGGCTTCAAGGACGCGTCGATAGGAAAGGGGTCATAAGTGACATAAACAAAAGTGATAATTAAAAACTAATGAAATACAAATAAAAAATAGGCAAGCCAACCCGTGAAGGGATTGAAGAAACTATGAATAAACAATTGAGAAGGATTCCGATTTAGTGGCTGAACGGTCTAAGACATCTCTTTCGTGTAAGACTGGTCTGCTGATGACGGGGAGATCAGGGTTCGAAATCTGTTTGGGTCTACTCACAGTGTTTTTTCCTACATGGTTTATCCCTTTCCTTCCACGAAAATGCAGGTAGATTAACTAAAAAATAATTCCTTTCTCATTCCAACCATTGGCATAGTTATATTATATGTTTTAACCTGAACCGGTGATTAAAACAATGGAGAAGGAAGTGAAATTACTTAAGTTTAAAACCCATGTCTTTGTGGACACGTGTTATAAATATGAAGTTAGTCTAGTCTGGTTTGCTGGTGACAAAGGAAGGATCCAGCCGAATATGCCAAGAGTAAATTTTTCCTTTGATGGTTTCCCATTCCTCCCTCAAGTGAGTGCGGGTACACTTCCTCTAGTTTCTAACTTCTTCATTCTTACCACAATAGTTTAAGCGTATAATAAAAAAAACTAAACATAAAGTGAATTTCTTATTTATCTTTTCTCACTCTTAAATCCACTCATCAGTGTCAATAGAGTTCCAAGGGGACGGGACGGGGCTTGAGTGCTAGGGAGGGCTTTCAAAAATTTTATATATAAATCACTCTTTTTTTCGCGTTTATATTTTAGAGTATTATTTTACCCAAATACCTATACGAAAAATGTATAATATTTACGTGTTTGATGAAAAATGGCTAATTTATCATTATAGTCTTAACATGAAAGCACAATACATTTGTTTGAAGCACAGTTATTGAAAGCACTGCTGCTGCTGCACTGTTGATAGAAGAGGAACTACCAAAATTGTAACATAAATGTTTCTATAAATGAAGTGGCTTATCTAGAGTTGAATTTTTCTCAAGTCCAAACATCTCGTAAAAATATTACGCTCAATATCTCGTCTCATGGTCTATTTCCGGGATATTACTTAAAGATACAAAGTTATGCTTGAACCAAAAAGTATAAAAGAGTGGTTTTATACGTTCCTTAAATTGAAAATATAGAGAAATTGCGAGTATTTTAATAGTTCTATATTTTATAGTAACTATTATTCTCTTTGTTGTATTATTTAGGGTATTATTAAACGATTTCATTCGTCTCAATTACATTATTTTATGAATAATCGTATAGAAAACCGCATCACAATACGGCACATGGTTCTAGTTAATAATAATAATAATAAATAATAATAATAATATTTAGCACCGCGTCTTACTACCCGTTCGGGTTATACGCCAGGTTCTAGTTATATCAGTACTATCTACCCAATCTATAGTCTATCCACGGTCGGGGTGTAGGTGAATGGAAATTAGCAGAAGGTTCTTGGTCGCAAACATTGGTTCAAAGTATTATCATGATCGTTTGATAGACCTTTTTATTGGTAATAGTTACTAAGCACATAGGAATTATTCCAAATAGGTTGGTATCAATGACTTTCAGTCAATATTTTCTCCCATAAAGAAACTTTAGCTAGTTGTAATTTACCTACATTTCCATCGTAGATAGAGTATAAGTATTATCCGCAGGGTAGGATGGGTTCTTAAGTACCTGAAGAAGAAGTACTTTTAACCGGCGTGTTGGATGTGTGGTAGTGTTCCTGGCTCTCACTTGAATGATATAATTTTGTGAAACATTATATATTTAATAATTAAACAATCCAAATTTATAGGGTTCGCGTTCTTCTTATAAGATATTTCGGGCTTAGCTTTCTCAAACCATGATAAAAAAAATAATCCTTTGATATGGGGACAATTCAGTTTGTTTATGATCGTGGTATAAAATATCAAATCTATTGTGAAATAGTATTGATTATTAAAATAATCATCATCATCAAATCTTAATACCTATTCATTCCATACAAATAATGGGGTAGGGATGAGGAAGGAAACATTTTAGAGGTAATCTACCAGCATTTGCATTGAAGAAGAGTGAGAAACTATTTATGAAAAACCACTCTCAGTAGAATCAACCGAGATTCGAAATAGATTCGAAACACCCATTCCCACGTAATAAGCAGGCCAATCTAATACGAGAGAGACGCTTTACACCATTCAGACATTGAAACGAGCTACTTTAATATAACTTGTTTTTTTAGAATTCATATATTTTACGTTGTGTAGTCAACCCTTTTTTTTTAGAAAATAAAACCCGGAGAAAACAAATATGTCTTTGGATTGATTTTTTGTATATGTGTTTAAGAGAACCGTTGCCAGGCTGAATTCTGATTAGTGGACCCCTTAATGAGGGCCGTGGTTTTTACAGGAGTGCACTCACAGCTCGAGTCAGATACGGCACTGTGTTTTCAACAGTCACAAGGAGAGGTACAATAATCTCTCGACCTTTGTTTTTATCAGTCAATATGTACGGAAGGTCCCATAGACACTCCAGGGCTTAGCTTCACTTATTATGATCCTCAAACCTCTAACATGTATATCCCTTGAACTAACTATAAATATCTAAAAGTACACCAATACAGGGGTTTAACCCCTGGTCGTCTACATATGTACGCCCAACAATCTAACGAATGAGATACCTAGAATCTCTTCCTCGTCATTGTGATGTTTATTTTTATCTATGGTATTTAACATTAACTTTCTGGACCGGCTGATTATATCAGCAAACGAGATTTTCTAGGAGCGAGAGCGAGAGAGCCTGCCAATTTTGCCGGGAAAAGTATTTTAACATACCTTCCAGGATTCTTTCACGTGATACCAATGGCTTTATTTACCCTCCAAAGGAAGTTGTTTTACGGATGTTTATCGCTCAAGAAAAATCTGTCAGCTCCAGCTGGATTTCAACTCAAGAACATCTGGTCCTTAGGCGAGCACTTTATCCCAAGGCCACCGAGGTGGACATCACTGTGTTATTCACACAATGGGCGTATAGTACCACCCGTTTCTATAAGAACACACTATATTATAACATTGACTTTAAACTACAACATATCGGCCAACAGTAGGAAAGGATATGTCCATATTCAATTCCCTCCATCAATACTGTAATGCAGAGCGCTCTTGTAGCAAGTGGTGGTATTACTACTTAACCATATCAGTAGGCCTGTGCTTAGGGGCTTATGTATTTGACAATATGAATTGGGAAAGCGGTTGATGAGAAAACACAGGTGACCGAAGCTTAAGTCACTCTTCAATGGTCTTATTTTTAAATATATATTAACACAACCTCTCCATCAGAATGTCATCTAAAAATACATGTTTGTCTTCATCAACACCATCTGTAATAGGACCCTAGGCGTGTTGTCAAGCCTTCTAACCACTTAACCCCAGGTGACGGGCTGTAAAACTCTACTTTCCGGAAACCACGACACAATCTGCGTTGCCGGCAGTGCCAAAAATCCCTCTAATCAAATCAACATAAGTAAGTTATGAGGCGATGCAAGAGGACGTTCCCCCTCCTAACGATCCACCGAGTTGATTGAAAGTAACGGGGCGAGATGGGAGCGATGACGTCAGGGATGTCTATAAAACTCCGACGGCAGAAGGAACCGCATTTATAACTTCCGGTGAATCGACGTCAACTTGGTCCTCTCGACTGGAAGTGATGCATCCACTAAGCTTGCAGGGAGACTAACCAGCGTAGCTAGCTGCAGAATAATCAAAACGGGTCGGTCATTAAAACAGTTTTGCTTCAAGATTTCATAGGGTGCAAAGCGTTTTATTATCTGCCCGGTATGTCCGGAACTTACAATAATTTAAAGTAACGTTTTAGAAGATGAATAAAAGGAAATGCGCCATAATTTGCTTGGAAACAGGATATGTAAATCAACATGGGAGAAACCACTTATAACGCGCCCGGACATGTTTGGAACCGGACCCTAAATTCCCGGATCAATGCTGAGCATGCTAATTAAGGTGGGATGGATGAGAACATGAGTTAAGGTGTGTAACTTCACAGTTGGTCTGACATAAAACATTGATGGCTAAACTAAATCAAATATCTCTTTAGTAAAAGCCTAGGCGTAATATGTCCTGTGGGCCACGGGCCGCGTGCAGACCGTCACTTATTTTCATGCGGTCCGTAAGCTATAACTAGTTATCTGAGAAAGTAAAATGCGTAAAATACCAGAATTTAAGACCATATTGCTATAGAACAATATATTATTAATATAAAACCCGTGAATTTATGTTCTAAACCCAATATATTTACACCCGACATAAAAGAAACGATGAAAGATATGACAAATTTGTATTAATCTCAGTAAGCTCTGTTTTATTGAAGAATCACCTACTTTCTTTTATGTATTTTCTTAATTTTACTATCTCATCTAAAGATAAAAAAAATTTAATCATGACAAATTTCTATCTCGAGATTATGATGAATATTTACTTTTTATGTGTGTCCGAAACCAAATAAGTGGATTTTATAATTATGTCTGTAAGTTATGTCTATCTGTCTATCCCTGGCCATAGATCTGAAACAGTTTGATGGCTTTTGTTCAAAATAATTATATAAGCCTAAATGTTAGAGGACTAAACGTCGGGAGGTTATTATTATTATTTTGATTTTGACCCTAGCCCTTAATTTAAGGAACTGATGAGTTATTTTTTTGAAATCAACATTTTTTTAAATTGGCTATAACGATTTTGTTAAAAATTTATATCTAGGAATAGTTTGACGTCCCAAATAATACTATCTATTTTACATTTGGGATAAACTTCGTTGAAGGGTAGTTTAATAATGAGTGATTTTATAAAATTCACATTATTTCAAATATGGCTCACACTATTTGGTTCAAAACCTATATATTTGTGGAGTGTTTGATATTAAAAATAAAACTTTACACATGTTTTAAGGGTAAAAAAGATAGTTTAAAGTAAAGTTACTGATGGCTGATTTTTTAATTAAAATTATTTTAGAAATGGATCTAAAAATTTGGTTAAAAATGAGTATCTGACAAGTTTTTTTAAAATCTATATACTTGTTTTTCTAAAAAATAATAGTGCTTGAAATTTTTTAAAAAATATTTAAGATTAATTTACTGAGGACTGCTTTTTTAAAATAAAAAAATTGTTTGAAATTGCTATCTGGGTACTATCTCATGTATTAAATAATATTGTATGTTAAGTATTTAAATAATTCATTTAAGGGGTGTTTACTTTTAACAGATTTTAGAAAATTTCAAATATTTAAAAAATATCCCTTAATATTCAGCTCCAAATTAGAATTAGTTTTCATGAAAAATGAGAATTTGTTTCTAAATTTTTTAATATAAATAATTTGAGGGTAATATAAATATAACTGATATTTGATCATTTGAATCTGAATTACTTGAAGGAGGCTTATTGAGATTAACATGACGATGATCTGCTTGGTTTTCTAAGAAAAATCTTTCTTAAAGCCAGCATAGTAAAAACTTATTTTTGAAGATTTTGTTTCAAGCTGTAATTTACTATATGAGAAAGTCTGTACGATTGTTTTATGTTCTATATGTAATTTTGTCTACAAAAAAAATTGTTTTCAATTGGCAGCCCATTCTTAGATTATAATTCTCAACACACACCTTAAGCCCAAAAATGTGCCTAACCCACTTGGATATATTTGGTCTGGTTTTATCCATATATACTCACTTTGCTGGTTGGGGGCTCCACCCCCAATCCCCCCGTTGCATTTTCTTTGCAACTAGATGTAAACTAATGTAATTCTTGAGCAGTTTATTGATAGGTCTTACCGTTTAGCCATAAGAGACCTCCAAAGAAAGGTCCGCACCAAATTTAAAGTTGCTCCAACATTTTGAATTTCTTTCTGGGGATAAAAATTATTTTTTTAAAATTTTTGTAATTTTCCCGACGGTTACAGGCTATAAGTTATAAGTTTGCCAAGTTTCTAGTTCATCTGGAAATGGGTAAACATTAATGTCAGTGGGTGAGTCAGCCATGTAGCTTTATAGAAGTATAATAATTGTAATTGTTAAAGTTCTTAAATATTTGTTCTTAGAATCTCGGCGATTGACAAAACGCTTTTTAAATAAATAGAAAGAGTTCTTGTAAAATTTAGCAATGCCCACAACAGATACTAAAAGACTGTTATTTTTACTATTATTTAGTAAGCTAAATATATCTGTCGAAGAAGTTTTGATATATTCCTGCCGAATAATGTTTTTGTCATTAAAAGTGAAAAAATAATATTTTTTTTAAAATCACGTGTCCCTCCATTCCACCTCAAACTTACTGATACTAGTTTCATTTAAATGAAGCCATTATTATAGGTTTTAAGTTGTCTATTTAGTATTAGAGGACGACTCAAACCCAATAGATTTAAATGTTGAATATTTAATATGAGTGTAATGAAAGTTATACCAGTACCGGGTGACGTCACAGAGGGTTTAGCCTCATATTGTAATATGTTTAAGGGAATCTTGTTAAGCACGCTTGGCTTATTCGCATCAATGATCATGTGGAACAAATATCAAGCGCACCTAGTCTGGTTTGCCTGTGACGAGGACACTTGGTTTCGAATCTCGACCGGGTGTACGAAGGGTGTTTTTTCCTAAATAATTTATCACTCTCCCTCCAAGTTAATGGCGGCACGATTTCTCTAATCACTACTTTTTTCATTCCAACATTTAATGTAATTAAAAAATCCAGATAGCCCAAACGAGAAATAAGACGCGTGGGTGGGCTGCCTCCTACTGTGAGGAAATTTATTAAGGCGTAACGTCGTTTCTTTTAGTCTCGGAGAGGTAAATATTTCTTAGAATTCGTACTTAGATTACTCAGGAAAGATGATTTTTCATTATATTCAAAATTCCCTCCTTCAACCCCCACCCCACGTAAGGGATCGTATGATTTTCCTGTCCTACCTCTAGCTTTATCTAATTTTTTCCCTATTTGATAAATTATATTATTTTAATTGGCTAATTATTTTTAGACATAAGAATTGGTAAAAAAGCAAGTGATATGAAATCTTAGAATAATTTAATCACAATGAAAAAATAAAATAACTAAAGTTATATAATTAATATATTTTCTGCCAAAAAAAAGATTTGTTCTCACCATATACCAGTGGTTCTCAATTACTTCTCGCCAAGAGCTACTTATAATTGGTTCTCGTGAATCAGGGCACAGGGTGTGAAAATTAATTTGATAAATCTACATATACTCAAAACGAAAGCTAAGTAATCACCTCATAATATTATAAACACTTAATTTTGATAGTTTTAAAAGTAAATATATAAATTACAAAATAAACCTATGTCCTACTACCCGTTCCAGTTATATATATACTTACACTAATTAGTCAGGAATAAGGAATCACGAGTCTTAAACGTACCCGTATGTATGTGTAGGAAGACTCAGAAACAATTTAGGTAAGACCATCTCAGTACACCTGCCCAGAACTCAAGCCCTAATATTCCTGTCATCGACCTATCAGACCATATGATACTGGCACCAATGTCCTCGTGACCACAGGTGAGGGTAGTTTTATTATTATTAATACGTTTACCACTATTCCTATCAATGGGTTAGTCTACAACTATAGATGAGAAAATTAGTGTAAAAGAAATGCAACCGCATTAGCGTAGAGATACGATAGAAAATTCACGGTGATAAACCGCATGTATAAAACCATACCTAGTGCACCCAGAAGAGATTCGAACCTCCCCATCATCATAAATGAAGAGCCTTACAGCTTAGACCACGCGACAACCAGTGCAAGTTTGTGTTATATATTAATCAAAGTTCACATTCACCATAAGATATGTGATATACTAAAATCTGATAGCGTTAACCTTTTCAGATCCAAGGAAAATTTTTTAATTGAAAAAGCATAGAACTTAAATTTCTCAAGTAAATATTATGTTCAAAATAATTAATACATTTTATTTAATTTTAAGAGCGATAGTACGGTAATTTGTGTTGAGTTGTAAAACCTTGAATAGGTTTGTG
Organism: Timema cristinae; assembly: GCA_039000515.1. Classification (NCBI taxonomy): domain Eukaryota; kingdom Metazoa; phylum Arthropoda; class Insecta; order Phasmatodea; family Timematidae; genus Timema; species Timema cristinae. The sequence continues at coordinate 13,404 of JBCFYV010000072.1, read as the reverse complement.
TATCACAGTTTAGTTTCATAATTGCAAAAATTTATTTGTAAATAGATAACAATATATTTTTTTTTATATATATATATAAATGAACAAAGATACTCTCATTTAAACCAACGATATAAGACCCAAAATCATGTTTTTATTTTAAAAAATGCAGTTAAAGGTGTTACTAATAACATAAAATAAATAAATTTGAATTTTAGCAATAAATAGGGGATCGATTGTAACTTACCATATATTTTGAACTCATTGTGCCTTGCCAAACAGAATTCTGGATAGATAAATAATATATAACTGTCTATTTATCTCCTGTTCTCAAAGATGGTATCCAAAATTCTAAGCTGTATTTTGTATGTCTTCTTTTGTTACTTCCAAAATGGAAGACAAATCTAAATATATTTTTTTCCCTCCAAACAGTGGATAATGGAAATCGAAGGAAAACTTCCCCAGTCAAATACAAGTGCCTAGTCACACACACCCCCTTTCTTCCTCCCTCCCATACCATGAAATGGGATCTTGTGTGTATTTTGAGTTCTGGTTTGCTTAGGAAACGATACTTTTCGATCACAACATCGGCATATTCACAGTAGCTCGTCTTGCATTCAATTCCGCCTCCTTCGTCATTTCTTTTTTCCTTCTCAAAAGGTTCTGCTTGGAAGTTAAAGTCTAGGATTTTCTAATATCCTCACGCTCTTCGTGAGTGCCTGCTATTTCCTTATATATATATATATATATATATATATATATATATATATATATATATATATATTGCTTTCTTTAATTTATGCGCTTTTTTTCCTCCCCTCTTCTCGTTCTGTTCTCTCACTCTTTCAATCCCTCTTCAACAAGACCGTAAGCTTACGACTCTTTTGAATTCTCCTTTCACTCTCATTCATTCTCTCCTCATTCAATGACAACCTCCTTCAACTATTTTTCAACCTGACCACCCTTCTTTAACCCCCTAGTCACCCTCCACCCCCAATCACCCTGAAAATGGAATGGGTGGATAAAAAGGGGTGTGGGATTTGAAACGTCACCCATTTACTAATTTTATAAAAGGCCCCACCCCTTCCCCTCCCACTCACCCTCATACACTTGCTTTACATTGATTTCATCACTTATGAATTGTAATGGCATTTTCACCCATTTTATGAGGCATCGTTGTTGATTACAATATAAATTGAGGGGTATTTTGAGATCGTTGACGAAGGAGAGGGGGTGTGGGAGGATGAATAGGGTTCTTTGCTCGTCAAAAGCAGACGAAGCACAACCACCTCATCTTTCATGGTTGGGAAAAAAACGATAAAATTAAATCTATGAGATTTCTTAAAGCACGAACTACTTTAGATGATGGGCCTTAGACGAAAACGTTTCTTCTCTTCATTTTTTTCTTTTTGTTCTTATTAGGAAACACGAGAGTCTCTGATTAAGGTCCAACCTCTGGGGCAAGACCATCATTTTTCCTTTTATCTTTATAGATCATGGACAAAATAAATTGGATTGCTAATAAACTTTAGTAGGCGACTGTTTGAATTACAATTTATCTTTAGTAATAACTTCAAATAATCATAAAAATTAGAGTTAAGATTTAATTTGCCTAGCCAACTGTTGAAATTAAAATCCATCGTAGTTTTATTAGTTGTTTTCAAGATGGAGTTTTAATGTTAGTGATAATATATTTATCGTGTTATTTTTATAAAAAATATATTGAACGTGTACATTAAATTATTATTACTATTATTATTAGCACCGCGTCTTACTATCCGTTCGGTTTATACGCACTTACGCTAATGTGTAATGGTAGGGTGATTGTGAGATGAAATGGAGGACTTACAGTTTAACGTGGAATCCGAACCACGGTGGAGGCCTGGCGTTCTTCACATTCACAAGATGTCTTGTCAGAGGCTAAGGAAGGGTTTGGTAATCAGATAAATCTTTGCCGGGACCAAGGATCGAACCCCGGACCCCAGTACAGAAGTCCGACACCTTACCCCTAGACCACTAGGTCACCTGTACATTAAAACACGCTGATTACATTATCATACGACTTAAAAACAAATATACTACTAAAACAGACAAATTAAACAGTCCCTAACCCTAATATATAAGCTGGGATCCCTTACTCAATACGCACACACTCTAACGACTGCTCTAAGATCTCGAGTATCAATATTTGTGGTTAAAATACACGGCTCACTGGCTATTTTAACCTAAGGTCGCAAATACATTTATTTTTGCCATCGCGTGTTACAACTCATTCTGTCGGTACGTATATCTATATTAATTATGTTATTTTTATACAGATGAATATGGTAAGTTTTCAGAGTAAATATTTTCACATTTACGTGGAGGGAAAATGGGAACAATGCGAGGAGAAAATACTCTAAAGACACTCGAATGGTGTTTAAACCCGGAACCTCGAAAATGTACCCAAGCTTCTATAGAGGGGAAGAGGGAAAAGGTTATTTAGTATACCTAGCCTGGATTAGAACATCAACTATTCATTCGTGGAAAACCATATTATATTAGCTTGACGTTTAGTCCACGTGCCCACCAATGTAAATAAAAGTGTGTGTGTGTTTTGTATCAGCATCATATCTCCAAAAGTATGAAACCAATAAACCTAAAACTTTGCATGTAAATATAGTCTACCAGTGAGTTGATAAGGGTCCAAGTGTTTGCTATTTATTATACAGGGTGTAACTAACCTCTCTGCCCTAACTTAAACCACAGTGCCTGGGGGAAGAAAGAAACATAAACTTGCAGTAAAAGAATGTGCGGAAAAGTAATCTAAATATAGGTTGAAGTTGGACGTGACAATACCTGGAGTATGCAGCTGTAAGTACGTGTAAGACAAGTTGCATATCATTAGGCGTACAGGTGTGCCTGGCCGCGAGCAACGTGTTCGGAGGGTGAGCTCAGGTCAAATCCAACCGACGGATACTGTTGTGACCAAGGTATGTATTCTTGTGTGCATTTTGAGCATCTCCTATGGTTTTCTAAGCAAGGTTAAATGGGAAAACCATACAAAATAGCTTTGAAATTACTCAAGAATACATCCCCAATTCGGGGAGGGAGCTGTGAACACCTGCTGTGATGTGCTTGCCTAGTGATATGCAACTTGCTGTACATTTAAGTACTTACAGCTGCATACTCCCTGCGTTGTCAACTTGCATTTAGTGATACAAGATAACGTTTCAGAACCATTTTTACTGGAATTTTTTGTGTCTTTCTTCCCACAAACGTTGTGGTTTAAACTTGGGCTAGGAGTTTAGAAACGCCCTGTATGTATGTGTTTGACTTGATCGGTCCAAAGTTTTATTGACGTACACATTTTATATTTAATAGCTGCTAAGCGATAAAAGATAGAAACTATATCGATAGGAAGTTGTTTTAGGAAAAAAGATAATAGCCCCGAGCCATGAATTAAATTGTGATTTCAAAAAGAATTTAGAAATTGTTTCAATTATGAAATATATTTTATTTTTTAAATCCGTGTTTACAATATCTTTACTAAGACTTTATGCTAGTTTGTGATTTTAAGGAACAATAGTTTAATACATGTCATATTTTAATATATAAAAGTGTCCCAAACATGTATAAAAGGATATCATTAAATAGAAAATGTTTGATATAAAACTTATTTTAATCGCCAATAGCTATGTTATATATATTTTAAGAGTTCAGATTTTATATTATCAGTGCATGCAAAGTTAGTTATAGCATACAATATTCATTATGTTTTCAAATTTAAATTTATCTTCCAATATTAGCTGTGGAGCAGCCAACGTAAAGCCGGCAAGGGGACAAGAAAGGAGATATGTGTAGAGAAGGCTGCAGAAAATCAAGGCGAAATATTTATTTAAGCCCTCTGGAGCTCATTCAGGACAATGGTTCAGTTTTTCCTAAACAAAAACTCATCTGCATCTTATTACTTCATAGCTGCCATTTTATAGAAGATGGGACAGTGTTAGTCAAGCACAATTTAGAGATTGTAAAAGGGGGGGGGGTCTACAGATTTACCCCTGCCCACACTTCCATTAGTCTAAAAAATATATTATACCTAAGGGGGGTACGTGTCCCCCTTAATTTCGCGTTTGGTGTCAGAATATTCTTCAAGTAGGTGGCGCTCTTAAGTGTAAAAAATATTACCTGACTTTTTTTTTATCCCCACATCTTAATACCTGTTCAGGTTATACGAATAAATAATAATAACTGTAATGAGCTATGGATGAGGAAGGTTTAATTTAGAGGATGTTTAACAACATTTACGTGGAGGGGGAGTGGAAAACCAATTTTGAAAAACCACTCTCAGTACACCTGACTGGGATTCGAACTCTTATATCCCTGTCATCGGCAGTCCAGTCCAACACGAGAGTGACGCCTTAGACCACGCGGTCACCAAGTCTGACAAAAAAAAGTATTAAACACACAATATTGTTATCACTAGGTAAACTTGGGCGTTCATCACAATCGTTTTAATGTATGTTATTTAACCAAAGGTGACAGTATGAGGAGGGTGAAGATAAGGAGTTGAGCCAGCACTTAGCTAAATAGAAGATTGGAAACCCCAATAGTTTGGGGTTGGAGGAGAGTAGGGGGTGAAACACTCCTGTACACCAAGCCAAGATTCGAACCCGCTCCTCTCGGGTGTTAGGAGGAATAGAAACTATATTAACACTGTAATTTAATAATACAATAAATGCTGGCAGCGTTAAATGGGCATTAATGGGTTCGTTCGACTTTCATGTGGTAGGTTTTGGTTCGATCGTAAGCAAGTTAAACTTTAGGTCATTCACCTTACGACTCCTTTTACCTTAGATTTCCTTAGATTATAAATTAAGCTATGGATGGCAATGGGGTGGGTTCTAAAATATCTAATCAAATTTGTATTTGTAACATAGTTATGGGGAACACAGAAAACTCACCCTCATAGTTTTCAAATATATTTTTAAAGTAAATCTTGAACACCGGAAAATAAATCGTGTCTTGAAGTAATACTGAGACATATATTTTAGTTAGATTTGTGCACATTTATCCGATCCAAATATTATTATTATTATTATTATTATTATTATTTAGCACCACATCTTACTACCCGTTCGTTTTATACGCTTTAAGTACTAATTACGCTAATGGATTGGGAATTGGGAAGGTTGAACTAGAGGAAGTGAACCCGCATTTGCGTAGAGGGAGAGTGTAAAACCATTTAGGAAACCCCCCAGTTCACCCGACTGAGAGTCGAACCTCGATCTCCCCGTCCTCAGCAGTAGAGCTCAACACGACTAGTGCGTTAGCCAACTACGCTACCGAGGCGGGTGATTCAAATATTAATTTCAATAAATCTTATAGTGGTTTTCATAACCTAAGCTGGAGTTCAAATCACTTTGATGACATATACTCTTACACATATCGGTGGGCGTGGAGTCAATTGTGTCAGGTCCCTCTAGTCTAGTTTCCCGAGGTAGAGTTCAATTCTCGGCTGGATGTACTGACGGTGTTTTTTAATAAATAATGTCCTGCTTTTCCCTTAAGCAAATCCAGGTACATAACCTCTAAATTCCACCTATCTCATCCTTATCTCATAATTGTAATTAAATATTGTTATCACCCGTTTCGGAGGCCGCAACGGTCTAACGTGCGATTTTCGTCTTGGATTAGCCTGCCGAGGAGAGGGAAATCGGGGTTCGAACCCAGTCAAGGGCACTAAAGGTGATTTTTTCTAAATAGTTTTCCACTCTCCTTCTACAAAAATGTGGATGCACCTCCTCTCAATTAAACCTTCCCAATCCTAGCCCATTAGTGTAATTAGTACATAGACTTATAACCCGAACGGGTAGTAATACGTTGTTCATAAAAACAGAATTCTCCTGTCTCAATTCTCAAGTCTCAATTTTGAAAGATTTAGCATCCCCATGTTAGATTTTATAAATGAATATACGTACAGTACACTATTCCAGTAACACTAAGCATCCTGGGAGTTTGAAATTTATATTTCGGTCACTGGTTTAAACAATTATTGAAACTCAAAGCACAACTTCCAAAACCTTGTAGATTGTCGCACATAACTACAACAAACAAGAAGACGGAAATTAGCTTGGAGTACTAATTAAAGTACAAGTAGTTTCCTGAGTGGTGCAATGTAATACTATCTGGCGGCTATAATTATTATTCTCTGAAGCCAAACAATTCAACCAGTTTCTCAAGAATCTTACATTATTTACGTCGATTAAAAAGTGTTATTTGATTGAGATGGTATTGGCTATTTGCGGTAATTTTGTTTTTTTTTCCCCTTACAGTTGGAAATGGGTAAAATATCAATTTCATAACCACCCGCTCTTCAAATACGTTTAGTCACATTTGGCAACTTATATAGACTTGACTTCAGTTGTGAACGTGACAAAATATATTTTCGTGGTGGATGAATATGGAATTGTGTTTTTAGAAACTTTCCGACGATCAGAAAAATCCAAAATTTACGTGAACCAATCATAGTACATTTTATCATTTAAATTAAACTCAATTTTATTTCACACTATTTCTTAATATCTGTTTGGGTTATACTTATACGTTAATTATGCTAATGGAGTAGAAATGAAGAAGATAACCACATATTTGCGGAGGGAGGGTGGACAAACATTTAGGAAAACCACCCTGCGTGCACCCAACTGAGATTTGAACCCATATATCCTCGTACCGACAACATAGGCCAAGATGAGAGTGACGTGTTAGACCGCGCGGACACTGAAGCGGGAGAGAATGTGTGTGATGTAACGACGTTGACTACTTGGAGATTTTGAAGCTATTAGCGAAGCGGGTTGCATCTTAACTTGATGCAACCAAGCAGTCTAAGCGCTTTCACACCAATTTACAAAATAGAAAGAGAGAGAAGAAAACTAGCGGTTCACTCAATGAGACTACATGTTTAGCTACCGATAACAATTACCCTCTTCCCTCTTCCTCTGACGAGCTCACAGTCACTATATTATTTACGTCTTGAAAACATTGACTTGCTTTTTAAAATTACATTCTTTCTTGTTTCCTATTTTAGATAAACATATGCTACCACGGACTTTTTAATCTACATCCTGGCAGAAAGAATCCTAAATACCATTTTCGTGATTAAGCCAAATAGCCTAAACTGTAGATGATTTATAAAAAATCGTCTAAAAATAAACTAATTCGAGATAAAAATAATTATTTTATGACACTGTTGGACTATTTTTAGAATTACTTAAGAAATTATGGTTTTAGTTTCAACACTATATCTTTAAAACTCGCTAAATTAAAAGTAAATTCATCAACATGGGAAAACTTATCTTGACCTGCCGTGACATCACAGGTATAAAACGTCCTTAAAATAGAAATAACAACATGGAGTGTTAACAAAATATTAATCGCATAACATGAACCCAGTCTGAGTGTTTTGAAATGTTGTAAACAACACTTAATATATCCAAACATATAGCACGATTTGACCTTTTTCATGATTGTGATAGTGCAACACACAAAACAATTAATAACAACAGCGCCAGCTCATTAATGATAAAAGGTTGATTTAAAAAGAGTTTTTTTAAAGTGCTCTTTCAAATGTTACATAGATAGAAATATGATTTTATTAAAGATCAATTATTAGAGACCATAATAACCCACATAAGTGGTCACACAATAAGTTGTTCTCAAAAATACTGGGATTTAATTTACGAGGAGGTTGAGATTTAAATCCTGGTCTTGTGTACCAAAGGTGTTTTTCTTAAACGGTTCACCAATTTCTCCCCATATGGGTTGCCCCTGTTGCCCCAACCTCCCCACTTGCCAATAGAGACATTGACAAGCATTGGGAAGTTTTGGCTGATTTGATATGCGAGTTAGAGGTTGTTTTCACAGACCCTTATCCTCGTTGCATGAACTTAATATTAAATGACTTGGTACCTATGATTTAATTGTACAAAGTACACGGTTTGAGTTGGTTTGTAGCCCGACACAAGATATCCACCTTGGCAGAAGCGCCAAGCTAGGTCACCTGTGAAAGGGCTGTATTTCTTTGCGAGTTACAGGCAGCATTCGCTAGCCCTTATCCTCATGGAATGAGGGTGAAAAATATGAATTTGTGAAAATATATATCTAATGAAAGATGGGTTGATTGATTGTGAGATTGTGATGATTATCTGAAAAGGAAACGCATGTTTGATTAGTCAAAATATACACTTGATGAAGGATGAAAATTGAATGTGAAGGTGTGGATGATGTTGCTCCTTCCTCTTATCCCTCTCTATTCCAGCCTTGGGCGTTTGTATGGTCTTTGGTCGTGAGGATTGTAGTTACCAAGTGCACGTATCAATGGATTTTTGTGTGCTACACTTTGTGTGTAGAACTTTTCCCTTCTTTCTTTGAATAACACATCGAGCGGTTTGCACTTGGCTACATCATGGAGGTGGTCTATTCTTGTTCTAATGTCTGTTCCGGTTATGAGCCTTAGTATCTTGTTCTGCACTGTTTGTAGCTTCTTGATGTGTGTTTTGGCTGCGTATCCCCAACCTACGCAGCCGTAGAGGATGATGGGCTGGATAATACATTTGTAAATGGTTATCTTGGATTGCTGACTCAGTTGGCGCCCTTTGAAGAGAGGATAAAGCTGTATGAAAAGCGCGGTTGCAGTTTTCTTTGTTCTGTCAATATGTTTCGCCCAGGTGAGCTTCCTATCTATGGTTATTCCAAGATATTTTGCCTCGTTTTCGAATGGTATGTCCTCTTGAAAAATAGTGAAGTTCTCTGGTGGTAATTGTCTCCTTTTTGCCACCACCATAGCCGTGGACTTCTCAGTGTTGACTTTCACTCGCCATTTTGTGAGCCAGGTCTCTAGTGTTGTTAGGTATCGTTGTAGTGCTAGTGTCGCGTAGTATATATTCCGGTCTCTTGTATAAATTAGTGTATCGTCCGCGAATAATCTCACTGTCATTTTAGGGTGTGTTGGTATATCAGAAACATAAAGATTGAAAAGGTAGGGAGCCAAGACCGACCCTTGCGGTACCCCTGATTTTACTTTCACCCTCTCGGAAAGTGAGCCCCCAATAGCGACCTGAAACTCTCTGTCTTCTAAGTAGCTTTTAATGAGCATTATGTCTCTTGGTGGGAAGTCGTATTGTATCAGTTTGTATAGCAGTCCATAGTGCCACACCTTGTCGAAGGCCTTCTCGACGTCCAAGAATATGGCGAGCATGTATTCGCGTTTATTGAAGCTATCGGTGGCATCCTCTATGAAATTTAGTACAGGATGGATCGTGGAGTGAAGTTTCTTGAATCCAAACTGTAGATCGGGGATTATTTCGTTCGTCTCTGTGTGTTGTTGCAGTCTATTTAGTATCAGGGATTCATAAAGTTTACTGGTTGTATTGAGCAGGCTGATTGGTCGTCTGTTCTGAGGGAAGATGCTATTTTTGCCTGGTTTTGGGATGCTGATGACTTTGGCCCTTTTCCAAAATTTTGGGAAGTAGTGTAATTTAAGGGTCGTGTTGAATATTTGGGTAAGCAGTGCTGTTGCATTGTGAGGTAGATTTTTTAACTCTTCATTCTTGATGCCATCTATACCCGGTGCCTTATTTGACCGAAGATCTTCGATAGCTTGTTGAAGTTCCTCTACTGTGATAGGGGCTGGTATGTCGTCTATTTGTCTGTCAAAGTAGGCGTTTACTCCCCTGATAATGTCTCTGTTTAAGTCTTCATCCTGCACTGGATTGGGTCTGAATTGTTGTTCTAGTGTTGCCGCTATCGCGTTAGCCTTGTCAATGTTAGTATAGGCCATTCCTTGCTGCCCATGTATGGCTGGAGTTCCCGCTCTTTTCGCAGTTCCTTTTAAAATTTTTGTCAAATTCCACGGTTTCTGTTGGTTGGTTGTAGTGTCTATGACAAAGTCGTTCCATCTGGTTCTTCTAATGTTGTTGACAGTTCTTCTAACCTGCGCCTTTAGCCTGTTGTACCTAGTTCTTTCTTGTGGAGTTCGTAGCCTCTGCCAATCCCTACGTGCTTCTCTTTTTTGCGCTATCAGGAGGTTGAGGTTGGGCTGATCAACCCTTACGTTTTGCTGTTTTCGGGAGGTCACTGTGTTTTGTTTGTAAGCTACTTGTATTGTATTTGTTAATATGTCTATGGCGGCGTCAACGTCCTCTTCTGTTTCTATTTCTAGGTTTCCTGGTACGGTTTCCTTAAGTTCTTCTTTGAACTTCTTCCAGTCTGTTGTCTTAGTACTCGGCCTGTGCCAGTTGGCCTGATGTTCAGTGTCGATGTCCCATTCGCAGAGTACCGGGTTATGGTCGGAATCGAGTTCTTGTAATACTGTTAAGGTTTCCGATGTTATTTTTAAGTTAGTTAGTAATAAGTCCAGGACGTCTGGTCTATGCAGGTAATTGCCAGGATAAAATGTCGGTGATTCTGGAGCTATTATGTTGTAGTCTGCCTCTGTTGCGTGCTCTTCTAGTATTCGCCCATTTCTATTTGTCAGCCTGCTATTCCATAGTGTATTTTTGCTGTTAAGATCCCCCCCTATTAGGAAGTTGTTATCTGCAGTGATGATGTCCAGGTCGGTTTTGAGTAACATCTTGGTTGGAGGGTTGTAGGTGGCCACGAAGTTTATGTGTCCGTTTTTGGTGTTGACAGTCACTGATGTGGCCTCCAGGTTTTCCGAGTCTTCGACGTTGTTTCTATAGTGTGGTAGGTAGCTCTTTATAAAAACTGCTGTACCCCCCCCTCTCTGTTGCACTCTGTCTGTCCTGTATATATCATATCCTGTTATGTTAAGCCGTTTGTCTGGTTTCAGGTGGGTCTCGCATACAAGTGCCAGGTCTATTCCATATGTTTGCATCAGGTCTTCAAATTCTTGTGTCTGTTGTAGGATTCCATTAGCATTCCATATAAGGATTCTGATTTGATTTTGTTCTATTACTTGTGTCTTATACGTCATTGGCTCCAAGGTAAAAGTCAGTTGCTGCCTCAAGTATTATCACAAGTTTTGTCATTTTATCCTCTGCCTGTTTAATTCTTGGTATAAAAGTTTTAAGATGTTTGAGTAAACCGCATATATTCATTTCTTTAAATATTGTCAGTATCTCTTTGAAGTCAATAGGGGTCGTTTGTTCTTCTTCTTTATTTTGTTGTGGGTCGTTCCGTGTGCTAAGTAGGGTGTCTCTGTATGATCGTGATGATCCGCTGAGTTTGGTTGGTGGCGTAGTTTTGCTTGGTAGTGGCGGGAAGTCAGTTTTTGTTGGTGTCAGTTTTTGTTGGTGTCAGTTTTTGTGTGGATGTAGGTATCTTTTCATTTTTTTTCTGTCTTTGGTCTATCTTTATTTCTATCATTTTCAGGTATTCGGGGCACTTTGAATAGTTTGCGGTATGGCTACCACCACAGTTCACACACATAGCTGGAGTTGTGTTGTCTTTTTTTTTGCAGTCAGAAGTCAAATGGGGCGTCAGGCATTTGACGCATCTGGGATTGTTGGCGCAGTTGTTCTTAGAGTGCCCGAATTTTTGGCACCTATGGCACTGTAGGATGTAGTTTTGTGTTTGTATATAATGTTCTATCTTGACACGGGTGTTATTGATGCAAGTTTCCTGAAAGAGTTTATAGTTCTCGTCGGTTCTTGGGAGAGTGCATATGAAAATTGGTAATAGTTTGACGATATCTTGAGCTGCATTTTCCGTCTGTGTTTTGGAAGTAAATTGTCTGATGTCAGTTGCTGTATAGCCCATTGTATGAAGTTCCTCCTTTATATCGTCAGTGGGCATGTTGGGAGGGAGCCCTTTTATGACAAGTTTTAAGGGCTTGTCTCTCGGGAGTGTAAAGGTATGATATTCTTGCCCTGTTTGTTTGAGATAGGCTTGTAGGGTCTTGAAATCATCGAGGGTTGAAGTGTGGATTTTGAGCCCGTCTCTTATATAAAGTATTTTGAAGGTCCCTGTCATGGTTGATTTCATAGTCTTTGATATTCTAGAATAATTTGCTGTCCCTGCTACGACTATGGGTGGTAATTTTGGTTTGGTATTTTGAGAGTTTGAGGTGACTTGTCTAGCGTTTTCGCTTGGTATTTCTATGGTTTCCATAGGCTCCTCCTCACGAACTGTCAGTATCTCGTATTGGTTGGCAACTTTGACTGATTTTGGAGGTTTGTCCTCCTTTGGTTTGAATAGAAGTTTCCTCTTTAGGATAGATGCGTCAGTGAATTCAGATTCCTCCGTCTCATTGTCTGATAGTTCAACGTTAATGTCCTCATCCTCAAGATTCCTAGCCCAGTCCTGGGTTTGGTGTCGTTTAAGTTGTGCGCGTCCAAGCTCTGCAAGCTTGTCCATTTTTTTTTAAGTTTGTTGTTGGCCCTGAATGGGCCGACAACACTTTGAGTAATTTTTGTTATATTTATGGTTTTTATTTGTTTCTTCGTCTCTATAAGTTGTTTGTCAGGTTAAGTCAAGTTTGTTGAATATTTACCTTTCAAACGTTGAATTTGGCCGCCTATTCCGGTTAGGTCGGAACCTCAGCCGTCAATCGACCTTCTAACTCCGCTACCACTTTTGTTGATCACGGATCCTCGTACAGTGAAGTCAACCTTCTAACTGTCTCCCGTGAGTCTCGTGTCGTCTCGTCTCGTCAATTTCTCCCACTTAAATGCTGGTACATTTAAGCTAAATTATACTGTTTTAATGCCTACCCAATTGATGTGGTTAAAATATATGCGTATGGATACATAGTAGAATATCTCTACCCAACCAAGGCTCAAACAAAAATGGTCTTAGGAGTGGTTGCTCATTTGCTGGAAGTCAACAACTCGACCATGTGATTTTGAGTGTCTTACTACACAATAAAGATATTCACATATTTACACCAATAGGGTAGAGATTAAGTAGAAAATCTAGAAGAAATATACCTGCATTTTCATGGAAGGATAGTGGAAAACCATTTAGGAAAAATAGTATGTTCTTACATTAAGAATAAACCACTAGTTTAGAATACCAAGAAAACGTGTCCAACCAAATGGTGTCAAAGTATTTATTTTAAACAATATTTGTATTCGTATGCTATCCAATTCGACCAAACATAACCTTATGGCATCCACGAGATTAAACTTCAAAGCAAATCATAACGTAGGCCTCACATGACACAAACACCATTGTCATATTTTCCCTGTAAGCGCTATAGTGTTGCTGAGCCTTAGCCTAAATTTATAGTGCGTTCACGATAAGTTTAACTTATCAAGATACGTTAGAATGGATCGAAATAAACTAATTAGAATTATCTCAAGCACATCACGTAATGATTAAGATGGGGTGGAAGGGAACGCGAGAAAAGGCTAGTCTGCTTGCAGTTTTTATATAAAACTTTATTTAAAAAAATAAATAAAATATTACTCAAGTAGAAACATAAGA
>JBCFYV010000071.1:0-238320 GCA_039000515.1 Timema cristinae | reverse complement strand
TTTAATCACAACTTGTGAATGTGTGGAATACCAGGATCTCCACCGTGGTTCGTATTCTAAGTTAAACTGTAGGATTATGACATGCTCGGGAGAAATTTATAACGTAAAATGGTTAAAAAAAGTTTAAAAGTGCAACAAGAGAAAAAGGAACAAAAAATATTTAGAGATCGTTATTAAAATGGGTTAAAAAAATAAAAAGTATTAAGATGGTAAAAAGGGTTGTAGCTATTATATTCAATCAAAATCAATTTAGCATTTTTTTCGTCAATTAAACCATTTAGCCCATTTATTGCGTTTAAATCTTTTGCCCCACCCAGTTTTCCTTTTTACCCTTTCAACATTTTAATTCATTATATACCTTTTGCCCTTTCTACTCCGTTAACCATTTCTTTCCCATTAACATATTTACCCTTTTTTTATCATTTATATTTTTTTACCATTTTCGCCTCGTTTTACTTATAGACTTCTACAATTTTTTTATTTTCTTAATTTAACCTCTATTAGTTTTTTTATTTTTATTAGATTTACTCTTTGATTTTTTTTTCCATTGCTAACTTTTTACCTTTTGTTCTATTGTGCCCATTTTAACATTTTTCCAATTTTGGTCTATTTTGACATTTTTTGCAATTTCGGCCCTTTTTGATTAGATATACTTTTGACTCTTTTTGTTCTTTTTACATTTTTTTGCCTAATTACCCGACCTAGTCTCGGAGAAATATTTAAGGTAGAAAGTGTAAACGTCCCACCATACCCTAAACCTTAACTTATGTGAACTGAAGGAAGGGCGTACAGAAATTACATTTGTAATTGTGTTGGAGGCCATCCAAGGGCATGTCCTTGTTCAGGGAGTGTCGGTAGACATGATCACTGACTTCGGGACCAACATTATGATTAGCACCGCGTCTTACTACTCGTTCGGTCTATACGCACTCACGCTAATGTGTAATGGTAGGGTGATTGTGAGATGAAATGAAGGACCTACAGTTTAACGTGAAATCCGAACCACGGTGGAGGACTGGCATTCCACACATTCACAATTTGTGATTAATACACGTCTTGTCGAAGGTGAAGCAGGTGTTTGGTCAATCAGATAAAGCTGTGCTGGGACCGAGGATTGAACCCCATACCCCAGCACAGAAGTCCGACACCTTACCCCTAGACCACCAGGTTGCCCTATAGTATATAATTTGTAATATATACATTCAACCTAATCTATTATGTATAGGTCTATATTTAAATACCATTAAATTGTGTTCAAAGTTTCAGCGTACAGCGCTGGGAGAACAAAGCTGTTCAAGTATGCGTGTACAACAGGTTGCATAGCAATTAGACGCGCGGCACTGTATATATTGTAATAATGGCAAGCACTTTCTGTGATTTATGACCGTTAATGATGACACTCAGAACGTATTCCCATTTCTAGATGGACTGGTGTGTTGTTCACTATTAACTGTGGTATGTTCTGCTGACATGCTCCAAGATGTCAAGGTGTGTTACTGTGACCAACAAGTTGAATTTGTAACTGAGGAAGAAACTGATGAAATGCTACATTTGTAGCAACGCGCTATATGGAGGAGAAACTTGGACTCTTAGGAAGCTGGAAAATAAATAAGGATAGATTTGAAATGTAGTGCTGGAGAAAACCTGAGAAGATCAGGAGGACAGACAGGGGGACAACTGAAGCAGTCATAAGAAGAGTAGGTGAGAAGAGAACCATTTTGGATGTGATTCTTTGATACAAACCAAACTCGATCAGACACATCCTTAAGAGGAATTGTCTTCTGCACAATGTCATAGAAGGCAAGGTTGAGGGAAAGATGAGCTTAGGATGGAGGAGAATTCAAATATTGGATGACTTGAGGAAATAAGAAAATCCTGAAAGCGAGAAGAGGAGGTAGAGAACAGGGCATATAGGCGCTCTAAGTTCACTGACAAATGACTGGATATGTCGTGAGACAGAACACCTAATAATACATAAATATACACACCATAGCGCCTAGGGCTGCTTACCTGCTGGTGCAGGTTACTTAAACATCCAGAAATATAATTCATTGCATTAATACATAAAACCATAGAAGTATGAAATTGAGCGTTATTTTATAATATTACTCTTGTGAGCCTGACACCCCTCGACTCTTAAACACCAAAATTCATTAAAACCCAAAACCAAGGAAAAAAGTGCTGGAGGCCGGGATCAATCCATCGGTCCGCTCAACAGATTTATCTATATAACCTAACCCTTCCTTCATCTATTCTATCGCATAAACGCGCGTTCACCCACCACCCGAACCTATAACCTTACCCAACACACAAACCTACATAGTAAAAATTACCCCAAACTAAAAACTCAAACATTCAAAAGGCGGTTCCACTCACATACACCACTCATACCCCACTTAATCCTACAAATATTCTTGTCCATTTCCACCGGGCCCGTCTGCTCATATTTCCACTGCAAAGCTACACCCCACTGACAAACAGACAAAAAAACACAAGCTATACTAAAGAGGTGTTTCCTCAACCCACAGAAAAAACAAGCGTCCCAACAGCGTTCCCGATAACTTGTACCCTCCAATTCTTTCCGATTCCCCATCATCTATTTCTAGTCACATTCTTTCTTTTTTCTTTCACATCGAACTTTTCACTTTCCCACCATTATTCGTCTGAATGATGACATCCCCCCCGGCGCCTAAATCGAATTACCCTAATAGGGTACAACCCACAAAACATTCCCAGTTAAAACCTCTACCAAAAACCTTACCATTCCGGAATACCATCAGCCCAAACTGGTATAATGATGTGCCAATCCCAACAACAAAAGACCTTTCTTCAGTGTTTTGCTTGCCACATAATAATCACTTACCCCCACACACAATATAAATAAAAAAATATAAAATAGATAAAACACTATATCCCACACTCCCCCGAAACCCCCACTACCCCTCTCCCCATCTTCCCCGGCCAATCATCCTCTCCTCGTTCACAATCCTCCAATGATCCCACTCGGCAGGAAGGTTGAATGCTACAGCTAGATATAAGTACTCCCACCCAACCCCCCAACCACCAAGTAAACTTCCTACCCCGCTAAAATCTCACAACAATTGTATCACCACCCCCCCACTAACCCTATCAAATAAATTTTTCCCATTACATTCCCAATTCCCGACAAAATCATTCCCTCATTCGACAATATATCAAAACACCCCTCCAGCTCCCCCCCGATTCCCCTTCCCAAATTACAATTCCATCATCAACCCCATATCCCACTCACACACCAAAATTCAAAACATAAATCTCCACCAACCAACAAAATCCACTCAATTTAAATAACCCCTTAATATTCATTCAGGCAATATAGCCCCCCACACCCAGCCGCGCGGTGGCCTACCATACATTCCCCAAATTTTCTACCCAATATATATATTAGAGTTTATTAAATCTTATCTACATTAATATCTCTCCATATAAATATTTCCCATAATATCCCTCACCCTTTCTAAATAATTCCCATTTTTAATCCCACGGCTCTATACCACAAATAGTTCTACTAAAAAAAATTTCCCAAATTAACCCAATATATATCAATAAATTTTTCCCAATATTTAATATATATTCCCCCCCTATTTTTTATCCCCCCCCATCTACACATCTATAATTTATAATTTAAATACTACCACCCCGATAATTCCCTACTTATTACATTCACGCACGTCCCCAACAAAAATCATTAACAACTCCTATTCCCCCCAACCTTATTTCCTATCCATTTATTATCTCCTCCCAATTCCTAATAATCTCATAAATTCCCCGTCCTGAGCACCAATACACGTCACCAACAAACTCAAATACTCATCAACCTACTAACATAATCTAGCCTCACCCCTACCCTGAGACCTCCACCTCACTCCACCCTCACCCCTCTACCCGGCCACCCTACCAGGGCCCTATACTCAAACTCAACCTCACCAGAAACCCAGTCACACAACCCTTCATGCACCTACAAACATCACAACCAAACAACCCCCCACCGCCCTCTCCTCACTCACAAACCTCTCCTCACCAGGGAGCTACCTCCGTCACCGCGTGCTTTCACCCTCTCCGACATCCGTCCCGTCTCGTGTTCTAAAAACACACCAAATCAACAACCTCAACACAAAAACACACCCACACACCTCCTATAACTCCGGTCCGTCAATACCTAAACAAGTCCTCCTTACAGAAGTCCCTCCACGCTACCCCCCTCCGCTCCAGAGGAGATTCGTCCCCCCCCCCCAGTCCCAGAGTTCAGTCCAGGTCCCGCTTTTATCCTGGAGTCCTAATTATTCCCAGCAGGTCTTTAACGTCCCCCCCGTCACCTTTCAGTCCCATCACTTCTCCCGCTCCCCTCCCGCCCGCCGCGCCCCCGGTCCTCCAACACCTCAGTCATAAGCCAAAATATCAGACACAGTAACTCCAGGCTCTTCAGTTCTGTTCCCTAAGTCCCAGAGCAGAAAAGAATCAGGGAAAAAGACAAATCACACCATCAAACACACATCTCCACCAAACCATAACAAACCACACACCCCAAAACCAAACATAAATACCACCAAACCACCAATCGTGCCCAAACCGACCGACCGCACCCACCAAACCCCTACACTCACAACAACAAACCCCCCAATCACCTCAAACCTCCCCGGACACCCTACACTCACTCCGTCCGCTCCTCAGTCCGGAGGATTATTAGTCCCCCACTCACATCCCGCTTATTTTAATACCACGTGTCATCGTCCTCGTAACCTCGCCTTGTCCTCGTCATTGTCTTCGCACTACCCATGTCACTGTCCACTTGGTTCTCTCCCCGCACTTCCCTTCTCCTGGACCGCCGTCTGTTTAGTCTTTGTCCCATCCTCGTTCCTTTCATTGCCCTTATATAATCCGCCTTGGCTCTTTCTGAAGGCTTCGCTGCCACTTGTTCTAGGAACCTCCAATGGGCAAGATCTCACAGGCGCTCACCACCATTCTCACCCTGCACTTCCTGCTGGCTAGGTCTCTTATGCTCAAGCGTACGCACATTCCACACTACGTTGGTTTCCGGGTACCCAACGTCACGCACATTTCCACACAGATCAGATTCGAACAAATCCCATTTTCCTTATAAACTCTGGTATAGGACCCCTCTTCCCCCGTGATGAAATGACAACTAGACCCGGGATGGTTCACAGAATGGATCGTTTATCAATCTCCGACCACATTGTGAAAGAGTTGAATAAGACCCCTCCACCAAGTTTCACTGCCCTCTACCAGCAGCGTCCTCTGTGCCATTTCCCTCAACAGAGCACAAACAAAACTGCATCCCGATGTTTCCAACCTCTAGACATGTATATCCTAACTTCTCCCAGTTGTCCTCTTTTCCACCTTTTCCAGTACCCAATTGCCCTCTTCTTAACCAGAAGGTCCAACGGCCACACACCTAGGGTTGAACGTTTTCATGCGGACAGTCGCCGCAGTGTCCGGTCTAGGCAAACCCGTAAGTCTCAGAAGGACATTCCTCTTATACTCCGAAACAGCCCCTAACCGCACAGACGATTGTCCTCAAAATCTCACGTCGCTAGCCCAGACCTCAGACCCTCCATAGCCAACAATAGAAGAAGGTACTCACTTGGTGGTAGATCTTATTACATCACGCGCGTTACGCAGATGAGAACCTGGTCCAACCTGGCCCAATGCTATATAATCTTATTCATCGACTCCCGAGCTCTCCCCATCTCCTTCCTCTTAATGTGCCGTGAAGTTTCCTCCTTCTCATCAGAGTCACCTCCCAAGTACCTGACCAGTTTGGCACTATCCTTCCCCAAGTTCCTTCCGCTTCAAACCTTTATCTAAATTGGCAGGTCGTATTCCCGCTAACATCTCCACTCCCTTAAGCGGCAGCTTGAGCGTGTGGTCGTCCTTTCGCGCCGTGCCATCTAGTTCGTTCATTGATCACGTTTCTCTCACCACCGTTATACTGATGGCTATACAACCGGTCTCTCAGCACTCTAAATTGACCATTCTCAGTTACCCTGGTCCTCTTCCCCCTTGAATTGCTCTAGAGACAGATATCGCACAATATATATGTAAATAAACGTCTTGCAGACAATTGGCACATCTCAACACTCTCTCATGACATTTCAGAAAATTTACCTTTACACACAAATTCATTTCTCTATCCCGGCTCCAGCCCCAACTTCACACATGAATAATCCTTACTGGCCCATCAACCTATAATTCCCCTGGAGGACATTCCACTTTGTCATGGATTCTACACTAGCTCTGCAAACCACAAACTGTCTTAAACCCGATTAGGACACTCAGGTAGAGAATCACCTGATTTTCCTAGGCAGAGTATGTCGCTGTCAGCTTCTCTCATAAACAAACTAGTCCGACTGGCGACACAAATCGACAATATCTCTCAACCGCAGCCACAAACAACAGCCGCGCCACGCGACTCAAGTATTTGTACAAATTAGCCCCACTCTAACATACTTACAGGCGTATCTTACGCCTTCTACTCACTCTGGTAACGTTTCTGACACCTGTGGCCTGACAGTCAGATCCAGTTTTCACTGTGCTCTACATATGACCAATCTTCACTGTCGGATTATATCTGGAGAACACACACATCTCTAAAGCCCTCGTTTTCGCTATAACAGCATCTGCTGAAGAGGTGGATTGTAGTCCTAATAGCCGCAGTTCGAGCGATCGTGCTACACAGTCTATCTATAGTCTACAAATACCCCCTCTCTAGGGGACACGATTCACGAGATACTCTTTTGGACCGTAGCTGCGCTCAAGTTACTATCTCTAGCTTATATATTTATTCTACCGTCTGAAACTACTCTTCAATCACTCACTCAACTACGAATGAAATCAAACTCGGTTTTTAGTTATCGCGAGATCGACGCGCGGAGAATTATTAGCAGACTATCGTAGTGACGCCTCCTCGAGATCGCGGGACTCGGCGTCTTTTATGATGCACACACATTTTCGGGGACAGGACATCATAAGCCTTAACAAATATGTGTTTACCTATTAATCGAGAACAGCTATCGATGGAATGATTTAAAAATACTGTTTTTACTCAAAACACACTTATAGGCACATCACTGCAAGCAATCCTGAACCTTGGAAACACTTAATATACATCAAAGCGGAGTGTCCGATAGATGTTATAACATACTACAGCAAAAAGATATCTCCTACATATACCTGCACCTAGTACCGTGAGTCACAACCACAGCGCGGTGATACAACCTGTCGCTAAGGCACTAGACATAATAGGGACTAATATGATGGACGACCTGTGATATAAGTCACAGGACCAGTTCTCGCGCAGAATAGAGGACAACACACAGGGCAAATAGCGAAGCGCACTCCACTCCCATCGCCTTAACACTTCTATAGAGACTATATAGTAATACATATTTATCGCCATATGAGTCCAATGTCAACTCATACACGACTACACTCACTCAGGTGAACAACTCACACAACTATGAGCCAGATCGAGAGTTCCACACAAATCAGTAGCTCACACACACTATCACGTCTATTGACACGTTAGAGAGACATGATACAACAAAGCTCCTTGTCGCACATAATCTGACTAGTCGGTGTTACAGCGATAGAGGGCATCACTGCGTGCAGCACAGCGTGTATATGATTGTTTCACGAGTATGTATCACAGCAGACACTACGGCGAGGGTACACCTCTTGATACACAGTACTTAAACGCGAGTATCTCACTCACAGTCATCAGGCGAAAATCATATTCACATTACAGACACAAAGTACTAGCGCAGATCTCCAAGGTGGTGTGGTCAGGACGTATCGCCATGAGGTAGGTACATAGCCGCACGGTGAGGACAGACAAGAAGATAGTAGCGGAGCTTGACTCTACGTACAAGCACGATGTGCGGCGTGCAGAGGAGGTAGTAGGTACGAGGCGACACCATCATGGGTGGTGTGACTGAGTCGTCAGGTAGTGTGTGTGACAACACAATTACACGACTAAATCTTAAGAGATACAATAGGGGAAGGGGTGTGGTAGATTGAGTAACGCAGTCTTCTAGGCAATGACATGTGCGTGTGACTGGTGATAATTACATGACTATCTCTGTCAATCATATGGAGGAGCCACAAAATTGCACAACATCATGCGAGAGTAGAGGTTGCACTACTACAGGCTGGCACACAGCAGTGTGCCGGACCTCACGCGCAGCATACTGACAACAGTACAATCACAGAATCTGGTAGTGATACTGCACCAGTCACGTCCGAGACGCAAGCGAACACACACAACGTTGGGAGTGTTATTATATGGTCTTTGGAGGGGATACAGACACAGATTACTTGTAGATAAGTTAGCTCGCTGTGTCACAGTGCAGTGAAGAGACACAACACGCGGTAAGGAGGCGAAGAGAGTACTGCAGATGGTCTCTGGATACACTCGACTCTTTGTTGGAGAGGTTACACACACAAGACTCCAAGCGTACATCACTAACAACTGTATCTCCACTGGATCAAGGGGTGATGACACGTAGTGAATGATACTAGTAACTCAGTCATATAGAGAGAGGTGTTACTAGATTGTTGTACACATTTCCTATGACAAAACGTGTTATTTTCAAATTTAGTGAGGAGAGACACATAGGTGAACAGTAGGGGTATGCTTATTGTCTTCTACGGTGGGGCAGTCAGTAGAGTGAGATCTAGGATGGCACACTACGGTGTAAGAGAGTGTGTTGAGTCGGTTGAGAAGAGAAACATATGATGAGCATAGATCTTTCGGTTCATGATCTATTTAGCAAGATGAAGTACAGGGATTGAACAGGAATGAGAAGTGTGATGGAGGGGGGGGGGGGGGGAACGATTGTAAGTAGTATACTCTAAAGAGATCAGGTAGATTAGGGGATGATGGGTAATGGGAAAAAAAGATTAGGGGAAATTGATAGAGGGGTATGGGGAGGTGAGGGTAAGGTGAAAAAAAGAGGGTGGGGGGGGTGGGGATAGAATAATTTTAAGAGAAGAGTTAAAATTAATCACCAATATTTAAGAATTTATATAAATTCCACAATTTTGAAATTTTTACATAATAAAATAGAAACACAATCACTATAAATCCTAATGTAACACCATACACAACTCTATAATGGGGAAGATGATCGTATGATACACACAATTTAACAGTAAGAAAAACGCATAATACCGAAATAGTTAATTCTAATAAAATAACAACAACATACACAATAAGATATTATTATAACAAAATTAACACACACTATAAAATTATTCATCTCTTATTAATAATACAAGCACAAAAGGTGTAGGGGGATGGGAAAGGAGGGGGTAGTAGGAATGGAAGGAAATGTTGGTTGGAAGATTAAAAAAGAAGAAAGAGAAAGGGATGGGGAAGGAAGGAGGTGGGAGGAGAAGGGAAAAGAGGGTGATAGTAAAGGTAGTGGGAATATGGTGTAGGGGGGAATGGGATGATAATGTTTTGTGGAGATAAGGGGGATGAAGTATATGTAATGAATGAGGGAAATGTAAGATTGAGTGAAGTTTTAGGTTTTTGTATGTTGGGAATAAATATTAAAAAAAAGAAAGGGAAATAGAATATATAGGTAAAATTGTGGGTATATTAGGGGGTTGGGTATGAATAGGGTTGTGAAAGTTGTTTTTGTTATTTGGATAGATGGGAGAAAAAAGATAATAGGGGTAGTTAGATGTTTAATAGTGGATGGGTGGGGTTAGGGGGAATAGGTAGGGGTGATATTGGTTTAGTAGTATTAGGAGATTATTGGGAATAAAATTGATTTATTGAGATGAATATAGGTAAAAAACTCCTCATCGTTTGATTTGGCCTATTTTAAATTATAACCCAATCCATTACGGATTTATGTGTGAGCACTTAGCACGCTGGCCTCGCCACCCTTGGTCAAAAGTTTTACGACCGTGAGCTATCACAAACTGCTGGTACTTTTGCTCCAAGCTGAACTCTTCTTCTCTCCTTTGAATACTTGATCTATGAGATCCACCAAGCTACTACCTCCGTTGGCAGGTTCATTGATTTTTAGTTGATCCTGTCCAGAGATTCAAGTAGTAACATGACACTACCCCCATCGCTCATGCCCCAGTCGACTACATGTCCCCTAAGTTCCATGTGAAGGTGTTCTTCTCCTCAACCTGACAGCCGCAAGGTAATCACGAATGTCCCGTACCTTTTGGGATGGCACATCCAAATCCTTTTACTATCTCCCCTTCCACACCTTTGTACAGTCGCGCGTTTGGCTGCTTTTTGCTATCCGACTTAACCATCTATCCCTTTCTCCTTTTACCGTAGCCAATGCATAGTCCCCAGAACTTCCATTTTTGGGCATATATTCTTAGTAAGAGGCTCCTATCCCATAATCAGCAAAATCCTCCTCTTTTGGATCTTATTCCCTGCAGCCTCGCAACCACTCAATCTTTGACCTTATCTAGGTATGGACTACCGGAGGATCATTGAAGGATTCCTACAAATTATACAAATGTTGGTCAACACTTGTGGGGTTTATCATCGCATTCTGGACCTGCGATATCAGTCGTCGACGGACGCCGCTGCGCGAAACCCCTGTAGAGCCCAAACTTCCCATTCCAAAATTTCATTACCCGGCCAGCTGTTGCCATCCCACGCGTATGTCGTGAGATCAATACTCCCTCCATACCCATAGGCCTCATATGGGAGCTCTCCGGGTATTGACAGTAATCTTTATATCCCAACCCTCCATGCATTGCCTCTCTATCAGCAAAATAATCCATATCCATCACCCCATCCATCCACACATTCCAAATCCCAATAGCACCCATACCCGAGCCGTGTTTTCCCACTGCTGCGTAGAAACATTCCTCACCTCTGTAAAGGGATTTTTTTTTTTTGATGTTCGGGACCCCTCCAACCCCCGAGACCGAAACCCACCACCTAAAACGTGGACCCTGCACAAACGTCCTCTCTCGATATTCTATGGCCTCAAAAAGAGCACTCAAAGAGATCCTCATCCTCCTTCTATATATCGATTTGAAGATTGTCGTTTCCCGTCCCTTAAAAATCCATGGTACCCTCAGGGTCCTCTCCTCCTCCTTGAAATACTCCCAAATAACTTCATCACCGGACCTCCTCGGGTTTCGGGCTCATATAGTCTGTCGCCTCGCCCAGCATACCTCAGATTGGGGCCAACCAATCCAATGAGGACCCACCACTGACTACCCCCTCTTTTACCGGTACCCATATTCCTCCTTTCTCAACTTGTTAAAAAAGCACGGGGTTTGGGGACCCCGATCAGCCCCGATGCTATTATTTCATAGTCACGAAAAGTTGCCAGTTGTTATCCCTTCCCGCGCCACCCCCTGTACCTCGCACGACTTATAGCCGGGGCGCGAACAATAGTTCGTTTCTCCATAACAATACCTGCACTTTGGAAGAGACCTTCTGATGAACTTCTCGCCCCGACATATTTTTGGGTAAAAGGGGGTCCCCATCCCCACGGGCCATCATTAGCCAAAACCCCCACAGTGCGCCAGAACTTGTACGTCCATCGTGGACCAGAACTCACCGATAATAAATGAATCTCGGCATCCTCGACCTCATTTTCTCCTCTCTCAACCATTTTTTCCCCATTCCACCCGGGGCATTGGGATTTTCCACAACTCTAATTTTTGCCAGAACCCCTACATTTTTCCTTTTCCCTTTTTCCCATGGCCGGCTCCATGTTGGCCCCCCCCCCCCCCTCTCCAATGAGTTTTTAAAACCATACTGCCTACAAACTTCTTTTGATGGTCCTTACCGTACTCTCATCGTGTACTTCAACCTTTCCCCGACCTGGACTAACCGACTTTTGGGGTATGGTAATTAAACCCCAGCTGCCCTCCCTATAAGCTGCGCCCCCTTTTATTTCTGGCCCCTTTGGACGGGGAGTTTTCACCCTTCTCCCCCCCTTTTAGTTAAAAGCCTGTTTTCCATCCCTCCTTTTTTCCCCCCGTAAAACATCTAAGTAAGTCCACTTTTATCTGTCCAAAAAATTTTAAAAACCATAGCGGGCCCTTTCTATCTCCTCCTCATCATCATTATGTGCGTTTGGGGTTCCCCCGATTCGGTTTTTTTTTAAACTTTCCGACCTCTTTCCCTTTCCACCAAAGAAGCACACCTCCTCCTACCTTCCGTTTCCCTTTAACTTGTGCCCCTCTCTCCCACCCTTTACCGCAAAGCTCCTCTTTTTTTAGGGCAGGGGTCCATGACATGGCCCAGATCCTGCACCTGAAAAACTCGTTACCACATGTAATCCTTTACGGATACCGCGCTGAACGAGATGTATATCCGCACCCAAAGCATGATTCCCACTCTTGGGGACAACTACACCCACCTATTAAAACCCCCGTCTTCCCCGGCCCGTCTTAAACTTGAGCTTAAACCCCCCCCAAACTCCTCTTTTGTAATCTCCCTTTAAATTCTGCCAAAATCATTCAGTGGTTTTTTTCCCCCCCGTTTTGTCCCTGTCCACGTCAAATTGTTATAGTTCGCCTCTTCCTCGGGTCCTCACAAAATCATTGTCCTTTTTCCCGTTTTCCTATTCCTATTATTTCTTTACGTCCCTCTCCGACTCCGTCCCCACCCTACCTGGTCCCCCACCGATCGTAACCTAATCTTAATCTGATCTTTCACTGGTTTAAATTTTCCCCCTTAGGGCCTTTTTTTTATTTCCCCCAAACCGCCCCCTGCAGGGAATCCCCCAACCCCTGCCCCATACTAGGCTCGCCCTGAATGCACTCCCCACATCCAACGCCCTTCGCCGCCCCTAGCGCCACCGAAGCATATGACATCCCCCGCAAAAGCAAACCCCCCCCACCCGCTTTTCCCACCCCCCCCTCAGTCTCCATTTTCCTCCTCTAACTACTTATACTCCGTCCTTTTAGACTGTCGCAAGGTCAGCTCTGACATTTTTTTTTATGAAACTCCCCCTTTAATTTTTTCCCTTTCTTATCCTCCCATCTGTTGTAAACTGGCCCTTTTCGAAATCCTCCGCTTCCTTCATCTTTTTTAAGGCCGGGGCCCAAATAACCTCCTCCCTTTTATCTCTTCTGATACCTTCCCTTTTTTCCTCCTTCCCGCTTTCCTCTCTTTCCCGCTTCCTCCTCTTTTCTCCCTTCCATCTTCCAACCTTCCCACCACCTCTTCTTTTCTTCAATTTTGTCCTTTTTCCCTCACCCTCTCTCTGGCCCTCTTTCACTTCCCCACCTCCTCCTATCTTTCAGTGCCCCTTTTCAGAGCAATCATATCTTATACTCTACTCTTCAGAAACCCAACAGTCACAAGGTTTCTGACGCTGCAACAGCCCACTAGAAAATCTCTAAAAAGTTACCAACTATTTTTTTTTCTTTTTTCCCGTGTCTATTTTCGGAAATACACAAAACCCCACAAAATACAATTTTACCAAAATCTCCAAAAAGTTACCAAATGTCCTAGGTAATAATATATAAAATAATATAATATATATATATATTACCTAGGGACACTTTGGTAACTTTTTGGGATTTCGGTAACATTGCTATTTGTAGGGAGTTTATGTGTATTTCCGAAAAAAACACTGAAAAAAAAAAAAAAAAAGTTGGGAAACTTTTAGAGATTTTTGCAAAAGCAACGGGAAATCACCAGAGAAAGTTACGAGAAATTACAAAAAAGTTACAGGGAACAGATAACAAAAAACTTCACTAAAAAAACAAAAACAAAATCAACCATTTGGTTCCCAGATGCACCTGCAACCAAGTGACCTATCGCACTTGCACCGAAGTTGCACCGGGAATGACCGCGAGACTCTCATTTACTGACTGATTAAAAATAATCCAAAAAATTCAAACTATTTTCTCAATACCTCTAACCCCTTTTCATTCGATTTCTTTCGAATCTACGACAGCTTCGTAAATTTTAAAATCGCCGATTTCCTCACCTATCGCCGTCCCCCGACCTTCCGGTTTGCTCCAAAAACCGGAAACCTGATGTGCCTCCTGCAGGTTTCGAACTCAAAACGGTTTTGTTTCCCCTTTTGTCACCAACTTTAATATATACACAAGTTTTTTAGAAATAAAAATTTTTTTTAAATGCCCTTTTACTTTTTTTTTTCAACAAAACACGAACCCAGACTAGAAACGTCCCCCAGCAAAACCGGCAAGGGGAAATGGGAATCCCGGGAACAGGGGTCGGGGGGACAAGATTGAGAGCCTGTGGGGTCAGGACAGGTCCGGGTGGCAAATGACGAGAACTTAAATGCGGCTCCCCGCCCCAAAGGGCCCGCCTTTTGGATCGCAACGGGGGCCAACTCCGCCCAGAGAAGGCCGATGCTTTTTCGCTAACATTAAAGGCGCAATTTTGTACCGACGGACAACCCTCAGACCGGCCCCCGTTGCGCCAGTGCGCAGGTCATCAGTGCGGTCTCGTACAGACCCTTGGATAACCTGAAACCCACGGAGGGAACAGAAATGTCACGGAATAGCCGCTCTAAACAAAACAAAAAGGCCCCGATCAGACGGGAACATTTTAAACGGTAAACCCAAAAACGCCCTTGGGGGCATAACTTAAATTGTGGAGTTATTCAACGCCGTCCTGTACCGAGTCATTCCCGGGGGCCCAGGAAGCATGCCAACGTTCTCCTTTTATAAACCGGGAAGGACCCGCCCTACTTCGTCCTACCACCGACAGCTTGCTCGACTCTGGGGAAGTTGTTCGAACACTAATACTGACGAGACGACCCCCAAAATGTTCGCAAGGGGGGCATCTTGGTGGACGAGCATTTTTTGGCTTTCGGGCGGGACAACCCTACGTCTCATCAACTTGTTTCCCGGGTTTGTGAACAGGTTACGAGGAACTTCAACAAAAAGAGCTGACTGGGGCTGTCCATTTCTTGACGTGGCAAATGCCTTCGACCGGTTTGGCACGAGGGCTCCTTTAAAACTCCCCCCCTGAACCGCCCTTCTACCTATTAAGGTTGTCCCAAACAAAAATTTCCCATCGCACCTTTTCCACTACCTTTGAGAACCCACCTCCCCCAATAAGAAGCATCCCTTTCTGGATGCCGCAGGGTTCCATGGTTGGGGCCCCCCCTGCTCTTCAGAGAGGTGTCCCCCTATGTGAACGACATTCCCCAAAAACCCCCCCGGGACCGAGTTGGCTCTGTATGCGGACGACACGGCCTAATAGGATCGTGACGAGGGCACTGTGGAGAGCGACCCAGACGACCTACCGCATTGGAGGGGTGGCGACAACCTGGAGAACAGTATTAACGTGGAGAAAGGGGCAAATGCAATGCCTTCAAATGGGAAAAAAAGAAATACAGGCCGGCCCCAACTCCAGCTGTTCGGAAGCCCGATCAGGGGGGGGCCGACATTTTTTAAGTACCTGGGACTTACCCCGGACACAAAACGACCTGGAGATGACACTGAAACGAAATCCCCCCAACAAGGCGAGGCAAAGGCTGGAGTCCTGCCCACTGCTTAACAGGCGTAGCCCTGCCCACAAGGAACGGGCTGAAAGCGTACAACAGCTCTCAGGCCGATCCTCGACTAAGCGTGTTTCCCCCTTGGGGGCACCTGGCGGACACGTATAGAGGGGGATGCAGCGTCGGAGCGTATGGGCTGACGATCTTGGGGCGCACCTTGGGAGTCCGGAATGAGACTCTTCATCGCGACCCTGGATATGCCCACCAACAAGGACCACGGAAACTGGTCAGTCCTCTACGCGACATCCCGGTGCCACCAATCCTCTTATCCAGGGGCTTGGGAACTACGTCACGACCTGGGGTTGTCTTTCGACGTCCCCAAAGCCCCCCGGGAAAAGCGGGAGGGTTTTCCAACAGGGTTTTTTTGGAGACTCTCACCCAGCCCCCATAGAGTAGTGTCTCCGCACGTAGCTTTTAAAACCCTTAGTCTTTTTCCCCCAAATTCTTACCCCCCTTTTTTTACCCCCAATATTACAAAATTTTATGTAATCCCCGTTTTTTTTTTTGTTCAGAACTTCGGGGAAACGCGAAAACCCCCGTTTTTAAATTTTTGCAAACCCCAAAACGGTGTCCCCAATTGGTCTACGTGTTGGAAAAATTTGCTCTCGTGCTCCCCTTCGGGAAGCATCGCTCCACCCATCATATCACACAGACCTGGGAGAATCCCACACCAAGGGTAACACCCCGCCCCCCCGCGGCCAAGCGTACTACCCAGGCCGTTTAAACCCTCCCCCCAAAAACCCTAGCGAGACCTTGTCACAATACAAACAACTTCCGACTTAAAAGCACCTTTCAGATATTCAAAGACATCAACCCTCTGGCCTTCTTGCATACCACAAAACGTACATGAGCAGGCTGACAAACGCCCCAGAAAAAACCCCAAAAAACCTATTATTTTAAAGAAGCGTCACCGAATACTACTGCATGGCAATTAACCCAAACACGTCACCCAGACGCTACTTTAACTTTATGTTTTTGGAAGGGCCCAAAGGGAATCCTTCAACGGGGCCCACGAACTGGAAACGTTAAAACAACCTTACGTTGTAACATAGCTCTCATTGCGAGACGTTTAAATCACCTACTAAACTTTTAAAATTTTTTACGATACGACACATCATAACTATAGGCCTACCGGAAGGGAGGGGAACGCGGTTTTAGTCAAAAAACCCCCTCAACCATTACCACACTGGCATACAAGGTACGGTAACATAGAGACAACTTCAGTGGTAGTTCCCACACCAAGGAAAAAGATAATGTTTAGTGCCGTATATAAAAGGGCCATTGGTCCCATTTACAGTCCAAGACCAAAACCCCGCTGGCAAGGGAAAATTTCTTCGCCGCGGGTGACCATAAATTGCAAAAACACTCACTGGAACAGCCGCATATCCAACCAGCTAGCCGCACCTGTCGGGATCACGCGACCCAGAATAATTACGTTGTATTGGCACCGGAGGAACCAACGTTCTAACCCCTCCAACTACAAACATCTTAACAGACGTGCTAGATGTTTATACTTACGGACTTTAATCAACACCTTGAAGATTTACATACATTTAACGAACTGGAAACTCTGACCACATCCCGGTTTTCTGTAGGCTACTACTAAACATTAACCCCCGAAAACTCCTTCCTTAGGAGAAATATCCCGAACAATGATTAGCCCAAAATACCAGGCCACCCAGGAAAGAGCTATACACAAGAGTGTAAGGTAGAATCGACTGAAGAGGTGGACCATTCACTCGCCCTTCTGACGGCAACACTCCTCGAAGCTCATCGTTCATCAACCATCTATGAAGCCCCTATAATAAACCTTAAGAGGGATCACCCAGACCTAAACTTGTTGAACACAGAAGAGGAAGCGAGAACATGATTGGCAGTCATCCCGCTCCCGAGACATAGAGCAATATACAATCGACTAAGGCCCTAGTTCGCCGTCGAGCGAAGCAGCTCAAAATCCTCCATTGGAACGAGATTTTATCTCGGAAATAATAAACGGGGGGGGGGGGGAGAGTGTCTGAAGATCACGAGACAACTGAGAGGGTGCACCCAGAGAACCAGAACTCAGCCATTCACGGAAGCAGGGTATGACCTACTCAGCCGCAGACAAAGCCAAGCATAGCGGAGTCTCTAGAAGCCAATTTAAACCTAACAGTGAGCCCCAGGACGAGAACTACTAAGCAATGGTTAAAGAAGAGGTAAATCTATTCTTGAGGACCTTTTGAAGTGCCGCCCCCCGGTGTCCGAACTGGAAGTTGGAACAGATATAAGGAAGCTGAAGAAAAGAAAGCCCGGAGCGGATAGAATCTCAACGAGATGTTGTGCCATATCCCCGGTAAAATCATTACCCTCCTGACGGCCATATTTTCCGCCGCGCTTAGGTCTGGCTACTTTCCAGAGGTATGGAAGGAGGTGGACGTGATATCCATACCGAAGCCGGCAAGGACTCTAAATTTCCGCAGAACAGGAGACCTATCAGCCTACTTAGCATCTTGGAAGAGTGTGATGTATGAGAAAAATCATTCTCTAAAGGCTGAAACAATTTGCCCAGGAGCACCGGGTACTCCCGACACCCATTTGGATTCAGGAGCCCAATCCACAGTCCATCCAATCACCAGTCTTATAGAAGAGCTAAAAAGGAGCTTCAACAAGAGGGAGACTACGCTCGCTGTTCTCTATGGACGTTGAAAAAAGGCTTCGATAAGGTCTGGCACGCCGGACTTCTTCGGAAAATGATCACTTTCAACTTCCAAAGAGCATATATTCACGTGGTAAGGAACTTCCTACGTGGACGCTACTTCAGATTTAAGATGGAAGGAAAGAGATTATCCTCTCACATAATCAAGCGGAGTAAGCCACAGGGATCTGCCTTATCACCTTTCCTCTTACAGCATTTGTCGCTGACATCCCTACCAATCCAAAAGTTTAGGGTTAGGCTATTTGCGGACGATACTCTTTCTTCACTTCACACATGGAAAAAAAAAAAAAAAAAAAAAATTAAAAAAAAAAAAAAAAAAATGCTTTTAAACTATGCAAACTTTCCTGGACCAGTTCGGCGACTGGGTGGAGAAGTGGAGGATTAAAGTAAACCGTAAAATCCACGGTCATCAAAATATCAAAAAGAAGGAATCAGCCACAGGACCAGTTTAGGATTCTGGGTGAAACAATCCCCTACTCAAACGAATTTAGATATATTGGCGTCCACAATAGACTCTCGCCTCAATTGGAAACCCCACGTTGAATGTACAGGAAAAAGGCGATGGGGCTTCGTCAGAAACTACTCACATCTTTAAGAGCCAGCAGATGAGCATCCAACGAAACTTCTCCTTTACAGAAGCCTGAGCCTGCCGCTACTTGTTTACCCCTGCGAAGCGTGGAGCTATGCAGCACCAAACGTACTGAGCTAACTCCAAGTCGTTCAAAATAGAGTACTCAGATGTATACTTGTGGTAACAACTAGAACGAACAACGCTTTCATCCATGCAGAGACTGGGACCAAGACAGAAGCTTCTACAGCAAGACCATACTGCTGGAGGAAAACGAAATAGTCAGAAACCTTGGGCAGTACGACCCCCAAGAACCCAGGAAATACAAAAAGCCAAGACTGGAGTAGAAGGTCCCCACCCAGCTCCACAAATCCACCTAGCCTGTCCTTGTGCCCATCATCTATGTCCTAAACTAACCCCATCCACTCTAGCCAACTTGACGAAGGTCAAGCAACCCATTTCTTCCCAAATTCGCATTCACTTATTCATCCCTCACCTGTGTCTAACATGGATTTTATGCTTTATTTCAGCTCATCGAGAAACCTCACACCCCAACCTACACATCGGGCCTGACTGCATTGTATTTACCATCACAGTGTATAGGGCCTGATATAGCACTCTACAACACTACATGCTCTCCATTTCACACCTCCTCTCCTAAACTCCATTTGCCTCTCACAAGCAATAACACATTCACAAAAAGAGGTTATGATCTGTGACTAAAGATCGGTACTCTTAGGTATTAACAAGCCAACTATCTTCTCTGAGGGTCACTTATGACCTCAGAGCTGGTAGACAGGCAAACAAGTGAGAGTGCGGTTTAGTGGTGACCCAACCCTGGCGAACCACCGTTTCGAAAGAGCAATAATAAATCGTCATTATTTTTGGAAAGAGCATTTTCATCATCACTACCTATCCTTCCACAACTATCCCCGACCTCCCACCACGACTCCGTTTTGGGCCCGGGACTGTTCCCCTGCCTCCCACCGCGACTCCGTGTTGCCGGGACAGTTCCCTCACCTCCCACCGCGACTTCGTGTTGCTGGACTCTGCCCTATCACCCTCCAACCTTGATCGACCCTTCCGACGGTGAACTCACGGGATGGGATACACCCGCTGCGCCGGCAAGGCCCACCGTCAGAAGATCCTAAAGAAGACGGCGACAACGAAACATTACTCCCCCCATGGACCCTCTTCTACGATCCCGACCGCAACCACCAGACCCCCGAACGCCAACACTCCGCTCCAGCATTCTTCAAGAATCCCTGTACCCGAGTTAACCAACTCCTCCCCTCTCTTTCCCCTCACCCAACCATCCGACCCCCACTACTACTCCGATTTTCCCCCTTCAGCCCTGAGGGTTACCATCTGCACGCCCTGGCCACCCCAGAACCCGCCTATGTTTTTTCTCCCCATCTCCCTCCCTACCCCCATCCACTGGACCCGCGAGATCGACGCCTAGAAATCAATGTCACCCGGAGACTGGACTTTCGACTAGACAAAACCAGTTACCCCGAAGTACCATAAAGGGATAACAAACTCTCCTAGAAACCTTACATTAACTAAACTGGCTTTCGATGCCATCTAGTGACCGATAAGCAAGCACGACAAACCCGGTACGGGAATTAAATAAAAATTCTACTTGACAATCGAACCCAGTATTAATATTGAATAAACTGCAAATTATTTTTCTCGGCTCTGTCTGAAAGCAACATTTTTAAACCGTGTCAGGAATTGAATCCCGGAACCAGTAGACATACTATCGAACGAGTTAATGTAATGGGTGAATAATTTCAAACACAATCATAGGTGTAGCTGGTATTCGGCCTAACAACGGTGGGCGCGGATAACAGAGGTCCCACTACTCGCGTCAAACGAATAACAAGGATGTTATCAAAAGTCTCTGTTGGAGATTGTAAGAAGTCCTCGCCAAGGCTGTTGATCTAGATTTATAGTCCAGCCAGGGATGTTGCATAGCAATCATCAATTAGCAATCAACATGTCCGGAACACGAGAAAAGGTGGGTTACATATTTTGAAACACAGCAGGGCGCAGATAGGTCCACTACCCCGTCACAAGGATGTCCTCGCCAAGGCTCTAGCAAGGCAAATGCTCTAAGCAATCATAGGGCCTTAAGCGGAAGCGGGAAGGGGTTGTAGGGGAAAGGTTGGAGGGAAAGGGGTGTTTTGACCCGGGAGGTGGTTGTAGGGAAAGGGTTGAAGGGGAGGGGGTTATAGGGGAGAAAGTGTTTTGAGCCGTTAGCGGAAGTGGTACGGGGTTGTAGGGTATACGTAGAAGAGTATGTGGTTGTTAAGGAAGGGTTGAAGGGGATAAAATGTTTTAAGCCATTAGCGGAAGCAGGACGGGGTTGTAGGGGAAGGGTTGAAGGGAGAGGGATGTTTTGACCCGGGATGTGGTGGTAGGGAAAGGGTTGAAGGGGAGGGGCTTCTAGGGGAGACGTGTTTTGAGCCGTTAGCGAAAGAGGGAAAATTGTTTTGACCCGTTAGCGGAAGAGGGAATGGTGAAGTCACAAGTGTTTAAACCCGTTAGCGGAAGAGGGAAAATTGTTTTGACACGTTAGCGGAAGAGGGAAAAGTGTTTTGACACGTTAGCGGAAGAGGGAATGGTGACGTCACAAGTGTTTAATCACATTAGTGGGAGAGGGAAATAGCAACTCGACACGGCTTAGGGGAGGGGGCTGGAAGTCTACGCTAGAAACCCTCTCAATCATCGATAATCGACAATTAATTAACAATCATCAATCAACATGTCTCCGGGGAAAAAAACAACAAGTCTTCCTGAGCGACGATCGACAATTAATGGGCATGTTCAAGGTCACGCCTCCACCGTTGTTCGGATTTCACGTTAAAACTGGAGGTACTTCGTATAACCCGCATGGGTAGTAAGACGTGGTGCTAATAATACTTATTTGATCAGAGGACAGGGTTTGATATCCCCCTTCCTATACCTGTACTATAGGTTATCTTTTGACGAAGAGGGTTTAGAAATTTAACCTTGTACCCTAGTCTAGTTGTTAATTGCTTTGTTATTGTCCTGAAAGCAATCAATGCCCGGGGGAAAACCAGCATACAGAGCTTGCGACAACAACCTTGTTCTACGTTCTCGCCTGGAATGTTGCTCTAGATTCTATAGTCCCTGCCAAGGATGTTGAGCAACTCGACACGGCTTAGGGGAGGGGGCGGAAGTCTACGCTAGAAACCGCGCCGTGCACTGATAAATCAATCATCGATAATCGACAATTAATCAGCAATTATCAATCAACATATCTTGAGGGTGTATAATTAATTAGCAATCGACATGTCTGGGACGTGGTGGGGAAGTCTACCTTCCTCATGTTGACAGGCAAACTCCAACGCTCCCTAATCGACAATTAATTAACATGCCCGGGGGGATAACCAACACGATAGAATTTGCGTGGGTGGAAAACCAACAGGACATCCGCAGCTACAGGATGTGTTCAAGTTTTAAACTCCAACGCCCCTAATCGACAATTAATGGGCATGCCTGGAGGATAACAAACAGACCATGTTGTTGTTGCATGTTCAAGGTCATATTGGAGTATGGGGGCCCCACACTACTGTTGACAATCAGTATTTTTTTAAATAAAAAATGACTATTTCTGGTTAGAGGGGTGGCCCGAGGTATATTTAGTGCCAGGGTAGGATTGCATTTTGGTGACCATTTACATAAAATGGGGGATAATAGGATAGTATGAAAATAGTCCCCAAAATTAACAACTTTAAGCCTAACGTAGCGTGAGCATTATAGGAAAAAAACAGGTGAGGGCCATTCCAAATAGCTCCAAGGGAAATCTAAATTCAAAAATCAACAGAAGATAATCAAAATAGCTTTTAGGGCATTCTAAATTTTAAAAAAAATCGTGAGTAAGCACAACTTTAAATAAATTATAGGGAAGCTAATTTATGAAAACAATTCTTAATATAGCTTTTAAGGGCGTCCAGTTTTCAAAAATTTGCCAAACGTTGACTACTTCAAATATCCTCTAGAAGCATTCAAATGTCAATATACTTTGAGGAGCAATATTCTAAATAGCTGTTGAAAGTGTATGATTTTCAAAAATTCTTCAAACGAAGACTATTTCAAATAGCTTTTAGGAGCATCCAATTTTTCTAACATTAATTGGGGGAGAGGAGGATAGAAAGTCCAGAAAACACTTTTTTGGTTCTTGACCTCCTCCTCCCCTTCTCACACAAATAAAATTCCAACACTATTGTATAAAATAACAATGTTCTTAATTCTTAGGGTTTAATAATACTATAAGTTTTAAACAACATCATCACATATCATAAGCTTACGGTTTTGAACACCTTCCCCACATCCCCCCCCCCCAAAAAAAATTGCCTACACCCATGCCAAACCTAGTAACTCCAAACCTAATGTAACCTAGGTGTGATATGAAGATAATCTGTGGGTGAAATTCAATAAATGGTTATCATACAGTATTACAAACTTTTCACTGCGAGTGTGTATGAAAATAGAACATGTTTTGAAGAAAATTTCGCCTCTTTAATTTTGATATAATGAACGATTTAAGATAATAATTGTAAACATATTTATTATTATTATTATTATTGGCTTACATAAAAGATAACTACCTTTAAAAGAGACGTTGGATTTATATTAGCACAACTTAACGTGAACCCCGACGTTCAAAATTTAGTTTCATATATCACTGTTAGAAGGCAGTGACTGATATGAATGTAGAGTTAGAGCTATGTAGATTAAGAGTAAAGCTTATTCACACGTTCACCGAAAATAGAAAGAATAATCTGGCTTAGAGGCGCAGCAATCTACACACTCTAAGTTGACCCATGATGCATTGCATCGCTAACTTAAAACAGCTGACTATCAACAGATTTTATTTTATAATGGATAAACATATATTTATATCATTATCCCGATGTATGTATTCAAATTATAACGCTGTGTCGTGGCACAATCCAATACATCGATACACACGTTTTACATTAACGAGTTATTTCAAATCTCCTCACAATGGACAACGTAGCTGTCTGCTAGCTTCTAGCAATACAGCGCATGCGCACTGATTGGAGATGGTTGGTTCTGAGATTTGATTGGTTTTCCTGCGCCTAACATCTTGAGCAGAGCGGACAAAGTACAAAATAGTTTAACTTCAGCAGAACAGCTCACACCGATTGAGCGGAAATCTTGTGATTCGCTTAGAGCTCGTCACGTGACCACGTTTCTGTTCTGCGCTAGTTTTTCGACGAACGTGTGAATCCACAGTTAGGCCATCAAGCGTCACGTCGTCTGGTAGGCGACCGGCTTTACTGACCTAACCAGTACACGGTGGTGTAGAGGACAAAAGTAGTTTTATAAGAAAATATCTACAAAATGTCAACGTAAAGTGATTCTTTTTTTTCACAAGAGAGCTCGGATCATTACGAATACGTTGGTGTATTTTAATTGGTACTTTCTTAAAATAAACGTTGCAAAAATATTGTTTTAAAATATGGATGTGTTAGCTTCTTCGTAAATTTGCCAAATACAAGTCTCACTAAACTAGCCTATATATCGAGTTGTGAGTCGAACCCCTAATAATATGGAAGTAGCCTATATGTACTATACTATACTATATATACATATACATACACACGTTTATAATATATATCATATTTAAATACACTTATATTATATCTTATATAATATATATATATTCTATATAATACATGTATATAATATAAGTGTGTTTGTATAATATTTATGTATATGTAATACATACATATTATATAAACAAATATTATGTATAATGTATATTGTATACAAGCATATATATAATATAACTTATATAAAATACATATATATGTAATACATATTATTAGCACCGAGTCTTTCTACTTTATTCCGTTCACGATAGGTTTTTACCTGGATGACAGTTCGAAAATCATATGTTTAGGTTTTGGGCTGCCAACACTTGTAAAAGATCACAGTTTGGTTATAAATGTAAATATCTTTAATTACCTGTTATATATTACACTGGATAGCTGTTGCCCGCGGCTTTGCTCGCGTGGAAGTTGATTATATACAAATACGAAAATATACATATGTATTTACAGATTAATTTAAAATATTACGTTACGTTGATGACCATAACTTGACCTCAGATCAAAAATAATGCAAGTCCGATACAAACTTTCACCCCATTTTTCATCCCTTAATAAATAAAATTTCCAAAATTCCTGAAACACGTATTTATTTGTTTTACGTCAATAACCGAAATACAAAATTTTGTTTATGTAACTTTCAAAATGACGGACTTTCTTACATATTATCATACATATTATCATCCCCTATTTTGACCCCTTTGGGGTGGAATTTTCTAAAATCCTTTCTTAGTGGGTGCCTACATAACAAAATGAATATACAGTCCGAATTTCATGCTTGTAGCCTTGATGGTTTGCGCTCGGCGATGATGAATCAGTCAGTCAGTCAGTCAGGACATGTTATTTTATAAGTATAGATTTAAAATAACGTAAACTTAAGTTTTCTCATACTATTTCATTTTTTTTAAAATAATTTCTTTTCATCCAACTCGAAACAATATTTTAAACATAATTAAACATACTTATTTTTCGTTTTGGAACGTTACTGATTTTGTGTAAAATAGTGCACACATCAATAGCTTTTAATACAGGCATCGTATTTACTTGGAAAGAGAAAATTGTTGTCATTTTTTTACATACAATAAATGATTTTATGATCATTTTATCGTATTTTGATATATTTAACTGAATAAAATATTTTCATCAACTGCGTGTCTGCATCATTGTAAACAACTTGTTTACCGTTATGTTCAATCATATGGTTTAGATTCGTCAGTCGCCATTTTGAAGCTATGTTCGTTAGAAGTTTTTGTGAAAGTGGTGTTAATATTTTTTAAGGGGAATAAAACTATATATAAACTTTGTGAACGATCTCAAATAAATATATAAATAATTTTGGCCTAAATTACTGTGGTTAACTATCACATTATTATATTACCATCTGTTTTCATTAGTCATCCAAAGTGATAGATGTCAGCTGTTGGCGTAATGCTATATTAGGGATTACTTCTAGTAACATTTCGAGCTGTCATCCAGGTAAACTTAGCTCGTGAATGACTTATAGTTTAGGTTATAAGTAAATTACACTAATGTGTAATGGTAGGGTGAATGTGAGATGAAATGGAGGACCTACAGTTTAACGTGGGATCCGAACCACGGTGGAGGCCACACATTTACAAGTTGTGATTAATTCACGTCTTGTCAAAGGTGAAGGAAGGGTTTGGCAATCAGATACAATATTAAAGTGGTTGAGATGAGATCCATCCATTAGATTAAAGATAAGTGCACGCAAGTGATTAATAAAATAGCAGTACATTTTTATCAATTGAATAAAGTTTGCTTGTTTACATTTTAATGTTCCTTAATTACGCTATTATAATATTTTAGTCACTATCGTTCCCGGCCGTTAATTATAATATATGTTTGTCGGCCACTGATGTATGAACGTCAGACAAAATTAGTCTCACTTTTTCGTAGTAATTTGACCTAGTAGTTAGCATTTTATGAAAACAACTTAAAGTTGTAAAATCACGGGTTTAAAGTTATTTTTATTGTGATAGCATGTATATTTAAGTACATAGATACCTATATTATACATAATACGAATAAGTAGCGTCTAAATTAACACAAATCAAAATCAAATAGCACTTATAATTACAAAGCCGCGAGTTTTTGCCCGGCCCCCAGTCATATTTTCTTTGCTCTACATTACATCCAAAAGCGCAACATTGCGGCATAATTTTGAACTATGAAGGAAAATGTCTCGAAAGAAATATATTTCCCATAAGAGCCCAGCAGTCTGCTTGCTGCCAGTTAGGTCAATGGCAAGCCAGGAGTCACGTGGACCAATCACAGCCCATCCTAGTCGGCAAGTGCCATTTCAATCGTTGGCCATACTCTTACTATAGAGAGCTCTAAGGGCCGGTCTTATGACTCCTGGATAAATATTAATCTGGTAGATAAATATTTATATCTGGTGGATAAGCTAAAAGTGCGTCCTATGAATGCCAGATAGCACTTATCTGCCAGATAAAATGTATTTATCCATCACATTTTTATCAGGAGGTTTAAGTACCTGATAACTTTTATCTGGAAGTTAAAATGGTAGTTGCCATAGTGACACTTTGTTTATAATGATGTTTCGCCTATCGTAATATGTTTTAAGTTAAACTCTTGGTTCACGTGTTTAGTAAACACAGGCCCGGGCTCTAACAAAATATAAAGTTAGAACATTTAATTCACACTTTTATATAAAATGACAGGCTATTTGTAGAGTTATATTTACAAAAGAACAAATTATTTAAATGTGAGTACAATAAATGAAATTTTGTCAAAGTTGTACCCAACTATTACCCACATTTTGTTAGTCACCGAAATTAGTACTTGCAAGACAACTGCCCACGCCCACATGATGCCATCTGTTTCCTCGCACTCGTTTAGCCACCATTATTTAACAGATGTTGAGCGTTGTCACCACTCGCTAGTTTGTAGCGGCAGCAGCAGGGCTTATACGCATGCGCAAGCCAGTAAAAACAGTACTAACCTAGCATGTTCTGAATAAAAATATATTTATCCTACAGATAAGTTATCTGGCAGATAAATTCAGTTCATACGACGCGTAAACCATTAAAGTGGCTGATAACTTTTATCTGGTAGATAACTTTAACTTCCCAATAGCAATATTAATCCGGTAGTCATAAGATTGGCCTTAAGTAGAGTTGCCAAGTTGCCATGCGGTCAGATAGGTTACTATATTCTTTTATATTCCCTTATATTTTTAATTTTAAACAAAGGGAAAATTAGAGGGGTTATTGATTTTGGGTTGGTGCAAGCTATTTATTGTCAAAACTAGCTTCCTGGTAAAGGGGCTTTAAATAAGAGTTTATATATCATTTATTAGGTTTCTTTTCAGACAAAACAATGATTATCCTCCCTCGTTTTCATATGTTTGAAAAAGTTAAATAAATCAAGGCGTCCTAAATTTTGTCCAATGCCTTATTACTATTAAAATATTTGGTTGCACTAATAACAGGCATGTGTGCTTGTTTTATTAACACCATGTCATAGTACCCATTTGGGACATTTATGTACTAATTACGCAGATGGTTTTAGGGATGAGGAAGGTTATATATAAGCCTACAATAGCCCCATGGCTCCTTTGGTGCTGACTGACAGCTCATAGCTGACAGTTGACGGTTTTGAAAAGTTACCAGACCAAATTATGTATCCCTACGCTGAATGAAATGATCTGCAAAAAACATATGTTTAGCACCTGTTGACTGTCAGAAGTCAGCTGTGAGCTGTCAGTCAGCACCAAAGAAGTCACGGGGCTACTGTATATATGAATTGTACTTGTATTTGCGTGGAGTAA
This sequence comes from Timema cristinae, assembly GCA_039000515.1. Taxonomy (NCBI): domain Eukaryota; kingdom Metazoa; phylum Arthropoda; class Insecta; order Phasmatodea; family Timematidae; genus Timema; species Timema cristinae. The sequence goes on along the minus strand of JBCFYV010000071.1, from coordinate 210,035 downwards.
GAGTAAAAATCAATTTCGTAAAAACCACCCTCAGTACACCCAATCAAGATTTGAACCTTGTTATCACCGTGATCGGCAGTCTATTCTCTTGCAAGAGTAGCGCATTAGACCGTTCGGCCACCAAAGTTGGTTGTACTTATATGGAATATTAAAATAGTTTTGATTTATATCTAAACTATGAAAATGGTGTACGATACGTTTCAATTTTTAAAATATTAAATTAAAATTTCAAAACTTTTTTCAAAATAATTGATACAGGAAACTAAACTCCGTTATACGATAACGTAATAACTAGATGTTCCGGGGTTAATCATTTTACAAATTAAAAATGGAGTCCAACTACACACGCGAATAGTAGCATCGTGAAAATAATTCATTTTATTCCCAGAGCACCCATTCTTTTCCCCGCCATAAACGTGTGATACCAATAAATACAAATCTGAACTATAATGAGTGTATAATGTTTCTTAAGATAAAAAGTTTGGTAATAACCAGGACTAATTAATATAAATTTAATAACTACATCTATTACCATGAGATATGATATACTTTTCTCTATGCCTGAGATTTGCTACTATGAATAGAACCGGGAGACCTAAAGCCCACCGTTCTAAGAGACTTGTTGAAAAAGAGGGAGAGTGAGAAAAGAGAAGAATGTTAAAAATGTTAACTAGTTTCCCTTGAGGCTCTACAAGTGTTATGTTCTAGGTTTGGGAGACCCCAGCGATCCAAACGGTGATATAATTTTGACTAACCAAAACTCGTAAGCTTAACTAACTGGGCTCACGACTTCTTGGTTAACTATGTATTGGCCTACATTTAAAGGATATACCATCAAAGGTTATCTGATCAACATAAAGAAAACGTATTCTTTTAATTTATTAACCTAATAGATTACTTATTACCGCTAAAAATTATGTTTTATAAATAATAAAATTTGAATTTATTACACATGTTAAATTATCGGTAAGATATATAAAGTCTAACTATGCTGGCTTTCCCCCAACTTTACTGGGGTAATATTTACTTTCTAATATCCATTAAAACATGAATTTTAATATCCAACGCGAACAACACGATCTTGTTTGTTATTTACCGCCATTATAATAGTTCGTCCCTGTTCTAGTCGTTGATCACAAAATTCTGTTGACGATGTTGCCTACCTGTGACGTCACAGCAAAATAAGATAGAATTTCCTGGGTTAATGTTTTCCTTTTTATTCAGCGAGTTTTAAAGATAAAACATTGAAACAAGAACTATAAATTCTTAAATAATTCTTAAAATAGTCCTATATCATTTTAAATATTTTTTTTATCTGAAAGTAGTTTTGTAAACATTTTTAAAGAAAATTGTCTATAACTTAGGCTATTTTATCTATTCACGGAAAGAGCTCATAATCATATTCCTACTATAATATAGATTTTAAAAATCCGTGGAACCATATATCTATCTAGAATAAGAAACAAGAAAAATGGAAAACGGTGCTGTCCAGGGGCTAAAAGTGGAGTGAAGCCCTCTCTCTACATTGCAGCGAAAGAGAAGTGTCATTAGAAGACAGACGAGTTACCTTGCGGGGTGAACGGCTCATTTTCTTTCCACCCCCTTTCTTTTCGTGAATTGGTTTCAAGAGTGATAGTACTTAGTGTACTGTTAGTTTAATCGTCGAAACTTCAAAACCCAAAGAGGAACATTTGTTTATCAAGTAAGTGGTTTGTGAGAAGAGCAAATGCTCTAGCACGTCAGTTTAGCTATCAAGATAAAAAAGTAGGCCTATTTATTCATGGAAAATCAAAAATAACAAAAATGTGTTTTTGATTTCGTTACCAGGTCAGGACTTTATGAGACTGGTAACGTAACCCAAGCCTTCCAGGTTAGACTTTCCAAGAATCCTATCAAATTTCAGAACCTTAGAATAATACATCTTATATTGTACTTATAATTACGTACTAATTTTAAAGTTTATAAACAGTAAACTCATTGATGTGAATTTACTGCTACAGATTAGGGGGTATTCACAAGCACATTTTTTGGCAATTTTGGACACCCTGTTCCTATTGTAAGCAAACAAAACTCTTGCTTGCGTAATATTTATCGAATTATTTTGTTATTTGTTCACATGACAAAAACATTATTATTTATGCAATTTATAAATTGCTGGTAGTTAATAACATAGAGGTGTAAATAATGGTTTGAAATAATTCAAAATAAACATTGTTTCACAATGAATTTAGATATACGGTATTAAACTGGTATTAAATTCTTGTCTGTTTATCTCTGTCTTGCCTAAGCATTGGTCTGACCCCTTCTTCCCCTTGTCAGCAAAATAAGTGAAGCTCAAATCACCCTCCAATCCCCAAAAGTGCTTACGTATAATATTTATACGCCCGCTAGATAAGATTATTTGTATGCTACAGTATTTTTTATTGCATGGAATTACTTAAGCTACAGGAAAAAACATTTCCCGGTAAGCAATAAAATTTACTGACTTTATTAAGGAGAAAAACGAGAAAGAATATATATTTTCTTAAAATCCACTAAAACGATTTCGATTTATATTTGCATCTAGGCACTGTTTGACATAACAAAACAAAATTGCACCTCTCACTTTCCTATGCAAATTACTTTGAGGGTACTTTACATTGGCAGAAACATACAATTTGATCATATCCCCACATCTATTTGAGATACCAAAGAATGTATCATTGATAAGTTGTAGCATTATTAAAAATAAAAATATTTTATTTTTAATATAGTTTTATATTCTGGGCTATAATCAAATATATATTTTATTCTGGTCTTTGAAATTTGAAACTAATTGTTATCCTCTTTGGTGGACAGAGATGTTCCTTTTTATTCAAATTATCTGTAACACTGTATATTATTTTATTTATGCTCTTTGGTGGAGTGTGTCTGCAACAATAAATTTTATTTCATTTTACACATCCTACAAGTTTTTAATAAATGTATCTATATTAAGATAAAAGAGTAAGTATATGTTTAGCACCGTACTATTTATTTAGTAGATATGAAGAAAGGTATCTTTTACTACAAAGTAAAATTTTGAGTCAATACGTTACTTGAAAAATGGAGTAAAATTAAAAATGTACTGATGACGTTAACTATTTTAGATTTATTTTTTGTGACCGTTCTAGTATCAATAATTTTACAAACGAATGTTATGAATAGTCTAAAGGCGTGGCTCACAATTGAAACACTATTGAAGCAAATTAAGGTTAAACGAATTAATGCTATTTCTTAAAACTTCTCAAAAAATGCCATCCATTTGCACAAAATATTTTCTTTTAAATATGCAAAACGATTTTACTGAAATACAAATTCAAATTTTTTTTAAAAATACGATAAGAAATTGTGCATAAATACAAGACCGTTTATTTCGAAACTCTACTGCTGCCAGTAACTCCTTTTTCCCCCTGCAAACCCCCTTCCAACATAACTGAAAGAGAAGAGATGGGCCACAGTTAACTGAGAGAGACAGTTCCCTCAGCAATGATATTGGGTATAGTGTGTCTGAAGATGAGGACGATCTTGATGATATCTAAGACCAATATGTTAATTTCAAACTTTGTATTAAAGAACATTCCAGCATCAAAAAATGCTCTAAGTGTTAACGTTGATCATTTTCTGTTTTACATGAAATATCAGTGCAATCCGGATTCTTCAATAACCTGAACGCCTCCGCTTTCAAATTTGTAATGACTCTGTACGCAAATAGCGTGTGAGAGGTTTTTTTCTAAGCTTTAAGCTCTCAAAAATAGATTAAGATATCTCTTAAGACATTTTGTTTTGTCTTTACTCTTTTTAATAGATGTTGAAAAATACTATTTTCACGATCTCAAAAAATATGAAAATTAGATTAAATATCAGCATACAATGAAGAACTTAAGTTATTACTTCGACAGGAAAAAGTTATTCTTTCTCTCAATACTTGTTCCCAAAATTGTTTGATGCTTTTTTTCAACGACTTTAATTCTAACTTGTTACTGTTAGCTTCGGCGATTATATAAATCAACTAAAAATTTCCCGAATGTATTGTTACAGTGCAAAAGGTATAACTTTCCATGTTGTTGTAATACAGTCTTAAACTGCTTTAAAACTTGTTTTTATCTACTCATTTGTATACTCTATAATAATATCCAGAGTTATAAACTTTTTAATGATTAATTAACAAATATATTCTTGCTATAGTTAAAGCGATGTATTATGTTTTCTTTTTACATTTACTAAGCTGGACATTTGTATTTATTTTTAACTGTGTGAACTAAAGTTATTTCGATCAGCTGAATATTTGTATTAAGTGTTAATTTTTACAGTTAAATTAGATATTTTTAAGCATAGTTTGTTTAAGTGCAGTTATATTTTTTATTTGATTATCTATATTAGTTTGGATGTTATTCCACTGTCAAGAATCATAATTCTGGTTTGGCGGGGATGTATCATTATTATGTGAATTAACGCTAAAAACAAATGGTCTTTGGTAATTTATTTTTAAATTTTATAATAAAACTACATTTTATCAACATGGGTTGTGGGGGGCCCTATGAAATACAGGCCGAGGGCCTGAAGATGGGCCAGGCCGACGCTGTTTGTATTCATAATTTAAATGGACAATGTAAACATATAATTATGTTCTAAGACACTTTTGAATAAAAAGTAAAACAAAACAGTATTTTTCGTATATTTAGGGCAAATATATCAGGACCTACATGATAAAAAAAAACCTCATATTCATTCTTAATCTAAAATTATTGAAGAGGAAAGAGAATGTCAAATTAATTCTGCAAAATTCAAATATTCATTGTTGCTAATTTTTGCGATATTTTATTGAGGTTATTAATGTAATAACTCCCATGCACACAATAGTAACAATTCTTATCCGGTAACACGAGCCTGCATAGCGCATACCCTTAAAGATTGTCTCAGCGTGTTCTTCTCAACGTAAGAGAAGTAGACTATAGTACACCTCTCTGGTCTGCAGATTAAGTGTAAGGCTTTGTAAAGTCTTTCAAAATAAACTCTTAGAGAATGTAATGGGAAGACAGGGACCCACTTCTGCCCCTTTTTAATTTGTAATTTTATTACATGATTTATAAATATTTAAGTATTACTTAAAATTACCGCGCTGGTAGTGACAGACTTTATGATAGGTATTTTTATTTTTGTTGTATAAAACTACTTGACATAATATTAATTTCCCACAATGGGCATGGTATGATCTAAGTTTGTTAATAAAACAGTATTTTAAAATAATTCCATACAAGCTTTTCGAATATACGTAAACAATATTTGTAAGGCTTAATATAGTCCATGCTCCCCAAAATAAAACAAGGGGGATCGAGGCCAAACCAAACGAGCGTGACGTTAAACCCACGTGTTTGATTTCATTCTTGTAAACTACTTATATATATTATTTATATATATATATTATTTATATGAATGCGACTAAGATGTCTCAAAAGAGAATCAACGAGCCCAGTGGGTATTTAGAAAGCTATGATAGCAACGCCACTCGCCTAAACACAAGACTCTTATAGCAAACTAGGTCAACAAGCAATTGTCTGAGTTAGTTAACCAAAAGGAACCTTATTAGTAACCAAACAGTTTTTTGTCATTTTAACCACTTACATGTCTACTGTATTTGTGTTTTGCGTTTTCATATAATAATAATAATAATAATAATAATAATAATAATAATAAATAATAATAATAATAATAATAATAATCAATTCACAAAAATAAACATAAGGCTATAGCCTCAAACAGCAATGCGACCCCATCCGATATATGTCACTACTCCGGATGGGGTCATGACTACAAGGTTGTAAACCACTGGTATAATGCCTTAGTTAATTTAGCCATCATTGCGATAAATTATTGTATTTGAAACTCAATCAATGAAAAGGCGACCTCTGTCTGTCTTACCTAGTGGCGAGTGGAGTTTGTAGTAGTGATTGGCACAATCGAGTAAAAATAATCGAGTAACTCGATTGTGTTGTGTAATCGGGAGTGCTTTATTCTTCCGGGATTACTCGAGTAACTTTACTCGGTCCTTGTTAGTCTTTTAATTTCTCTTTTCTTACTAGCTAGGTGAGAATCGATCTTACAAACTGGACTGTTTACCATGCTATTTACATTTAAAATATATGTTCCCTTAGAGCTCATTTTTCACCATCAGTTTCTGCTGCTACGCAAAAATGACCCTTTATGATTTAAATGTTGCCCATGAATTTTCAATATAAAATACTCACATATGTAAAGTACACAATCGAAAAACATGCTAACTAAGCGTATCACATTTCAGATTCTTTTTAAAAGTACTCGATGAAAGTTACTCCATTCTTTTTACTCGCACCTCGGCAGTCTTATTTCCACAATTCAAACCAATTATTTTCTTTCTTAATTTATTGATTATAATTTCTCCTCACTAAAATATGATTATTTATAGATATAAACTAATTAGAGTACCTTAAGTTACAAAATAAATAAAAATAAAACACACCTTAATATTTATGATGCGTTGACGATTCTCTAAAGTGTGTGTATAGTTAATTTCTAGAATGACTTCATTATTTTGATGTAGACGTCTCAGGGCTGTGATCATGAGTTTGATTCCTTTATATTTAAATAATTTGTGTATTCACTTCCAATCCCTGTCTAGTTCACATGCTTTTCTACGTATGTTTAAGATATATTAAAAATAATATAAAATATATATTTCAAATAACGTTTTCTAAACCAATCACCAACACATTATGTTTATTTTTAAAGTCACATAAATTTAGATTGTATTAAAATGTATCATTAAGTAAATTCGCAATACTAAAAGTTTTTCAAATTCAGTTAAATAAAATGGCCACTTAAGTTTAATGTGTTTCCTAGCCAAACTTATTTCGTCACCAATTATATTGGCGTAACTAAATAGTAATAAAATAAGAACAAGAGTAATACATAATAAAAAACTAAAATATTGCTTTAGAGAAATATAAAACTGTTTGTGTACCTACTAAACTATTTCACAAATTTTTATTTAAAAAAAACAAGCATATCTAATTTGGTTGACGTTAATCGGTTTCTTCGTTCACTTAAGATCTGCCCCGCTTCCGAAAAAATAATTCGTTCTGAGGGAACTGACGTAGCAGGCACACACAAATGTTTTTTAGCGAGAATGTACAGTTCTGGACAAGAATTTTGTTGACCAGCCCAATAATTCAAGGGATTACGTTTCCTGTCTTCGTGTGAATTTTCATAGTATTGTCTCAAAATTATTGCGCTACTGCTAATGGGTGTAGATTTTGTTCGTACGTTTGACAATTTTTGGTCAAACAGACTCCAAATAGGATTGTTTGACTCAGTTGTTGGTTCCGTCGCACTTCTGCCACTCACTATCACCTCCTCTTCCACTTGGCTACGTCCACAAAGAGACGCCAAATCTTCACTAACCCAATTGTGGGCTATTGCTGCGTTGTTCTCAACACCGAAAGCAGTCTTCTTAAACCTAGGGTCTAATATTGTTCCCATTGCAATAATCTTATTTGTTTCTAGTGGTGCAAGCCTTCGGAACAGACCATCACTCAAACCTTGTTGTAGTGCTATGGCGGTTTCACTTGTTGGTGCTAGATATCTTATTAAATGTTGCACCCCTCGCAGAATAGGTATCACTTTTGACACTGTTGGGTAGGACTCACCTGACAATTCAGCTGTCATAAGCTCCATTGGTTTCAAAAGAGGGATAAAGTGTTCAAGGATATTCCATTCCACAGCATTGAGAGCTGCAGGAGCATTAGGAAGTGATACTAGAGCGGCCGAGATCTGTTCCTTCAAAGACAACAATCTTTCGAGCATCACTAGCGTGCAGTTCCACCTGGTGGATATATCTTGTTTTAGCTTGAGTTCTAAAAACCCCATTTGATGTTAAATATTTCGAAGCTTATCACTTGAAACAATGATAGTTTTGAAATGGGTCACCAATCCTCTGCATTTCTTTAAAATGCCATCTAGAAATTTGATTTTAATGCATCTTGGAACACAAGATTAAGAGTGTGTGCTACACAAGGCAAATGCGGAATTTTCAATCTATCAATGGCATTCTTCATATTGGCCGCATTGTCAGTCACAATGGCTACCATCTTACTTTTCACACTAAACTCATTCATAATCTCAAGAATGTTGGAGGCGATGTGTTCCCCTGTGTGACTGCCAACATCTTGCTTATTGGCTAGCACAAGAGAATATAGCTCATCATTAAATATGTAATGCACTGTCACGGAAATGAAATCTTTGGTATTTGCAGAGGTCCAAGTGTCGGTTGACAAAGCAACAAACGATGTTCCTTCAAGAATCATTTTCACCTTAGCTCGGCACATTTCTAGTACGGGGGGAAAAATTGTCCTGGACAGTGTTTTTCTGTTCGGAATCTCATAGCGGCTGTCTAACGCTTTAACAAAAGTTTTAAACCTCTATTTTCAAAGATTGAAATAGGTTGAAAATCCACAGCAATCATTTCAGCAAGCGTTTGATCGATATGGTTTCTCCTAACCTTGGGTATCTGCTGACGTCGAAAAGCCCCCACCAAAGAGATTTGTCTCGGCCTCTTTGCTAAAACAATTCCTTCATTAGAGGTCCCAGCAGAGGTTTCTGATGTGGTTGCTTGGTCACCAAGTCTTGTAGTTTGGATTGACGTCGATGGTAAATCTGGATCACCCTCTATCACATCCAAAAGTGTCTTCGAGTCACAAATAGTTGGGTGATTTCTTTTTAAATGGCCATGCAAGTTAGTAGTATTTCCATGTTCTTATATTCTTTTCTACACACTGGACATTCCACTGTATTGTTTTCTTTTTTCACAAAGAATTCCCACACTACAGACTTTTTCTGCCCTCGAACCATTATTGTTAAAAAAAAGAAGTTGGTTGGCTATTACAATTCACTATAATTAATGATTTGACTAAAATATAATAATAATAAAACTAAAATAAAAACCAAATATCTTGCAAAACAAAATTTCACGTATTCTATTTAGTCGTATAGTCAATTAACGTCTTCACATCCCATCACACACGCACTAGATTACGATTGAGGTTGACAAATTATCACATGGACATTTTTCAGCAGAACCAACAGCTACTCGCACTGTCTTAAAATTCTAATAAGAGTAGAAAACAAATTTAAAGCTACAGCAGCAATTTATTTTTGATCAAAGAAGAAACATTCTAAAAACGCAGTACAGCCCTCACCATAAATATGTGATCATTATATTTTATACATTAGTCTATTATTACAAATAAATAAAGCTAAAATATTTTTATGGTACATTGAGACACAATAATGTATCAATGGTCGAATCAAAGAAGAACGCAATGAGAAGAGTAAGTAAGAGGAAATGCACTGATATTAGCTAAATCAGAGGATAGAAAACCACTATTGGCCCCTCCACTCATCCATTCACCCAGTGCGGCAGGTCGAGATTGATCCCAGGCAAGATAACGTGTATGATTCAAATTTCGACACTTATTTTTATAAAACTAATGCCTCAAAATTTGATGGTCGTGAGTTCAAACCCAGCTGAGGTCGACGGATTTTTCTTGAGAGATAAAAATTTGTAGCACACCCTCCTTCGGAAAGGAAGTAAATCCGTCGGTCCCGTGTCGATTGTGGCATGTAAAAGAAGCCAGGAAGGTATGTGAGAATACCTTTCCCTGAAAAATTAGTAGGCTCTTTCTCGCTCGCTCGTAGAAATCCATTGGCGTATAACCCATACGGATAGTAAGACTCAGTGCTAATTAATTTAAAAAAATTGTAATACTGAATATTTGATCGAAGATAACATATTTAAAAAAAATCACGTCCTACCATCTGTTCAGGTTATACGCATATTGGAATTACTCTACTGGAGTGGGGATGAGGAGGGAAGCATTTTAGAGGTGATCTAACCGCATTTGCGTAGAAGAAGAGTGGTAAACCATTTAGGAAAAAACCGTCTAAATAGACCCATCCGGGATTCGAGCCCCGCTCTCCCCATCATCAACAGACCAGTCTAACACGAGAGTGACGCCTTAGACTATCGGGCCTGATAAGTGATGATAGCACAAATAAATGTTTTCCCTTTTAAAAAAGTACAATTATTATCAATTTCTTTAACATAAGTGTATAAAGAAAAGTTTATTTTATTAAAAAGAGAATAAAACTTTTTTTTTTGTAAAGAACTTCTTAAAACGCATACTTTCATATTGCCTACATGCAATGTGAAAACTGAATATAAGGGGATGGAGGTCTCTGTCAGTGTAGACTGACTACTACAAGAAGAGATTGTTGGCTTGTTATTAGTATCGAATCCCATTGCAAGACTCCCGAGTAATGTTGTCCAACCGATTGTCAAGGGACGATTCGAGTAGATGATTCGCTAAAAACTACTCGAGTAATTTTACTCGATTACTCGATTATTTTTAAAGAGAATCGAATAATTACTCGATTGTGTCCTTCACTAATTTGTACCCTTCTGACACAGGTAGCCACGCTAATCTGTGAAATAGGGGAGGGGTGGTCATGGAAGGGGTAAGAACTTTCAGAAGTAGCCACTGAGTTCATGCCTGAGTGCTTCAAGTTAAGATGCAACCCATTTCACAAAATATCTTCAAATTCACCAAGTAGGCAACGTCGTTAGGTTTTTCCATTTAAATCTCCATACAGCGTTTTTTTTACAACTATTTAATTTATCATTATTTATGACCAGTAAGTATATGAATCAATAATTTCACGCATAGGTTAATCATTCTAACTATAATGAGTTTATTGTATTGATAATTAGACTCAAATGCATTCTCAATTGGAAATAACCATCTTAAACTCAATGGGCTTGAAAAAAAAATAGGCTATCGGAAAAAATTGTAGTAAAATAAAGTTTAAAAATATTGGTGTTAACTTACTTTCAGCAGTGACCTTCAATGACAGTAGTAGGATGAGTAGAAAACTGCAGACTGTAACCAGATTCATGACTCATATCTTTCTTTGACTGTACAAGCTAAGGTGGTCAAGATGAGCGTCCAGGTGGCTGAAAGGAAATATATTAATTAGCATCAACCAGCACCCCCCATATGCTATAAGTAATGTTTTATTCTCTCCACAAAGGGTACATGATTTATCAACCAGGCGGATCGTGTATCTGAAACAAGAAACAAACAAAATTGCTAGACTGGAGGCTAAGCAACAAACATCAACGAAACGCAGCAAATATTTTTGTCACTAACAAAATCTGAAAAAACTTGTATTAAGCTAGTATAAATTTTTCAAAATACCAATTAAACAATTTTGTACACCAAATGACATATTTATGGTCCATAAGTATGTACCCTTCCTCTACCTTCCAAGGTAGCAAGCTTACCTTGTACAAGTAATATTCCACTATGGTATAGCGTATAAGATAGGCTAATAGTGTAATACGTCGAGGTAAAACTGCTGCCTTTCAAGATACACGAAGGATCCATACTTTAGATAGTGCCAAGTTTGAATTTTAAGGCGTTAAAAAACAGCTATAAGTTTCTCGCATGTCCAAATTGAAAAATATGACATCGTCGAAATGTACAAGAGATTGAAATAGCACTGGCCTTCTTAACATATTGTATACTCTTTTTACACTGAGAAGTAACAGTCTTGCCTGGATGGACTATATATACTACGGCTCTATCTTATAAGCTGCGCCATAGTGGAAGACTGGAAGGTAAGCTTACTTACTACCTTTCATGTAGCAGGAGCAATTCGTAAGCAAAACGGTATACTAATACAAATATGTATGAACACAATTACTGTCACGATAAATGAAACTTATTCCTGATAAGCTTCAAGGACTCTCAAATTATGATAACCACTCCATAAATAAATTTTAAAAAAATCTTACAAATCACTGATCAGTCAATATTGTCTTCAATTTCAGGTAATTAAGGGATTATGGCATTTACAAATTTACATAAATTTATTTTCGTAAGAATATTCATAATTTGTTAAAAAAAGTGTGCCATGAGCAGGAATTGTTCAAAAAGAAAATAGAACCACTCTAACTCAATTATGTAGACCTACTTGTGGGGATATTTTGAGAATAAAAGTCCAATTTAATAGATAAAAATTAGTTAATTAAATTCTAACCACTTAATGTGTATGTATATTTATGTGTGTGTGTGTGAGAGAGAGAGAGAGAGAGGGGGGGGGTCTACGAGCTTAGGTTTTTACTTTCCAGTCGAGTATTTAAAAAAACTCCGAAGCTCTAGTATAGGCCTATTCATAATTTTAAAATGTTAAGAGTATTTGATTATTTTTAAAGTAAAATAGCATAGTTAAATTGTCACTATTCAAAACAAACATAAAATGTAAATACCAAATCTTTAAATTGTGATATTTTAAAATTATATTAAAAAACACATGTTATTAAAATTAAAATAACAATCATTTTTATAAATAGTAAATACTTTAGGAAAAAAACCCGCTCGGTGGCGTAGTTGGCTAACGCGCTTGTCGTGTTGAGCTCGACTGCTGAGGACGGGGAGATCGAGGTTCGAATCTCGGTCGGGTGAACTGGGGTGGTTTTCCCTAAATGGTTTTCCACTCTCCGCCCACGCAAATGCGGGTTCACTACCTCTAACCAACTTTCCCCAGCTGAGAAGGACTGTTTAAAAGACAGTGATTATTTTTGTAATTTACTTTTTGATGTCCAGCGAGTTGTAGGGATCTACTCGTGTTATATATAAGTTAAAATTCATTTTAGACCTAATTATTTTTTTATAAAAATTACATTTTTGGGTATAAACTATTCCAGATTATTGAGGAGAGAAAGTACTTATCAAGTTTTGGCTTTTTTTTTTTTTTTTTTTTTACATTTTTGTCTGATTTGTATTATAAATTTATGTTTGGGGGTTATTGAGATATTGGACTTCTCATTCATGTGTATACTTCAGAAACCCTTGTGGTGGCCTGTGATTACGTCATCAAAATGGTTGCCATCTGACACACCTCACAACTTTAACCCAGGTATATTGCAATAACTACTTAAACAATCATCATTAAATTTTAGGTGGTATTTGTTTACGTATTGAAAAATATAAACCAGCCAGTATACACATTCAGAAAACCTTGCGGTGGGATTGAATTACGTCATCAAAATGGCTACCATCTGACACGACCTCGCATCATTCACCCAGGTATATTGCAAAAACTACTTAATCAATCATCATTAAATTTTAGGTGGTACTTGATTACGTACTGAAAAGCATAAATCAGCCAGTATACACTCCCAGAAGACTTTGCAGGGACATGTGATGACGTCATCAAAGTTGTTGGCAACTTAGCAGTACCGTACAAACATCACCTAATTATAGTTCAATAACCACCGAATCAAAATTTGGAAGTAAATTAAATTTCCTAAATAAATATATAGGAAAATTATGTAAATCTGATATTAAATGTGTTAATTGTCAATACATATAAAACTACTTAATTCAATAATATAATATAAAATCAAGAACGTTCCAATTGAATTGGTTGTTTGCATTAGTTAGTTGCCATCATTTCGGTAATACTGTCCTTCACAGGCACATAGAAGTGTACGATGAAGTGCACTTTAAACACAATGACACCTTAAGAAGCTGCTCTAGAATTTGCGGGTGATTAATTCTTTGCAGTGTGTTCTAACGTCTGGTTTTGTTGTCCATACAGGTTCTGAAATGAAGTCATCACTTTTCTTCTATCTCCATGCACATGGGTCCAATATCTTATAGGTTTAACCATTATGGTGTTAATCAATGTATGACAAATGGTTACAGTCAATAATACTTAGAATTTTGATGATTCAATATATTCTCCACTAAGATGTTATATTATAGGTTTCGCCGTTGTGGCATATTAATGCTACGTGATAAGTATGCGAGTTATCATTCCCCCTCCCCACTCATTTTCCGAAGATGGTTGACGAGATCATCACCAGGCGTCACGGGCATATGAATAAAGAGAGTTATGCCGTTGCCTGGTGGTAGGTCGGCCACTCGGACATGAACCACTGAGGCGTTACAAACTATCAGTGTAATATTGGGATCGAACGCTTTGTACAGAAACATTCATTATTGTTTAAAATTGATAGATAAAAGCTGGATGGATCCTTCTTGGTCTCTACCGAGCTTAATTTCCTTATCAAATAAAAAGCTCTCTCCCATCTTCCCAATACAAGTGCATTATTTCATAGGTGTCATTATTACTCAATACGCCAAGGTATGGCTAATAGTTTCGGTCAGTCATGGTTTACCTATAATGGTTAGTCCGTGAGAACATTTGGATAATGTCCTATATTTTCACCATAGTGAACAAATAAGTGACGATTATTACCTGAAATGATTCCTCGTCTACATAAGGTTGATATCTTATATGTTTAACCATGACTGACTCAACAAAGGTAAGATGAGTGGTAACAGTCATTGGTAGCTTGAACCATGTGGATGCGTCCTCTTTCCCACTAAGTTGATATCTTATTGGTTTCACAATAGTAAAACCAACCAGTCTATAACTTTTACGTTGAATGGTCCCTCGTTTTCCATGGGCTAATACATTATAGGTTAAACCAGACATGTGCGAGTTAGATTTGTGATAATCAGACTTGAGAGGGTCAGACTTGAGATGGACAGATTGGGAGGGTAGACTTGAGATGGTCATACGTGAGATGGCTGGACATGAGATGATCAGACTTAAATGAGAGAGAATCGTGATGGATAAACTTAAGATTACCAAGCATGAAATGAATAGATTTGAGATAATCAAACTTGAGATGGTCAAGCTCCTCTAAGCTCAGCTTTGATGGTGTGTAAGTGAAAGGTAATAAGCCAATAAGACAAAAGTGACGCTCATTGTTTGAAAACAAGCCTGGGTTTTTCTTGTTGTAACCCAAATGCCAGTATTGACATTAAAGGGGACTAAATCGTCCCAAAATAATACCAACAATGTACAAAAGATAATGATGTAGCATTGACCTTTTCCATTTGGGGAGAAACCCATTAGTCTGTACAAAACTATTTCCCAACCTTGTTTCTTAGAAAAGAGAGTGAGGACAAACTAATGAAATGCTTAAAGTAAAGAGAATAGTAATACTCGTTAAAGGGTATCATATAGGATCGTGCAGTTTCACGAAAGAAACTTTCAAAGGGTTTTTCTCAGAATAGCTGGGAGAGGGCTGACATAATGTATAATGTTGTATTGGAATTAATGCCCATCAAGACAACGTCAGAGAGGACCATGCCAGTGGCTTTGTTTCTCAAAATCAACTTTTGACGGGCATTCAGTGGGAGGGGATGTGAAGCCGTTTCGGGAGTACAATGGTAGACTCAAATCCGAAAGTTAATTTTAAATATGATGTTGAGAGGCTTATCCTGGTTTTTGCCGTAAGAGGATAGTGGAGCACATTTTATTTTTAACGTTTTGAAATGTTACCCTTTTTATACAGATCTTTTACAAATCTTTGATTTGAAGAAATTTAAATATTTTTTCATGGGGTTTTTACAATGATTGTTTCTACATAGATGTTCTTTTATCCGTATATAAATGATGATTTATTTTTATCTTTCTTATAAAGATGATGGTTTATTTTTATCTTTCTAAAGATGGTAGGATTAATTTTTTAAATGTTTATTTGCGCTTGATTTTTTTCTGTATAAATATCATTAATACTACAAGCCAATGTTTACCCTTATATTTTAAAACTCGGGAAATGCTTTTCATGCCTGAAACAGTAATGTTATACCTATATAATAGCTATTGTATTTTTGTCTCCTTTATAATACGAATATGATGAAATAGTCTAATCATGAAGATTTTTGAAGTTATACTTCTTTAGGCGCGTTATGAAAAAATGATGAGAGTGAAATTTTAAGATGCGCGCGCATCACTGTAACACAAAAGTAACAGGTTGAAGTTAAACCACTCATTTAGTCTCGAAAAAAAAAAGCTACCAACAAAATAGAAATAGAACCTCTGTTAGTCGCGCATGTTGGTACGCTCGTCGCCTCTGATCACTGTTTTCATATATATAATATTTATTCACATGTTTCTAGTTTCTACATTCACAACACGTGTTTTAGTTTCATACAAGTGCGAATTATATATGTGCTAATAAATTATATTCAGTAGTGATTTAAATTGAATATTTTGATTAATATTATTTACTATTCGTAAATATTAGTGAAAAAAATTGTGCTTATAGACTTTTTCAAGTGCTACAATATAATTGAGGTTAACTATCCCTATGTATTATTTATTGATATAAATTTTAAAAAAAATGTATTTATTTATATTATTAGTTTAAAGTTTAAGTTCCATTAATAAAACATTAATGTTTATAGAAACTTTAAAATTTATTTTAAAGTTATACTAACTGCCATATTTAGTGACGAGATGTCTTTGGACTTGGAGGAATACAAACCTCTTTGGATCTAGACGAAGATTACACAGTTCGTAGTTTTGTTTTGTAATACTGCAAGAAATGCCATTGCGTGTTTGAATGTAAAAATCCAACAATAAAAGGTACGTAATTGTTTTGTTACCACTGTCTAAATTGAAACAAATTTTGTGCTTGACATACGTTTTGTTATTTTAATTAATTCATTATTAATTGGAGTACAGTTATGTAACTAATTGTATATTAAGCCAATACAATAATATGCCGCCATTTAAATTTATTGAAGTGACAATCATGATTTAATAGTTGCGCCTACTCTTGAGTGGTGGCAAATAAAAGGCGCAACTATGCTCTCAAATTGCGCCTGCTCCTTTTAGTGAATAGGGATTTGGAACATATTTCAAACTTGCGCTGGCGCAACTATTTGCTCCCTTTGGTGAATCCAGGCCCAGTAGTGATTTAAATTGAATATTTTGATTTATATTATTTACTATTCGTAAATATTAGTGAAAAAAATTGTGCTTATAGACTTTTTCAAGTGCTCCAATATAATTGAGGTTAACTATCCGTATGTATTATTTATTGATATAAATTAAAATATTATTATTTAACATAATTAATACTAAATATTATTAAATTATTTTTTATTTTTTAATGATGCCAAATAAGTATAACTTCTTACGCGCGTACATAAGTTCACACACCCATTTTTTTTTCTTTACAACGGATTGCCCATGTCAAAAACTCATTTTAAGAGATTGAAAAACACACACACATATATATATATATATATATATATATATCAATTTTCAAAGAGTTTATCTTCTTTAAAAAAGAAACTAAAAATCACCCAATTAAAGAATATGAACATTCATGCTCATCTTGGCCATCTTGGCTACAGTTGCGGGGTCAATTCTAAGGTTCATCTAAAGACAGGTGTGTGGACTGTTTATAGAGGGTAACTGGCTGAAGGTCAACACATATAGATTAATCTGTTTAAAATCATAGACCTGTGGGTGGAGTTTTAACATGTCTGATGGCTTAATGATATTCTGATTTGACGATGTCCTTAAATTTATTAATTTTGCTTATGCAAGTTGTTTTTTATATTATATGAAAATTGTTGGGACAAAACTAATGAAGGGTTACCAAATGCTGTCTGATGATTTTACCTTTTGTATAAAAAATAGGTTTTTCTATATTCTAAATGCGATTGGCTTATGATAATTCAATCTAAAGGTTTCCCCGTATTCATATCGTCCCAGAAGATAGAAATAGATAATGTGTATGCCACTAATGGTGACAGAAGGAGGGTGGGGAGAAGGATGATGAGAACTGAAAGGTTGGGTGATGAAAGGTCATAGATGGTCTGGTTGTAGCGGGTAGGAGGGGGACAGGGGATGAAGGTCTTTGGTCTTTAGGTAGGGGAGGGGGCCAAGATCTATCCCACATCACGCTTGGCACATAAGGTCTTCTTGTGTCATAGAATGTCTATTTTACTAATAATATTAGGCTCAAAATATATAAGTTTTTTAATTTGCCTACTATGATAAATAGGCACATTATAAGATTTCACTAAAAGCCCATGCAAAGTTTTAGCTATATATATTTTAAAAATGAAATGCCCGTATGATTACGTGGTATAAGTCGTCATACTTGTAATAGGTATAAAAGTTAAGGTAAAAAATTAGACGAATGTACACTATTCAAGGTCATCCTATGCCAAGTTTCACCATTATAGGTTTCATAGTTTTGTAGATACCTGCACTTGTCCTCACGTTGTCCTAGACATAAGGATCGCAATATATGTAAAAGTAAAACAATTACCCATGTGTACATCATCAAGTTCCCCAAAGTATACATGCCAATTTTCAAATTTAAATACTTCTTAGTTTAAGAGTTATACATGTGAACACGTGGCTTAGGCGTCACGCTCGCAATGTATTTAAAGGAAATCAAAATATGATTGAGTTGCACATTTCAAGGCTTCCTTCAATACGGTATATAGGTCCTAAGCATATGTCAAGCTTCAACTTAATGTTTTTCTTGGTTCTTTAGCTTGTGGTCAAGGAGTCCGTCATAATATATTTAGAAGTTTAAAAAAAAACATTTGAGTGCACACCCTCAGGTTTGCTTGGATAAATATGCGTTTCCCTGGTCTCTCCCTTCCTTGAGTTAGAAAACAAGTTCTCGATACCTTGAGTGAGAAAACAGGAATATATAAATTTTAATTTCGTTCACAGGTGAAAATTCTGCAAAGTGAGGATCTGTCAAACCAATATGAGTTAATCCCCTTATAAATATTTGCCAATTAAGGTTGAGTATACATTTTCTCAGTAGTTCTGTGAACAGTAGACCTCACACCCTCCATTAAAAAAAAATATACTAAGTACATCATGTAAAGGGATCCTCAGTATGCGATAGATTGATTCGCAGACGTTTAGCTCTGACACGTTATTTAATTTTATGGTGCGTTATTCCAAAATGTGGCTCATGCCAAAATAAAGTCGAAAGTTTCTGACAGGGCTCTTTTCCCTTACAACTCTATGGTTTGAGTCTTCTTAATAGAAACATATGTGTGAGAATGTGACATTAGCTCATTTTCAACGACTTCTTATTTGTAGATTGGGAGCTATGAGATAAGGCTTGACTAAAACGGACTCGACATTTAGCCTTCCTCTAAAAAATGCAGTAATTCTTGGTAGGTTCACATCAGAAAATGTTGAGATATTTGATAACTAGTGGTGAGATTTCCTGTTTAAGAAGTTTCCAAGTTTTTTTCCCCCTCTTCTTTATTGACATGTTAAAAGGTGGTCGTAGGTGAAAGGAAAAAGATAGTATAAGCTTAGAAGTAGCTAGGGTGGCGTATGGGAACCCCGCTTCCGCCAACGGGTCAAAACACCCACATCCTGTTTGAGTGACCTGCTTTCCACATCTTTACCGTTATTCCCCCACCCCTGACCTACTTTCCTCTGATTGGTTGCTATTAATATCTTCCTTCCCCCACCAATTTTAACCTGCTTTCCACATCCACCTCCCCCCTCCCCCTCGACTACCAACCCTGGACATGTTGGTTCTTGATGATTGTTAATAGATATTGAGGTCATTGCCCCGGGAAACGGGGTTTTTCCCTGGCGCCAGTATGTCGGGCAGACAAGACAAGAATAGATATTGAGGTCATTGCCCCGGGCAACGGGGGTTTTCCCTGGCGTCAGTTTGACGGAGGGCTCGGCACGAAGCTTGCGCTATGGCTGACAAGCCTAGAATGAACATCGGCTCTTCTGTCACAAGGCTCTGACCCGGAACAAGCAGCATGAACCTTGCGCTATGGTGCTTTGTGGTAGAGTGTGGTAATTTGTTCCAGAGACCCCCCTCCTCCTTCGCCACCCTGACGCCAGACTGCCGGGGCGACAAGTGACTTCGATAACCTTGGGTTTTCCCAATGACGTAATCATCGCAACCCTGGCGCCAGGTTGGCGGGCAGACAAGTTGGGACAAGAATAGATCGTGACCTCGGCAACCTGGGTTTTTCCTATGACGTAATCATTGCGTGTTATGTCGCAACTCTAGCATCTCTAATTATGCACAATCAGGGGCCTCAGAATCCCCAGTTAGGGGCCACTACCCCCGTCACAAGTCTACTAAAATTGTTTGTTTGGTAGCGTCTGTCGAAATGTCTGGAAATGTACCTCCACCCGCAGCTCTCGGATCGGACAACCTGGGTATTTTCCTATGCCGTAATCATTGCGTGTTATGTCGCAACTCTAGCATCTCTAATTATGCACAATCAGGGGCCTCGGAATCCACAGTTAGGGGCCAATACCCCCTGTCACAAGTCTACTAAAATTGTTTGTTTGGTAGCGTCTGTCGAAATGCATGGAAATGTTCCTCCACCCGCAGCTCTCGGACCGGACAACCTGAGTTTTTTCCTATGACGTAATCATCGCGTGTTATGTCCCAACCCTGGCGCCAGTATGTCGGCCCGACAAGACAAGAATAGATATTGAGGTCATTGCCTCGGGCATCTGGTTTTCCCTGGTGCCAATATGTCGGCCCAGAATAGATATCGAGGTCATTGCCCGGGGGGCAACAGGGTTTTTCCCTGGCGCCAGTATGTCGGGCAGACAAGACAAGAATAGATATTGAGGTCATTGCCCGAGCAACGGGGGTTTTCCCTGGCGTCAGCTTGACGGCTCACGAGACAAGAATAGATCTTGACCGCAACAACCTTGGGGTTTTCCCAATGACGTAATCATTGCGTGTTATGTCGCAACCCTGGCGCCAGTATGTCGGGCAGACAAGACAAGAATAGATATTGAGGTCATTGCCCCGGGCAACGGGGGTTTTCCCTGGCGTCAGCTTGACGGCTCACGAGACAAGAATAGATCTTGACCTCAACAACCTTGGGGTTTTCCCAATGACGTAATCATTGCGTGTTATGTCACAACCCTGGCGCCAGGTTGGCGGGCAGATAAGACAAGTTGGGACAAGAATAGATATTGACCCGGGCAGCGGGTTTTCCCTGGCGCCAGGTTGTCGGGCAGACAAGACAAGTTGAGACAAGAATAGATATTGAGGTCATTGACCCCCCGGCAGTGGGTTTTCCCTGGCGCCAGGTTGGCGGGCAGACAAGACATGTTGAGACAAGAATAGATATTGGCCCTGGGCATCGTGTTGTCGGGCAGACAAGGCAAGTTGGGACTCGTAAATAAAACACAGATGTTACAAATATATATTTATTTATTAAACATCACAATTATACATTTTTACAGGAATGACGCATATATTCGTTCATACGTTTTTCTACAGTGTCTCTTAGATGCGTTAGTAAAATTGTTTTTAGTTCACAATCCAGCATGTAATAGTCCAAACCGATGACTTGACGTGTATAGTAAGTAGCACTGATAAGATCCAGGTTTTTGATGTGCGTTTCCACCGTGGGTTGTTCTAGGTCGATGACATCCGTCGATTCTGTTAGCGTGTCGCATACATCCACAACGAGTGTGTCGATCAAATTGTTGCAATAGCGCGCGACGGGTGTCGACCACATGTCCCGTCGGTCGACGGCGACGTCGATGAGGTTCCACACCTCACAAAGACGCGCCCAGCTAGGTGCTAGATAGGCGACCCGTTTGATTCCGGCGTCTTGTTTCTCGTTGATGACGACCATACGGTCACCACACATACGTCTCAGAGAGATTTCGTGATTAGTCAGACTAATCTTCTGAGGAGGTTGCGTGTTGGTGAAAAACTTTGATATGACCGACTTGTAGGTGCTCAGTTCTTGCCATTCTGTACGGTTAAACACGGCGCAGTTCCCTCCACATTTTTCTAGTTGGACATAGGGCGTAAAGTTGTTCTTGACACTCATGCCGACGATGACTCGCTTGGCGTCGACTCCATCCAGCGGGAACAATGTGTTGAAAATACTGGTGACGGCGAGTGGTTTCGCAGGCTTTGCTTTGCTACCACAAACGTCTTGACCTTCCATGATGCTCAGTGGTTATGGCCGACACTACGCCGGGACGCCCTTTTTATAGGCGCACGCCGTCTGGACACGGCCTCTTGAAGGGCGACATGCCCCTACAGTCTTGAAAAATCTATTGTAATATCTCACCACCTTAGCGTCGTTGGCTGTATGATTGGTGGGCGAGAATAGGTTTTGGAAAGTTTTCAGCGGAATGTTCTGGGCGCGATAGAGAAGGTACATGAGTCAGTAATGGCCGCAAACGTCTGATGCGATGCTTTGAAGTTGTAGCTTACTATGGGACGTGCGAAAATTGTTTTTGCGTATAAATGCCAGATGTGACTTTATACGCGGTGGAAAACCATAACTGTCAAAGTATTCTCCCACGCCGTTCTTGTCGATAAAGATGGCGACCCAATGCGTCCCAGGTTTGGTGTGCGGATCGGTGTTGATGACTAGAGCGGCAGGTCGAGCTATTCTTGCGGGTAGTTGATCAGCAGGGAAAACACCCGACCGTACAGAACGGAACCACGGACTTGTTTTCAGCGCACGTCTTATGGTGTGCAGGTCCATCTTCAATCATCCAGTCTCGAAGTCCCCAGACGATAGAGGCAGAGCAGAAATTCCATACAGAACTATGTGCCATGCACATGGTGCGACCCAATTTAAGTGTTTTCAGTGACGAACAACCTCTGTCGTACAGATCTACGACGGGTGTAGACGTGTATTTGACTAGAAACTTTTTCTTTTCTGACCGTTGGCAAACTCCCCGTACACGATACAGTTGACGGTTTCGGTGAGAGCTCGGGTGAAGCTCACTTCGATACTCAGAGAACCGTGTCTCGTCAAATTCCAATGTGATGTCATGTGGGCGGACAGATTAGGTGTGAGATCGAAAGCCATGAGATGATATCCCTTGGGGAAGGCTTCTCGTGTGATGTCGCTACCCTCGTTCATGAAATGGATACCCGTTCCAGAAAACAGCGTGTGGTAGGACATGACATAGTGTCCGTTTGAAAAATCGGGCTGTAACGGTTTCGACGGTACTTGTTCCCCGTCCACGTACAGCGAGAAATGGTTCATGCCGTAGGTTTGAAAGTTGAACGGGTTCTTGGTGGCGTCTCCGTTGAACGCTGCGTTTGACACAAATCCCACGATGCACCGTTTGGGTAACTGGCCGGTGAATACGTTGTCCAGCGATTTCCCTTGCACGCCCGTAGGAATAGTGAGTGTTTTTACTTCCACACGGGTGATGGGATACTTTGCGGGACTGACATTTAATGCTTTGGCGTGTGCCAACAGTATAGAAGGTGCTACTTTGACACGCCTCACTAGAAGGCCGGCTTCAACGATGAGAACCTTAAAGTGAGGGAGTTCAGGGACCGCCATAAGACTAAACCCGTCTCTGGAACGGACCAACCGGACTCGGAGTTCGGCGCCGTTCAAAAGGTATTTCTCTTGGTTAAACACGTCGCCGTGTAGATACCCCAAAAGATCCACCGTCTTACTTTTTGTGGTGAGACTGCGACGGGCCTCAAATCCCTTGTTGTTGGCGTTAGCCTCCTCAAAGGTCCCGGGGGTGTCTGCGAACCACAGACCGCAAGTCAAATGCGTTCTTTTGGCTTCGCTGTTGTAATTGAGCAGCGTCTCAATGTACGCTCTATAGGCATACGTGTTGCTGGGCGGTGATACTAGTTTTTGGTTTAAAAACACGTCCACCTGCGTGAATAGAGAATGCAGCCAATTGTTGACAGGAGCGATCTGATCCACCTCTGTGAAAGCGCCACCATCGGGTTTCATGATGGCCGCCCGGAGATAGAGCATAGTCTGTGAAAGATCGATATAGAACTCGCCTTGTCCGGTAACGGTAAATTCGATGGGTGAATCATCGGTGAGGGAAGAGACAGGTTTGTACTGGAGCCATTGCCCACTTTCAAGACTGGTTTGAGTGGGTGGCACGGAAAAGAGATCGAGTTCGCTGCTGGCACACTCGCAGGACTGGGGGTGTAGAAACGACATTTTAACTGAAAATATCTTTAGCTTCTTTCTTGACCTTTTTACGTCGGGTGACGACCTTAGAATGACGTCGTTGCTTCTTACGACGCCCTTTATAGCCTGAGCCGGTCATCAGCGTGTTGATCTTCTGTTCAGCCTTGCGTTTCAAGTTTGTTCCAGCCTCGCCGACACGTTGCCGTAGGGCCTCTTTGAAAGGACGCCCTTGAT
This sequence comes from Timema cristinae, assembly GCA_039000515.1. NCBI lineage: Eukaryota > Metazoa > Arthropoda > Insecta > Phasmatodea > Timematidae > Timema > Timema cristinae. Next base: position 185,907 of record JBCFYV010000071.1, on the reverse strand, counting down.
TGGCAACGTCGGAGAGCACGTCGATTCCCGTATGAAGCGCCTGTTTTCCGATGGCTTTAGCACCACTTCTCAGCAACGGTACGACGCTTTTGAAAAGACCACTGAAAAAACTTCCTATCCCATGCCCTCTTTGATAGGGAACACCGTGGTAGATCGAAGATATTCCTGTTCCAGCCTGGTTGAAGTAGTATCTTTGGTAGGGACAGTTCATGTTGAGCAGCGTCGAAAATGAAGTTTCACGCACACTTTTCCAAACTCGAATGGTACAGGTTCACCCGTGTCGGTTCTTATATTGATTTCTAAGCTTTCAATTTCCCTTCTCAGCACCGGCATGTAGTGCAACGGGTCGTAGCTAACTGTCTTATGTATGCCGTAGAGATAGTTTACGTTGTTGATGCCGACGATACGTAACAGCGGTGCCACAATGTCACCCACGGGCTGAGGCTCGACAATATCCATGTAGATGTACATTTGCGAGGGCAGGCCTAGTAGAATGTTGGCGGCGTACGGAGACTTTGGTACTTTTATCAGATTAGTCTTAGGATCGAAACCGAGCTGTAGACTTAGTTGAGTTGATAGACTCAACAGCTGTATATTTGGTGAAGAAGAGATAACTTCCACTTTTTTGTTGGGGTTTGTGTACTTGAATACAACTCCGGAATCCCCTTTAAAAGCCTCTACTTCGTTTAGAGCCTTGATCAATTCGTGGATAGTGCTGTAGTTTCCAGCAGGGATATGATCCTTGAATATTTGTTCCACGCCGTTAGCGTCCACCCAGTTGTACCATACAATATTTTGACCCTCGGGTACGGTGGTGAAAGAACAGGGATATTGAAATTCAGCCAGAGCGACTTCCCACCGCCCTTCGAGTGTAAGACGGTAAGGAAGTTGCGTGGTGAAATTCGTGAGGGTATTTTTCGGGAAATATCCCATAGAGCTGTCGCTCGGCAAAGTGATGTAAAATTGGTCCTTCATGGTAGGGCGCTGACGTAACTGGCGGGAATCCAGGAATTAAACTTGGCGGGGTAACCTTTCCACTGCACGTACACTTTCTTTCTGGCGCCTTTACCCTTGACACGTAGTATTTTATCAACTTTAAAAGTTTCAGGGAGACGTACGCGTTGCAATTCAGGTTCGTAAAACGTCCCCTCCACTTCTTCGCCGTCAAGATCGGTGAGTCTGTAGACGACAGGTTGTCGCAACACGACACTACTGACTTTGAAAATCTCTTCGCTCCAATTGCTTTCGTAGCCCTTTTCAAACAGCATTTTGGATTTGCTAATACGCACCGTGTCACCGACTTTTATTTTAGGCTTCGAGCTTGGACGCCTTTTGCCGTACAGATTATCTCTGACTTGAAGCACGTTAGTTTCTGAAACGGCGGCGGGTGCCATCTTGATGCTGGAATGCTTGGACCCGTTGTAAGCGTCGACTAGGGCTTGGAGGACGTCCACATACCGATACGTGTTATTTTTGGTAAAGTAGCGCCACATGCGTCCTTTCAGAGTTCTATTGAACCGTTCCACGATGCTTGCCTTCACGTCTGGATTATGAGTGGTGTAGTAATGCACACCTTCTTGCTTGAGAAATTTCCGGACTAGCCGTGCCGTGAACTCTGTCCCCTTGTCCGTCTGTATGCTTAGAGGTTTACGACCGCTTTGCTTAAAAATGTCCCGAAAGGCGTCTCTCACGACGCTCCCCGTCTTGGATGGAAGCGTCCTCGCCCAGGCCATCTTACTAAACACGTCGATGACGGTGAGCAAGTACACTGCACCGTCGTTGTATTTTCTGAGACTTCTCATATCGTTGAGATCGGCTTGCCAGAGATCGTCAATGTTTGACACCACGTACTTGTTGCGTGGAAATTTTTTTAGCACAGGTTTGTTTAAGGTATAAGCGTCCTGCGCACGAAGCCATTCTCGTACTTTTTCGGGATCTTTTTTGGACGCCTTTATGAGCGACGCCGCCCCTGCAAACCCTGCAGGATGAGAAGGGTCGTAGTAGATGTCGGCTAGACGTTCCATTAAGCTCTGAACGGCAGCCACCGGTTTTCGTCCACCCTCTTCAGTTTCTTCTTCTTTGGGCGTTGCGACGGTGTATGTGGTTGTGGTATGGGCGTCGGATCTCTAATGGGCGCCAAACGTTTCGGGTTCACAATAAATTCTTTTGGAACGTTTATATTTTGCAGCGCCGTGAGAAACTCTCGCCACCCTGACGGTTCGCTGTGTCTTCTTGCTCTGACCAGATCGTTGACTAAATCCACAATATTGGATCCACGAAGAGGCGTATCTTGAATACTCACTTCTCCGTTTGAGTCCCAAGAGATGCCGCCTCGGGACTTAATATGTTCTAGTAAAAGTTCAGCTTTTTTACGTGCCTGTGCTGGTACAGTATTAAGTACAGTTGGGATGGGAAGTACAGACACTTCAGGGGTGGTAGTGGTGGTGGTTTCAGATGGCGGTGGGTGTTGACTAAAGTGTAGATAGCGCTGTAGCACTTGTTGGTATAAAGTCCATTTAGACTTGTCGTCAAGTTTTGAAGCGAGGATTTTTTCCATTTCCTTGTCCAACTCGGAGACCACTAGATTTGTTGCCGAAGCCGTTTGTTGGTGGTGTTGCTCGTAACGGTGTAATGTTTCCGGGGACACCAATATCATCTTTTTCGTGTGTTCCATTATTTACTTGTTGAATAAGGAACCGAGGACCCCGCTGATTAAAGGGGCTAAAAGTAAGGGCAAGAACGCTCCTCCTTTCTGAACGAGTAGTCGTCTCTTATTCTTCCAGCACTCTCCTCGTTTGACCAGCTTGCGCAACACCTGCTTGTGAGCACGTAACTTTGTCTTCTGCGCATTTTTCAGCGGTACCCGTCCTTTTAAAGTGTTGTAGGCACACTCGCAAACAGAGTCAACCAGTTTCTTGTCGGCTGTTTTCATCAAGGCGACTCGTTGCTGCGGGTTCATGCGATACATCGCACGTAGCAGAGGTGCCTGCTTCAGCACTTTGGGACTCATGGTTATGAAATGATCTGTAAGCGGGAAGTGTCGGTGTTTTTATAGCTTTTGCGCGGTAGATACACGCAGCAGCCGACATTTGTGCGGGTTCTATATCTGAACCATTCTGGTGTACCTTGTTTGAAATCTAGCAATATATAGCCGTGAGGCGTACTTGTAGCATCGGTGTAAGCCTCTTGTAAAACACGGGGATTTACAGGACAGACTTGTCGTGCAAAGTGTTGAATCTGAGCTTTATCCCTTGGATTTTTAAAAAGCACGATATAATGTGCGTTTAAGGAAATGTCTCTTTGGCCCTTGCCCTGATGGAATATATTTTGTGTATGGTACATGACGCTAATATTTTGATGGTGGCATCCTTTGGTGAAAAGATCGACGACCACTTCGTTGGCTTCACGCATCAGGTCGTCCAGGATAATCAGCTGTGGAGAGTCATTACAGACGTCATCCATTTCCGGCAAACCCTTACAGAATATGACGTGGGGACTTGTCCCGTCTTGTTCGAATCCCGGTTGCCATAAAGCATAATACCATGTGATTTTATCAAATTTAACGTCACACATTGTGTCCAAGTGACGGATAAAGTCTGCTACAAAATGTGACTTTCCACAGCCGGACGGGCCGCTTATGATGGCCGAAAATGGATGTTTCAACTTGTCCATAATGTTTGAGACTGAGCTTATAAGCTATATGAGCTTGTATTTATAGGATAGGAGGGAGGTGAGGGTGTAGACGTTAAAACACAAACATAGCAATTTTTACAATATTTATTTACAATCAGGAAAAAAGTATACACACAGTGTAAAGTATACTGTGAATATTTACAATATATAATTGTTTGTATAAACATAGCTGGTTTTGTTTACACACAGTGAAAAGTATACTGTGAATATTTAAAATATAGGGGGAATAGTGGCCTCGGTACTAAAAGAAAATAAATATATATGTGAATAGATTTAAAATAAAAATATATACAATCAGTCTACCATATTTGACTGAAAAAAATATATACAAACAATGTATTAGATTTAAAATAAAAATATATACAATCAGTTTATCAGAAAAAAATATATATACAAACAATGTATTAGATTTAAAATAAATATATATATACAAACATTTGGCTAGAATTAAAATATATACAAGCAACTAATTGACTAGAAAAAAATCAGGTAGGCAGAGGACTGTACTGGCAAATAAAAAAATATAAAAAAAAGTATCCCGGGTGCATAAAAAAATATAAAAAAATATGCTTGTTTTCATGCAGAAAAAAATATGAAAAAAAATCTCAAATCTTTGAAAAATGGTATGTCAGTGGAACTGTCTAGAGTGAAAGAAAAAAAGATGATTATTCAGCCCGTCTAAATGATCACCTTTTATTCGTGGCGAGCGCGTTTACAAGGACTCTGATACCCAAACGGCAACGTATTAAAATCATCTGTTATCCGGCGTTTGGTGTACACGGGCCGGTAGACTTTAGCCTGCGAAACGGTACATACAGTCGCAAGACCTTTTCTTACAATTTTGTGCGGTATCTGTATGTATCTTTCCGCAGCCTGTTCGGTGACCATCGCTTTCAAAACTTCAAAATTAACATCGTTCCGGTTGCCATAGTTTATGGTGATCCCGCGAACCTTGCACACCGTTTTTATTTTGGCAGGATCACCGCCAACGCAAACTCGGTAAGCGTAATTTTTGGGACCGCCAGATACAAAGGCGCTAATGTAGCTTTCCGGACCGTAATCCTGAAGTTCATCTATGAGGTCACCTAAAAAGTCTCCGGTCGGTGGACTCCAATCGCCGGGGCGTTCGGTGAATAGAACGCTATCTGTATCATGATATAAAACGCGGTCCCCCAATTGTTCAAGGATGCTGTATAAGTGCAACCTAGCCATAGCAGTCGTGTAGCACGCCACCGCCACACTCGTGTTAGGGTTAGGGCGCAACGCGTCACGCGCATCCTTGTAATTGAGGAACATAACCTCATCATTTACATCAATCACGCTGTCCACGGTGATGTACGGATCCGTCAGGTACTTGTGGACGCCCTGATAGTCGTTGACAACGGCTACGTGTGGTAAATCGGGTCTTTGCCCAAACTTTCCCCATAGTGAATTTAAAAAAAGTTTAGCCAGAGTGCGGAGACCAGGGTTTTTACAAACAGAGCCGAAATCTAGTTTTACCCCTTCCCTTTCCTCATAATTTTGAATGTAAGCTAACTTTTCCTCCTGTGAGGTACACCACTCTGGCCATCCGCTGGCTTCTTGTTTAATTTTCAAAAAAGTATCAATGTACCCTTGAAACAGGCCGCCAGAACGCGTCTGACGGTCATAAACAGATACATTGTACTCCCACACTTCGTGCACTGCTTCAACGGTGTAGCCTTTCTCAACGGCTTTCCGGATCTCGTCAATCACCCAGACGCCTGTCAACCAGCGATCTTTTTTGTCGTTGTGCTGACACGCGCCTTGGTTTTTCTCCTCCCCGCATTTCCTGCACAAGATGAACATTAGCTTTTCGTGCATCCTGGTAGGCAATACGGGCAGGAATAAATCTCGCGGAGGCGTCACTGTAACTTTGGCTATGCCTTCTACTTGATCTATAGACGGACAATTTGGTTCCAAGTGAATTTTGGGGTGGCCGACTGGGTATTTTTTATACTTGCAAACGTATGGATACAATGAACACACATCCAAGTACTTGATCTTCTCCCCACAAGAAAGGTCTGTTTCGTGGAAGAGCTTGATACAATTTGTACGCCCGCCAAAGAATGCATCCCTGGGACTGAGAGGTTCCTTGGTATACACCTCGTGCCGGAGTACAAATTGCTGCAAGTCCTTGTCTGTGCGTTTCATCGCATTAAACATGCACTCCCACATCTCTACGACCGTGTAGCCGGCATTCTTAAACTTTTCCAAACAAGCCATGGTCGCTTCATAACGCGTCTCCATGGTCTCGTGGGGGCTATTTTTGACGGGGGTGGTCCTGTCAGGGTAACAGAGAGGGCACCCGTGCCAATAACAGCCCCAAAACTGGAAGACGGTGGTGGTATCTCCAGCTTTAACAACACCGTCTACACGTCGCCCTAACACATATTCCTCACGGCCGTTACCCGCATGAAGAATAGAGACACCGCGTTGATGGGCCTCCCAGCAGAGCCATTGTACAGCGACGTGCGACTGTTGGTCTGCGCACCGATAGCCACCGTTAGGGATAATACCGATAGTATTCTCCTTAAGATGACTTCGGCGGTAAACCAACATGGCCGCTCCAGCTATCGTACACGCCTCTCTGAAGGGATCCACCTTTGCTTTCTCCATGAGCATCTCTCTAAACTTCAGGCAGGCCTTCCGTAGGATCTCTACATCTTTCACACAATACAGTTCCAACTCGCGTTTAAAATCAAAGACATAGTTATCTTTGACCAACGCGTCATACCACTTCTCAAAGTGCTCCTTTCCCTCAAATGACATCTCACCGATGCCGTAGTCCTCCTTTGGCGGCAAGGGACCCCTATACCCCGCGTTTTCTTTTTTATTGAAAAAATGGGGGAAATGTCCCTTGGCCAAAGACTCGTCCAAGCCGAAAGTTTTGGGCAATTTGGACAGCGACATCGGGAGAAAGTTCAGTGTGTCAATAAAGTGGAGCGGGCCGTAACGCATGGACATGATTTTCCCACCGTTCATTATAAGTTCTGGAGTCCATTTTTTAACCTCCATCATATATTTTAAAATAAAATTTCCATCATAGGATTTAGCGTTATGGCCGAGGAGGGTGATATCCTTAAATTTTTGAAGCTTTAATTTGAACAATAAATTCGAAAAATTGGGCCATTGTGGTATCACCCTTGAATATGCGAGTCCTATCGCCCCCACAGTCGGTGCAATGGTGATCATTTGCATCTATATGAACACAGGCCTTACAACACGTTTGCACGACACATAGGTTTGGTTCGTGTAAGTACGTGCTGACCGCACCTTGAAGAAGCGTTTCTTGTCTGCATTCAAAGTCATAGAATACAAACATGAAACTACTCTTCTCCAGTGACGGCTTTGACGGGGCCTGTTTCATATAACAGAAATGACCAAAAGGACGATATGAATCGCATACTCTACAAAAAGTCTCATAACACCTATGTGAATAATTTGATCTTTCCAAACTGAAAAATTGCCCGCATACCTCGCAAACCTTTTTGACATCACAGACCGTTCTGTGACCGCTGAAAAAACCGGGACGTTTATGGTTATCAAAGCACGTCTGATTTGTGAACCAACGCCCGCAGTCTTTACAGGCCACAGATCGGCCTCCGCTACAAACCGCTTTAGCGTAGCACTTTTTGCACGCGGATTCGCACTTGTGTTTGTTCTTATTACTGAACGGCACACGGCACTCTCGGCAAAAGTACGAGCACTTAAATGCGGCTGTCAAGGATGTTATGACATCAAAATGGTTTTGCTTATCGTCGTGAAAATACAAATCAAGGTGCCCCTTAAAGGAATGTTCGGAGGGAGTAGGCCCCTCATATAGGACCTGTCTCCCCCGACGCTCCCTGAACACTGTGATTTTAAATTCGGAGAGGTATGTTTGAAATTGTTTCAGCTCAGTGAGTCCACCACCTTTCAAAAGATTCACACGGGCATCACGGCATAGTTCCTCTGCTTTGAGTTTTTGAATGAAACGACCCATTTTGATCTGTTTAACGGTGTTCACGTCCATACATCCTGGTTCTCTTTTATTATCACATATAGCTTTGGCGACAACCAATGCACGGGCTAGGCAAAGTGTGTCGTCATTTTGAATCGTAATGATCCCTTGGTTTTTACGGCTATATGTGCTTGTGGGAGCGAGTTTATCACAATATCGTCCACTCCCACGAGGCTCCTTAAAATGGCAGAGTTTAACGTACAGGGGTGCTGTACTCAAAAACAAAGTATTACTTTGCAACACGCGACTTACGTTATCAAGCACTGCTCGGGCGTTAACTGGTCTGCTCGCCTAAATGAGACGTACACAGGGCTCAACGTAGAGTCAGTGCTGTTCAAAAGTAAGCCGACGTGGTCATCGGCGCTAACGCCATGGTCCTGCAGCCGATGGAGCAAATTAGTAATTTGTTCTTCAAGCCAGCTTAATGCGTCACGATCGCTTGCTGGAGCACCAAGCTGTACGGTAATTTCTCTACCGGTATAAAAGAAACGCCTCAATTGTTTAATCCTCTCTTCAACGATACGAAGAGGGACGCCATTTTGCAATGCCCCGCCTATCTGACTTACCGGGCCACTAAATCCCTGTTGAGGTGTCGAAGATGTACCAGCTGTAGCCGGCTCCACGATTCCAGTCTCCCGCACTGCAGCTGGGACTCGCGCACCGTCTCCCTGGCTCGCAGTCAGCACCCCTGCAGTGTGGTGAGAAGGACTAGTAGCCGGTGGCGGTGGGAAGACTGTCCCTCCATTTATGGTCTCCAATTCAACTATAACACAGGTCAAAATAAGCACTGTTACAAACATGCGCGTATTTTTTATAAAATATGTTACATAATTGCTTTAACTGAAACCAACATTCCGCCAAATGAGTGAAAAAAACGCCGCTAGTTTAATAAGGCAAGATTCGAACCTCAAACTCTTTCGGCCGCGGCCGTCTGGCTCTACACGAAACAAACGCTATAGCCAACACAGCGCAGGGTAAATTTTAGTGCGCGAAACTATATATTTTGTTGACATAATAAATAACATTTACACAAAGAAAATTAGTCACTTAAACTGGTAGACGGAATTAGAGGAAGTGCACCCGCATTTGCAAGGAGGGAGAATGGAAAATCTATTAGAAAAAACTTTCAACATAAATTACTATGTAATATTAAAGACAACTTTAAATATCGTTTAATTTTAGAGAATATATTTTGTTGACATAATAAATACTGTAACCCTGAATTAGAGGAAGTGCACTCGCATTTTTCAAGGAGGTAGAATGGAAAATCTATTAGAAAAAACCTCCAACATAAATTCCTAGACCACCTAAACAATATATAATTTTCCTGCGTGAGGAAGTGGACCAGCATTTTGCAAGGAGGGAGAATGGAAAATATATTAGAAAAACTTTCAACATAAATTCCTATGTAATATTAAATACAACTTTAAATATTGTTAAATGTTATAGAATATATTTTGTTGACAATAATAAATATTGTAACCCTGAATTAGAGGAAGTGCACCCGCATTTTGCATAGAGTGAGAGTGGTAAATCTATTAGAAAAACCTCCCACATAAATTCCTAGACCACCTAAACAATATATAATTTTCCTGCGTTCTCTTGTCCACTAAACGAACTAGTACAATTTACTTGAAATGAGCAGCTGACAAGAGGTTTCGAACTAGTGGCGATATAACGGTGTTTGCGTGAGCGATGTGAATGGAAAATCTATTAGAAAAAACTTTCAACATAAATTCCTATGTAATATTAAATACAACTTTAAATATTGTTTAATGTTAGAGAATATATTTTGTTTACAATAATAAATACTGTAACCCTGAATTAGAGGAAGTGCACCCGCATTTTGCATAGAGGGAGAGTGGAAAATCTATTAGAAAAAACCTCCCACATAAATTCATAGACCACCTGAACAATATATAATTTTCCCGCATTCTCTTGTTCACTAAACGAACTAGTACAATTGACTTGAAATGAGCAGCTGACAAGAGGTTTCGAACTAGTACCGATATAACTATGTTTGCGTGAGCGAGAGAGAGCATGAGCTACACATATAGTATATTTTCAAACTAGAGGATACTTACATATCAGCCTGTCGATGGTGTCCAAATCTGTCCAAACAGAGGGGGACGCTGGCGATAGGGGCGCAGGAAAGAGGATGCCTGGGACGGGCCTGAGTACGTCAGCGACGTCGTGCCTGGCACAGACCATTGGGGGCGCCTCCGGCTGGGTAGATGTCGGCACGCCTGTCGCTACGCTGCCCAGAAGGCCCTCATCCAGCCCATATGGATCCCAGTAGTCTGAAATTAAATAAATACATATTAATTACCAATTACAGAAAATAAAAAACACACTGGCAAGTCTATCATAGGCAGCTAATTACCCATGGACCAGTCACCATCCGCTCTACAAATCCCCTCATCTGTAAATTGCATCAACTGGTCCAGGTTAGTGGGATCCACAGGTTGCGCCGCCACGCCGAGCGTCATGGGCTCCTCATCTAACAAAGAAGAAGAGAATACCACTGTACAGACTGACATGACAATCAAATTAGAAACCATTAAAATATACAAAACGAATTAAACTTACTCAAATTCATCCCGTTTTCCAGAGCGTTAAAACTCATCTCGATCTTTATGTTAGCCAATTACAAATTGAAATGACCGAATGTAATGATCGGGGTTCTATTTATACCCCAGTCAAACGATCTAGACTTGTCCCAACTTGTCTTGTCTGCCCGCCAGCCTGGCGCCAGGGTTGCGACATAACACGCAATGATTACGTCATTGGGAAAACCCCAAGGTTGTTGAGGTCAAGATCTATTCTTGTCTCGTGAGCCGTCAAGCTGACGCCAGGGAAAACCCCCGTTGCCCGGGGCAATGACCTCAATATCTATTCTTGTCTTGTCTGCCCGACATACTGGCGCCAGGGTTGCGACATAACACGCAATGATTACGTCATTGGGAAAACCCAAGGTTGTTGCGGTCAAGATCTATTCTTGTCTCGTGAGCCGTCAAGCTGACGCCAGGGAAAACCCCCGTTGCCCGGGGCAATGACCTCAATATCTATTCTTGTCTTGTCTGCCCGACATACTGGCGCCAGGGAAAAACCCTGTTGCCCCGGGCAATGACCTCGATATCTATTCTGGGCCGACATATTGGCACCAGGGAAAACCAGATTCTTGTCTCGTGAGCCGTCAAGCTGACGCCAGGGAAAACCCCCGTTGCTCGGGGCAATGACCTCAATATCTATTCTTGTCTTGTCTGCCCGACATACTGGCGCCAGGGAAAAACCCTGTTGCCCCCCGGGCAATGACCTCGATATCTATTCTGGGCCGACATATTGGCACCAGGGAAAACCTGATGCCCGAGGCAATGACCTCAATATCTATTCTTGTCTTGTCGGGCCGACATACTGGCGCCAGGGTTGGGACATAACACGCGATGATTACGTCATAGGAAAAAACTCAGGTTGTCCGGTCCGAGAGCTGCGGGTGGAGGAACATTTCCATGCATTTCGACAGACGCTACCAAACAAACAATTTTAGTAGACTTGTGACAGGGGGTAGTGGCCCCTAACTGTGGATTCCGAGGCCCCTGATTGTGCATAATTAGATATGCTAGAGTTGCGACATAACACGCAATGATTACGGCATAGGAAAATACCCAGGTTGTCCGATCCGAGAGCTGCGGGTGGAGGTACATTTCCAGACATTTCGACAGACGCTACCAAACAAACAATTTTAGTAGACTTGTGACGGGGGTAGTGGCCCCTAACTGGGATTCTGAGGCCCCTGATTGTGCATAATTAGAGATGCTAGAGTTGCGACATAACACGCAATGATTACGTCATAGGAAAAACCCAGGTTGCCGAGGTCACGATCTATTCTTGTCCCAACTTGTCTGCCCGCCAACCTGGCGCCAGGGTTGCGATGATTACGTCATTGGGAAAACCCAAGGTTATCGAAGTCACTTGTCGCCCCGGCAGTCTGGCGTCAGGGTGGCGAAGGAGGAGGGGGGTCTCTGGAACAAATTACCACACTCTACCACAAAGCACCATAGCGCAAGGTTCATGCTGCTTGTTCCGGGACAGAGCCTTGTGACAGAAGAGCCGATGTTCATTCTAGGCTTGTCAGCCATAGCGCAAGCTTCGTGCCGAGCCCTCCGTCAAACTGACGCCAGGGAAAACCCCCGTTGCCCGGGGCAATGACCTCAATATCTATTCTTGTCTTGTCTGCCCGACATACTGGCGCCAGGGAAAAACCCCGTTTCCCGGGGCAATGACCTCAATATCTATTAACAATCATCAAGAACCAACATGTCCAGGGTTGGTAGTCGAGGGGAGGGGGGAGGTGGATGTGGAAAGCAGGTCAAAATTGGTGGGGGAAGGAAGATATTAATAGCAACCAATCAGAGGAAAGTAGGTCAGGGGTGGGGGAATAACGGTAAAGATGTGGAAAGCAGGTCACTCAAACAGGATGTGGGTGTTTTGACCCGTTGGCGGAAGCGGGGTTCCCATACGCCACCCTAGCTACTCTTAGACATACTATATAAGTGGCTCCAGAAAAGATCAAAACCATTGTACTTTATACCAAGTGGCATGATAGTGATTTATACTTTCTTGCTGAGTGAGGCAGCCGGCTTAAGAAATATGTCATGTTCTTATCGCTACCATCGTCTTGATTTAGGTTTGGGTTTTAAGATGAAATTTTTCCTATAGTTTATTCTTGGCTTTCTAAGATGAAGGTGACCTGGTAGTGTAGGGGTAAGGTGTCAGACCTCTGTGCTGGGGTCTGAGGTTCAATCCTTGGTCCCAGCACAGATTTATCTGATTACCAAACCCTTCCCTTACCTCTGACAAGACGTGTATTAATCACAACTTGTGAATGTGGGGAATGCCGGACCTCCACCGTGGTTCGGATACCACGTTAAACTGTAGGTCTTCCATTTCATCTCACAATCACCCTACCATTACACATTAGTGTAAGTGCGTATAACCCGAACGGGTAGTAAGACGTGGTGCTAATAATAATCTAAGATGATATTAGCTGTACGCCTAAATAGTTAGTAAGACGTGTTACTAAAAAAAATATATATATTTTTCCATTATGATCAAGCTAGACCAAAAACAAATGAATACTATATTCAATAGTACATTAAATTTGTAAAGAAAAACTGTTGTTAACGTGGTTTAAGACGTCATTTTCGCAATATATATAAAAACACGTCAATACGCCGTTCGGTCTTGATCGCAGGCAAGGTATAGTTACAAAGAATATCCCTGCCAGATTTCGTTAAAATTAGTTGACGCATTTGGCAGTAATCGCGAAACAGACATACGAAATGCCAAATGCTCTAGTTAAAACAGGACCTTGATCCATTTGGTAAAAAGTGAATGAACCGATAAAATTTAACAAGTTTTTTTATAATGCAGCCAGCTTCTTCTTAAATTCGAAATTTCCAAAAATAGATTTACAATACTTATTTGTATGCAGGCATTCACTAATAAGGAGCATAGTGCATGGATAACCTTTACAAAATATTAAAAATCTACATTTTATTGAACACAAAAAGCACACAAATTTAAAAAGCACGTAAATATACAATTGATCACATAATAGAGTTTTACATATTTCATTTAATAAATTGTTTAAAAAAGTACAGAATTATAATAATTAAAGTAATTTTAAATATAAAAGTACAAAAAATATAGAAAGAGAATTTAGATTAGAGCTAAATATAGCTTAATAGGTATTTAAATCAAATGTTTTAAAGTAAAATAGATCCACCCTAAAAAAAATGGCAGCCAATAACTTGGCTGGTATTCAATGTTGTTGCATCTCTAACCTAAAAGCCATTCTATAAAAATAAATTCTTGAAATACTATTTCAAATAACAAATGGGAATAAATCGATGAAATATTTTAAAAATAAATAGGCCTATAATTATTTAATTGTGTTAGATGTAAAATATTCACAGGAATGGGTACTATTGGGACTTTCATCATGTGTTAAGTATTTCCGCAACTCTTAAACACATTAGCAGACACTCCTGTTCAATGAGGCATTATCATTATGATCATGAAAGAGATTAGGGCTGCCCTTATCAAGCGTGTTATCATTGGCAAACTTCATTTGCGGGCCCCTAGTTAATTGCCTCACAACCCCCAATCACAAAAAATATTAAAAACCTAATTTTTGTTTAATGTTATTACAGTAGTTTGAACTTATATACAATTTTTCAGCCATATCAGGAAATGTCCTATAATGTAAATATATGTGAAAATTAATGCTAGAAGCCGTGTTTTTATACGTATAAGGGTTGATTTCTCCCCAACCCTTAGTTCAATTTTTTTACCCAACGAACTATTTCTGTACAAAGGTACAAAGAACCACTGTGTCACCGCGTCTTACTACCCGTTCGGGTTATACGCAATTACGCTAATGTGTAATGGTAGGGTGATTGTGAGATGAAATGGAGGACCTACAGTTTAACGTGGAATCCGAACTACGGTGGAGACCCAGCATTCCCCACATTCACAAGTTGTGATTAATACACGTCTTTTCAGAGGTGAAGGAAGGGTTTGGCAATCAGATATATCTGTGCCGGGACCGAGGATTTAACCCCGGCCGCCAGCACAGAAGTCCGACACCTTTCCCCTAGACCGCCAGGTCACCTCAGTTAATACATTAAAAAGTTATCAGGCGACATATTCACCACAGACAGACAAATACAAATCGGTGGATCTGAAACAGAGTTGGCACAGTTGTTCTTTGAATCTTTATACAAATAAGGTTTGTTGGGTAAGAAAATCAAACTAATGGTTGGAGAGAAATCAACCCTAAACAAGTGTGGGGCCCTTCAAATCGTGTGGCCCTGTGCAGTCGAACAATTTGAACACCCCTAAGAGCAACCCCGTAGCCCGAAAAGTATAAGCTAAGTAAGCGTTATGTTTTACTGATTAGAACATTAATATCATTGCACGTCTTATCCGTCATGCCGATAAGCATTTAATTACACTAGTAAAAGTGTATAGTATGAGGATGGTATAATCCTTAGGACGTCTCCTTGAATTTGCGTGGAAGTAGAGTGGGAAACACTTTGAGGAAAGCAACCTTCAGTAGACCCGAACGAGATTTAAACCCTGATCTCCCCGTCATCAGCAAGTCAGTCTAACAGGAGAGTGACGCCTTAGACCTGTTGTGGCCAGCCATTTTATAAGGTGTTCCACATTTAGAACACTATCTCAAACGTGCCATAAAAAAAAAACAATGTTGTATGAATAAATTATAAAATAGAATTTAAAATAAGTGAGCACCTAATATATTTAAATAAGATATTGCACATACAAAAAATTTTAAACTTTTTAAAGTACAAAATTATTAAATGAATCAATTTTATAGGAGTATAATACATATGCTTAAAATAACTCCTAATGTGGATTTTGAGTCTGCTTGTGCTTCATGATATCATCAATGTTAGGATTTATTTTTGAACCAAGGAAGATTAGATATTTGAAATTATCATCTGTTAATTTAAGCCTGTATTTGTTTTTAATTATGTTCATGACTGAAAACGTCTGTTCGCAAACATATGTTGAACCAAACCAACAACAATATCTAAGTACCAGCACATGTACTGTACATTTTCAAAATAATTGTCTGGCACCAATTTCAAAAATTCAGTCAAATTTTGGTTCATTGGAGTAGCAAAAATCTCCTTATGTTTGTTTTCAAGAGGAATGTGGTGTTCTAGGTCTAGTATTTATGTTTGAATTTCTGATGGATAGTGAACAAGGTCGTTATTGGAAATTTAAAATGGGTTAGTAAACAGCTCAACATTTTTTTAATCTCCTCGGAAATAAGAGAAAATAGTTTTAAATAAGTCTTGCAACACAGATATAATTATGATGTTTGTATTTGTCGAAATTTTGTGGAACTTCAGAACTACCTACTAACTCTTGCATTCGTGAATAGTGAGTCAATCGCATTTGTGAAAAATCAGTGTAAAGATGAACCAGTTTAGCTCTAAGAAATGATACTGCACTGATAACACTGGGAAGAGACAGTTTTTGCAGACGTAAATTCAAATTGTTCAGATGGCCCATTATGTCTGTCAGTAAAGTCAAATCCCACAGCCATTCTTCCTTCTTAAGAAGTGCACACTCATTGGGCAACTCATTGATCTCTTGCAAAAAATTCAAAACAATGTGTTGCAGATTCCTAAATCTCTCCCTTGTCTTGCCTATCGATAACCAACGTACGTACATTGCAGGAGAGGATAGAGTTTAATTATTAATCTCCATCCTCTTCTGTTGCATCTAAAACAAATCGCGAAAAAGTCGACGCTTTAGTGGTCTTGCACGAATTTTGTTGACACAACGCACCACTGGATCAATAACGGACGATAAATTCAAATCCTTGGCACATAGTGCTTCTTGATGTAAAATACAGTGGTACTTAAATAATTATATTTTTTATAAATATTCTTCAATCAAAACCACACACCCTTTTTTCTCACCACTCATGGAAGGTGCTCTGTACACACACTGTCTAATTTTGCCATAACCTATGTATCTTTTTGCATTCAATGACACTTTTCATTTATTCGAAAATGTCTTCGCCTCTAGTTGAAATTATTTGGTGCAAGTCAAGGAGTTCTTTAACTGAATTAAAGTTGTAATTTATGTAACGTACAAAAACACTTAATTGCACTGTATCGGTAGTATCACAACTTTCATCCAAATCCAAGGAAAAATATTTACAGGTGTGTAACAAGGAAGTAACTTGTGAATTAACACTGTCTGCCATCTCATCTATACATTGCCTTCCATCTCATCAATATGTCGCATCACAGTATTTCACGAAAAAGTGGTCTCATCAACGATTTTCTGAAGCTTGAGATCCCCGCTATATTTTGGAAATATTTCCAAGCTGAAGTTTATTATCTCTTCACTATCAGAATATGGCTTCTTTTTCGGGCGAGGAGAAGAGAAAGTTCGTAAGAAACTCTTACAAAGGTGCCAATTATTAACTTTTTTTTTCTGAAATAAATTTTGTTGTCCATGCAAAGATGTTTTCTTTTTATTTATAAAGTCCGTTCGGAAAGTTGAGCCCACGGGATATTTACTGTTGAAACACGTATGTATGCATTTGCTTGAAATTCCGCTTTAAAGGGAACTTTTTGGGAACAGAAACACAAGCCCCACATATCAAACAAATTGGTTTCGCTGTGTTTTGTTTTGTGAATAAAAACTGTTCTTCCCACGCTGTGTTGTAATCCCTGGAAGCGATATCTTCCTCGTACTTTCGTTTGGAAGTAGCAGGCTTGCTAAGAGACATTATAAACAACTCGAGCACAGCTGAAAACGAGATAGCAACGTGCAGCGCGCCAATACTCTACTAGTGAACACGACACAAGACTGTTGGGAGGGGAACGGAATGGTAAACAAACATTGTCATTTGATCAGTTTCAGCGATGGTGCATCGATACGCTGCGCTATGGCCAACGACTAAACTAAAATCTAAAGTACAAAGTGCTTGAGTGCTACATACAATAAATAACATAAATCTTAGATAACGAGTTTTGTAATTTTACAGTTTTTACACTAAAATTTTGTTCTCGTCCATGTTTAACTAAAATTACGTCCGCGTGCAACAAGTGGAACGCGTACCGTGGGTTGAACACCACACTGCCTTAGTCCATTCGACCACTAAAGCGGGTCAAACCATATATTGTGTTGTCACAAACCCGGTCATCTAATCCAGAGGAACCCACCTCGGTGGCGTAGTTGGCTAACGCGCTAGTTATGTGTTGAGCCAGACTGCCGAGGATGGGGAGATCGAGGCTCAAATATAGGTCTGGTGAACTAGGGGTGGTTTTCCCCTCAAAAGATCTTCCACTCTCCTTTTAAGAGAATGCGAGTTCACTTCCTCTACATTCACCCTACCAATTCCTAAGCCATTAGCGTAATCAGTGCTTAAGCAAATGGGTAGTAAGACACGGTGCTAAAAAAATGAAATTTCAGAGGATATTCACACATTACCCGCATTAAATGGCCAATACACCTAGGCGATGTTTTAGAACTTAATTTATGTAGAAAAAGTGTGCTGAAATAGTGATTGCAACTATCACGAAATAGCCCGTGAAGTAACTATTATGAAATGGTCATTATTTCTATATGTTTAGGTAGCCTAATAATTGATGCTGCCAACATAAATAAAATGTATTTACAAAATTGTTTGTGAATGCATAAATTAAATGTTTAATTTATAGTTTGAAAACAATCTGACATAGTTTTAAAACTGTGATAACATCTATAAAACACATTTAGTTAAAACGCCTTCCATTAAAAAAAAATTGTTCTTTTTAAAAAAATCAGAGATATCGATGTTCAATTTGCTCGTGTAAAACTATAAGCATTTCTTGTACACATGCGACATGCGTCAGTACATAAAAAATATTATATTAGCACCGCGTCTTACTACCCGTTCGGGTTATATGCTTTAAGTACTAATTACGCTAATGGATTAGGAATTGGGAAGATCGAATTAGAGAAAGTGACCCTCATTTGCGTGGAGGGAGAGTGTAAAACCATTTAGGAAACCCCCTCACCCCCCAGTTCACCCGACCGAGATTCAAACCTCGATCTCCCCGTCCTCAGCAGTTGAGCTCAACACGTCTAGCGCGTTAGCCAACTACGCCACCGAGGCGGGTGTCAGTACATAAACATTGCTGAAAACAATGAGCTACGCTTCTACCAAATTATGCACACACTTTGATGATATATACTTATTTTGTTAAAATTCACTATACTAGTATTTCGTAATCACGGTAATAGTTGACTTGTACTGAATTCAATACTGAATTAAGTGCGGAAAAAATGTACAATTGCACATGTTTATTGAACATAGCAGTGCACTTTTTTTTCCTTTGTGAGTGGAAAACTTTGGCATATTTTCAATGCTCAGTTTAAAGTGATCAATATCCAATGTTAACATAACCTAAATGATAACTAGTCCTCAAGTAATAACTGTACGTTGATACTAAGGTATGTGCCTATCTATCCCCTTCCTGTGTCCAAACTCTTATTCACACAAGTGAGCACTGAAGCACATTTTTTTGTTCACAGGTGGCATCACTGTGCAAGGTAGAGTTGTCAAGAAATTACTAAAAAAACATCTATATTAATATTTTACCATCGGTCAGCTAGACTTCATTTGATCAATTAAAAATCGAAGCACCAATAAAATTCACAATGTACATTTTATCACCTGTGTTATTTATGAATTCAAAATATCTCAAAATAAATCTTATACAGGGAAGCACCAAGAGGTCCCATATTACATTTTCATATCATTTACTGTAAAGGTTACACTTAAAGTTTCATTGATAATACATAAACAATGAACAAAATAATACATATTGATAGATTAAACTCAAAAGCTGATTAAAAAATTATATATTCTTGTAATAAATCGGATAAATGTATGTGATGAACGTGACAAAAAAAAAACAAGGATGATAAATAAAATGTTACTCAATGAAAATGTTAAGTAAAATATATTACTCCTAGCAAAAATAATGGCCATCTATATTTTATACACACCTCCTTAAAAATCTCTACTTATACTTTGAGCCGATTGGGAAAGGTTATTTATTTTCACTTTACCGAAGCCAATGCCACGGAAATCTCTCCATGGGAATTTGCTTACATCACTTGTTTTATAGGCAAATACTAAATGTTGTCAAATTATGGATATTGCCTTGTTTACTTTACTGAGCTCTTAATTTAAAATATTATTGAATACAAACTAATTTATAAATGAGTATTGCAATACTAAATGCATATGTACGCAATATCTATAGGTTTGTATATTTAACAATTTTCATACGCCTTTATCCAAGTGTTTGACAATTAAAGCAAACCACTCAGTTTCAGATATATCATTGCTCATGTTATCATTGCAGTCCACAGCTACGCATACTAACTAAAATAGGACTATTATAAAATGTGTTTTTTTCAGTCACCTAGGTTGATACACTTATAACTAACAATAATAATTAAGCTAGTCTAGTGAACGAAGCTGTAGATCGCTTAGTTACACTAAAATTAAAACCGGGAAAACAGTTATGTCCTTAGCGATATTAGATTTACCGTTATATTAGCCAATCATGGAGAATCTAACTAAAAATTTATAAAACTAGAGTTATAAAGGAAAACGACAATGACAATTTTAACACTTACCATTTGAATTTCTTCGGAAATGGTGTTGTTTTAATGGTATTTACAAAAATAACATTAACACAATAGTGTCTTTCGATGATTTCTACACATAATATTTCACTTCAAAAATACAAAGTCAAAGTATTGTATATAAAATATTTAAGATTCTAAATAGTTATAAAAATAAGGCTACAAAACTGGCCAAAATGTCAATATTAATTGGAGTGTATATGAATATATTATCTTTTAAAAATTAGGAACTGCATATAAAATGTAAACGTCCACTAAATGGCTCCCAACAATGCCACCTATTTCAGCCCATCTATTTTTTAAGCAACTCAACTATCTCGTTAAAAGTTTGGTATTAACAAAACTGTTACAACAAACAGCTACTTATTTTCTTGGTATATAAAATATCAGTATTTTCAATAAAACTGTACTATCTGATAGTTGTTTATAGTCGCTACTAATGGCGCGAAGTTTCTTTGCACTTGCTTGTATGCCTTGCAATGGCTAGTCATTTCCACCGTACGCGAGCTGCAAGCAGACTAATGGGACGAGCTGCGCTGGTTCGTTCACTTGCTAGCTCTCCACAGCTTCCAGATTAGGTTGCCACGGGCCTGCGCATTCCCCTGAACAGGAGTAGGGTGAGAAATCCACCACAGCGAGCTTCGCCTTGGCCATTCGCCCCCACGGCTCAGGGGGGTAGAGAGAGAGAGAGAGAGACACGAGACAAAGAGACTTGGGGTTAGTCCAGATGGTATTATCGGGTGACTATGCTCTAGTTCGGCTAGCATTACTATAGTAGGATTCTGGTTGGTGGAAACATTTCGAAATATAAACTTATTTTGCTATAATCAGTGAGAGCATGTTACCATGGTATTAGCATGGCCTGGATGTTGATGTCATGTCATCTTTTTTATGGTACATCATAGACAATACTCGTATGCACATAAACTTTGCTAATTATGCTCTCCTGGCTGTATAAATGTATATATTTTATCGTTAATCTTTAGTTATTTTGGATCATGTAATCAAATTTTCATGCTTTGAATAACTTTTAGTCTTTTTTTGGTAAATGTTGAATAGTAATGTTATTTTGTAGGTTGGTCAGTACTTAAAGATAAGTTTTCCCCCATAAAGTTGTTGGCCTGAAAAAATAATTTATACTTCAAATAAACTGTGTACATTCTTTACTTTTGTAGTGAGAAAAACCACATTCCTAACAAGACTAAGACGTACATATTTCTGTCGGAGGTGTGTGTGTGTGTGTGTGAATAGTATAGGTTATGTAACTCATCATTAAGTAACCTCCTCTACTTTCCAGTAGCCTCATCTCTTTTAGGGCTAACCCAAGCACTTTGTTTTCGAACACACTATTTTTTTCTTCATATAAGGTAAGATACCACGTTTCAGACCCATAGAGATCAACCGATACAAATGTTTTCTTTATATAGTCTGAGTTTTACATTCATTGACAACAGGCGAGATGTCAACAACCTACTGACCAAGTAATCGCATGCATTTACTGATTGCATTATTTTCATAATTTCCAATCTAATATCGTCATTTCAAGTTAAAATGGTTCCTAAATATTTAAGCTCATTAGCCATGTCAAATGATATATTAGCAGTAATCTATAAATGATCGTCCCCACTCTGAATTCTCTGTGTGATTCTATGGCCTACTTAGTAATTCAGGTTTCACTTATAAACATATTTCCCCACTAAGCTTTAATAGTATTTCTGCATTTTTTGCAACAGTTTCCTTATTGCCAAACAAAGCCGAATCATCTGTATATTCTGAAGAGCTACATTATACCGTTTAATGTCAACCCTTCTCTACTCTCTTGTTTTAACCTTATAGCGTACTCTAAGGTTACATTAAAATGTAATGGAGGGAAGTATATCTCCTTGTTTCAGACCATTATGTATTTCAAAAGTGTATGTTAAGTGACATAACTGAGAAAAGTATATCTCAGAGAGGAAATGAAACTATAGTAATATATTCAGTTAATTTTTATGGGTTTTTTTTCTACCGTGTTTCAATAACTATAGTTATGTCGAGTGACCGCTTTGAACGATAGTGTGTGAACTTTTGGTTTAAATTATTATTATTATTAGCACCGCGTCTTACTACCCGTTCGGGTTATACGCACTTACGCTAATGTGTAATGGCAGGGTGCTTGTGAGATGAAATGAAGGACCTACAGTTTAACGTGGAATCTGAACCACGGTGGAGGCATGGCATTCCCCACATTCACAAGATGTCTTGTCAGAGGTGAAGGAAGGGTTTGGTAATCAGATAAATCTGTACCGGGACCGAGGATTGAAGCCCAGACCCCCAACATAGAAGTCTGACACCTTACCCCTAGACCTCCCGGGCTCCCAGGTTTACTCCAAAGCGTCATGTTACTACGGCAACGAGTCTTAAACAGTGTTGCCTATGTTTACCTTCTTTTTCATCATTCATTCATCATTGAGGAAACGTAAGAATGTCTGGCCCGTAGTGGGTTTGTGAGAATGAGAAGAAATAGAACTTCACAATAGATTGAAGATATACTTGTGAAATACAAACAGAAACAAGCACAGTCACTTGATTTTGTGAGAGGGAGGGGGTGGGGCTGGGGTAGAGGCAGGAGTTCCAGCAGTGGCATTTACAGTTTATAAACCTTCCAAACTCTCAGAACTAGTTTCGTGCGTGTCTGTAGTCTAGACTGTGATTCGAGGGTTCAAAGTGTCCGGCAGGGTACAATGAAATCAGTGGCGTATTCTCTGCGTATGCTAGTCCTGCGCCGCATACCCTTGATTATATGGAATAGTTTTATAATTAAATGTTGTTTGTGCAAAATGTGTAAATATTAATGTTTAAATTGTGCACATGGCATATATATTACTAACCTGAAAGCCAATATTTTTTCATATTCCAAAATATCGTGTTTTAAGTATTTTTCTTCAAAAAAAAGTCTACATACTAGCTTTTTTTTTCAAGCAAATGGCACTACTGCATGGAAGAGATGGAGAGCTAGTTCGGTCGCCTGTAAGTAGACTATTCGCCACTCATGTGGCACAGGGCATTGCCTAGGGTACACCATAAGAGGTTGTCTACACGTACCCGCAATGGGATGTTGTGATGATAGTGAATATGGAGATGTGAGCCAGTGGGCGTCTTAAACCCAACTTAAGCCTAATTGACCAACCCCCGGTACTGGTAACCGTTGGTATAGTTCCCCTTAAGAAAAAAATGCCCACGGTACCAGCCAGGAATCGAACCCGGGATCCCTAGTTTCGTAGCCAAGTGCACCGAGCAATACACCAATGGGCCGGTTCACCAGCTTATGAAGCCTATGCATGACCTGCTGCTTGAAAACAGTAGGCCAATCTAGAGAAGTTTTAATGACCTTGACCAATGTATATGGGGTTGTGACACTCACCCCTTTCCCCTCACCCTAACATTGGCCAATGAACTCGGAATTTTACATCCAAGGGCCTGCTGAATACGAATCGTATCCTAATATTGAAAGAATATTCTAGATTACAATGATTAGTTTTATTGAGTTGATTTAGTATATTTTAAGTAACATTTCTTAAAACAAATACATATCATATTTGTAAAATAAGAGTACATGTAACAAGCTAAAAATTATACACTAAATTAATTAATATTGAATTATGTTTATGCATTATAGGTCCATATATCATGTATTTGGCTAAAATATACCACCACCTCAGTGTATACACAGTTGGAGTAGGGTAAAGGGGGATGAGGGCTAATCTAGCTGTAGTAGACAGTGCTTCTTGTTATTTTATTTAATGTGAAGTATTAATGGATTTTTAACCATCTTATTTTAAAGTCTATAGTTTTTTGCAGCATTTATTATCGACTTTTTAGTTATTGTGATTTTTATAATATACATCAAAGAATCTCAAACACTAGGGGGTAATTTCGCCATTTCAAGTTAATCAAGTAGTAAAGTATCTAGTAAAATCTCTTTCAGATAATTTTCCTACAGAAAAAAAGATATGTACACTCCGTCGCAATTGAAAGGTATCAACTTATTGGCTCAGCCCTCGCGGTATGCTAAACCTCCACACATGACTGCAAAATAGTTTACCTAGGTACTCCCAAGGCTTAAATTAGAAAAGGCCTTAAGTCCTTAAAATATTTCTTGACTGTTGGGAAGGAGTGATGGGGGAGGGGTTATTTCTTTTAACGATGCCCGAATGGTTTGATTTACTAAATTAATTTTACTTTATTGTTCTGATAATGATAAAATCAATTATTAATATTTACATACTTAATTAATTATGTTTGCTCTCATTAATATACGGACTGGTATTTTTTTAGCTATTAAATATGTAACCACGTCAAACATTATTTAGCACTGCTACCCACATTGATCATTTTTACATGCTAACATAAAGCAAGTCTCTCGTTTTCAGAATTTTTATTAGTGTGTATAGCTAATTATACATTTATTAATGATTAATTATTATATTCCACACATGTAACGCAGATAAAAAATTAAATCTAAAATATTTTTACTTTATTTGTAAGAAGCTGAGTTTAAAAAAACTCATATAATTCAAGAGTCCTAAATCCTGATATAAAATATTTTATATATTATTTACGGGTTAGATAAAAAATAGATTTGACAAAATCTTATCCATTGGAGATATTATAGTTATAAAAGTGAATTTATTTGTTTCTTCAACGTTACTATGACTGTATATAACTTTGTGAGACCATAGTTCGATTCCATACTTTATTAAATGTTACCATAACGGCCACAATATAACTATTAGTAAAAAATGTTGACAAATACTTTGATTGAGAAAAATTGTGGTTCATTAAGATTTACGTTGATTATAATTTTTTAATTAATTAAATGTATTTTGTTAGCTGTATTCTTTTTATTTCGAACAGTTTTTTTTTCTAAATCAATTCTGGAAATCCAAACAATAAAACTGGCCATGTCGTAGGCAAGTATTAATACAATATCAAAGTGAGGAGGTTTAAATAATTGAGAAGGAAGGAGAAATATTGAATATTTGGTTTACGAGCTTAAAAACACTTTACATGATAGCTCTGCTCTTTTAAGGTCTGTGATGTAAATATCTTTAAGTAAAAAAATATTGTAGTTCTGTACTGTTTTTTAGAATGTCTGTCTGTTGCCAAAGAAACCTGGAACTTCACAACCTATTGTGGTACATTTATTTCTATTCCTTAGGATGTTTGCTAAGAAAGGATCTCGCATACATACTGTAACCCCCCCCCCCCCCCCCTTTATTTATATACCAAATAAAAGTCAGGTTGGTCACAAGAGAGTTTATTTATTTTCAATAATAACAATAACAATACTCGATGAGAAAAGAGTGGGACAAGCCCGGAGTTAGGCGTAGGTAAAATAAGGCCATTACAACTCATATACAAACAAAGATATGGGGCACGACCCCAAGCAATAAGATGGCCGCCGAAGGGACCCTCAGTATCAACAAACATTTAAATTGACCTCCATACAAATCCGTAAAGTACAATGACAAGGATTGTATATAGGAACAATAACCCGCATACTAACAATAAACACTAGACATTGACTATTCGCCATCGGCGACTCCCCGATAACTTATGAAAAAGAGAGAGTTCCCAAAAAAGGTTACCATTACAGCTATTCTAAAGCTCAAAAAATGAAACCAAGATCCATTATGCAGATGCATCATTAAAATTGAATAACCTTGCAATTAACAATACTAATACACTAAGAGCGTGGGTTCGCAGCCCCTGGTTTAACCAACAAGGTTTGGATCAATGGAAATTCAATCCCCTAATAATGACAGTAACATTGATCGTTCAATATGATTTTACCCAAGTACTCAAAAGGTACGATATAACTAAACATCCCGCACATCAAACATGGCGGAGTAAATAGCCCCAAAACAATCCGTGAAGCGGCTGTGATACGTTAACCTGAATAGTAATATCCCTAAATTCAAACTGCGCTGCCATGACCTCTACAAAAAATTGCAGTTCCCATATATAATAAATAAAGTTAAATAGTAAATAAATATCGACCAAAACGTAATTTAGAATTCATCGTTACCCAAACAGAATTTTGATACAAGTAAACTAAATCTAAAATTGACACCAAGTGCCTCACCTAGAGAATACGGAGAAATGTGTGTCATGGCAATAGAGTTATGCCATTATATACAACCAAGGTAGCGTCACGTGTTCTCATGAGCGCGGGAAGCAAGGTAGGAGAAAGAGGGAAGGGGAGTGCACTGTTTGGGAAGATTCTCACATGTTCAGGACGAGATTTCAAATCTCGCGCCGCTTGACCGGCCGTTAATTTCAGAGCACTGTCACTAGGCGCGCACGGGTCCGCGCATGTAGATCGTCTTTTCTTTATTCTCTCTTGGGGTGGGGCAGGCTAGAGGCGCAACTTCGCTGACGGTTACTCGTCTCAGTTGAAAACAATCTGGGTGGCGAGACGATGTGTTTGTGTGTGTCCTCGTAGAACAGCCAAATGGAGGCAGAGTTGGTGAGTCCATGCAATCTTTTTATTTCCATGTTGTGACTCGGTTACAATGTCCCCCCCTTGGACGAAGAGGAAAGATGTCCTTAGCCTTCGGTGGACAAGCGGGGACGGCGCCTTCCCCGAAATTCACCGCTGACTAGGAGGTAGGTGACGGCTCTGGTAGGCCTTGGTTGGTGGCCTGTCACAGGTTCAGGAGACATCGAAAGACTGGACTCCGAGGCTGACTTCCTCTCTTTTTTTTTCTTTTTTGCACGCCCACACCAACAGTCCGTCAATCCGAGTTTGGCAGGGTGACGGCACCGGTATTCATGGTGGACCGCTCTCGCCATCCGGCAGGGGTTTCACGATGCCCAGTTCAGTGAACACCTCATGTCGTCCAGTGCACAAAGGAGCAACGGGAAAAGGAGGAGAGGGAAGAATCGGGGGACGAGATAGGGGAAGTCTCTGAGAACACAAAGTCCACATGTTATCACCACATACACTATTTTGTTTATAAGCAAGAACAGCCAGTCTTGATCACTACTAGACGGTCTCGTTGCCCCAACATTGTCTACTCCACATGACCCTCAGAGCAACCCACAACTCTCTAATCAGTGGCGGCTTTCCATCGGTGAGGAAAGGTGGGTATGCCACTTCACATGCGGTAGGAGGTAGTCCATTGTTGGAGGGGTGAACGTTCTGCACAGTATCCTTTGAACGAGGCACACGCTTCACATCCATAAGTCAAACACAAGTCTCTGGCAGGAAATATATCTAGACCCTACCTTAAGACTATGCAAAGCAAAAACATGGGGGGTAGACCCCTTCCCTTATTTTAATAAAAAATACAAATATAAAAACCCCATAATTATGTACTTATGAAAAGTTAACGCAAATTGAATCATAAAGATAGACCTAAATAAAAGAGACAACACAAATGAAGGTCAATTGACACATTACTCCACAGCCTTTAGATGGCTGACGTGCGCTCTACGCGCCAAAGACGGGTCGGTTATTCCTTTTAACATAACAGAGACAGGCGTGAGGAATTTTTCTATTGACCAGGGACCACTCCACTTGTACGCCATCTTCGCCGAAGACCTGTCAGCAGCCGAGCTTAGAGGGAAAAACTGAGACACTCTAGGTGAAGTTAGTTCGGCCATCGCCCATTGGGTCATGGGGCGACACATCAGATCAGTCGAGTCTAGCAAGCGAGCAAGGTGTGTGTAGAGAACCTCCTCCAGTAAGTGTTGACAGTTAGCTGGGGCAATCTTCCCTTGAGCTTGGCCCTTTCCAGAAAAACCATTTCACCGTGAGTTTATATCTGCCACATATTATTTGAATTTATTAGTTCTTGGATGTATAGTGAAGATCATAAATAAGGTATTTTTGAGTATACGTGCTAATTGGTCTTTAGTACGCTACAAGGCCATGAGGAGATAGGGCGAGGAACGTGTTATAGAGTTAGTCATTATTTACTACATTAAGTTAAGGTATTGGTTTCAATATTTCTGATTATTTTCCATGTAGGGGGGTCCAAACAGATTGACTCTTCCCCCCTCCCCCCCGGATCAGCCATTGGGGCCAGTGGGCTCTCCCCCGGGAAAATTGTGAAATATGAGGCAATATTTGCACCTTGAAAGAGATTTTAGCCAACTTATTTTTAAAGCTATTTTTTAATTATGGATTTTTGCAGTTAATGCATTATTTGTTTTTACATTCATAATCATTGCGTGTAGGAAAACTAACAAGTTTCGGCTCATCGAAACTCCAAGATTTATCAAATAATCAACATAAAACATTACCTTACAATCTCAAGGCTACTATAATTTCTAGTATGCTAGTAGTAATATAAGTAGTAGTCTTAAAGCTAGTAGGTAGTTAATAAATCTCCACTAGATGACTTGATTAACTAAGGTTTCTATAAATCTACTGCAAAAAGTGTCTCCTTTTATTGTTTGTACAGTTATGAATTTGGGAACTTTGGAAGAGTAGGGATTGACAGTTGGTAAACTTAAATTTGTCTGTACAAGTCTGCGGTAAAGACCTTTCATAA
Organism: Timema cristinae; assembly: GCA_039000515.1. Lineage (NCBI taxonomy): Eukaryota > Metazoa > Arthropoda > Insecta > Phasmatodea > Timematidae > Timema > Timema cristinae. The sequence continues at coordinate 157,395 of JBCFYV010000071.1, read as the reverse complement.
CAGAAAGTACTGTGGTACGTAATCATTCTAGAATGTCCCAACTAAAGATCTTGACTCTACAAAATTGCCAAATTTCAAACATCATCCAATATTCGAGAGGGTGATAATCCCCTCCCCAATCGCGAAATCTCTGCTTCAGACATAAATTATTAAATTATTGAGAGGCTCAACGACCAACGACTATCAGGGCATCATCAAGTACCTGACGGTCCGTACATCACCGTGGACAGTGTCATTGATGTAAATGATGAGGTCATGTTCCTCAATTACAAGGATGCACGTGACGAGTTGCACCCTAACCCTAACACGAGTGTGGTGGTGGCATGCTTCACGACTGCTATGGCTAGGTTGCACTTATATACAGAATCCTTGAAAAATTGGGGGACCGCGTTTTGTATCACGATACAGATAGCGTTATATTCACTGAACGCCCCTGTGAATGGAGTCCACCGGTGACATTATGAATGACCTCACTGATGAACTTCAATATTATGGTCCGGGCTGCTATATTAGTGCCTTTGTATCTGGTGGCCCCAAGAATTATGCATACCGAGGTTGTGATGGTGGCGATACCGCCAAAGCACAAACGGTGTACGTGGTTCGTGGGATCACCATAAACTATGACAACAGGAACGACGTTAAATTTGACGTTTTGAAAGCTATGGTCACCGAACAGGCTGCGGAAAGATAAATAGAGATACTGCACAAAATTGTAATAAAAGGTGCTGCGACTGTATATACCGTTCGCGGACAAAGGTATACCGACCCGTGTTCACCAAACTACGGATAACTGATGATTTTAATACGTTACCGTTTGGGTATCTGAGTCCTTGTAAACGCACTAGCCACGACTAAAAGATGATCATTTAGACGGGCTGAATAATCATCTTATTTTTTTCATGATAGAGAGTGCCACTGACATACCATTTTTCAAAGATTAAAGATTTTTTCATATTATTTTTTTTCTGCATGAAAACACGCATGTACTTTTATTGATTTATTTTATGCATCCAGGCTACTTTTTATATTTTTATCCACCAATATAATCCTTCAACTACCTGATTATTTTTAGTCAAATAGTTGTTCGTATATATATTTGTACATATTTTAATTCTAGTCAATTTTATTTATTTTCATGTAAAATTTAAACATTGAAGCCATCTGTCTCTATGTATATATATATATATATATATACTCTTTAAACTGGACTTTGTAAATTACCTTAGATATTTACTACGAGGCTACAATTCCCACTACGACCTAAAGACATTGATTATTGTTTCCTCCACAATTAAACATGTATAATATACGTCAAGGAGTAAGATATATTCTATAACTATAGTTTTATTTGTAATGAAATATTTCAATTATTATTTTCAAGGTGTGATCAACTTTTATTTGTGTAAATAAATATTATAAAAACTGTTATGTATGTGTGTTTTAACGTCTACTCCCCCCCTCCTATCCTATAAATACAAGTCCATTTAGCTTATAAGCTCAGTCTCAAACATTATGGACAATTTGAAACATCCATTTACGGGCATCAGCAACGGGCCTTCCGACTGTATAAAGTCACATTTTGTATCAGACCTTATCCATCATTTGGACACAATGTCTGACGTTACATTTGATAAAATCACCTGATATTTTACTATATGGCATACGGGATTCAATAAAGACGGGCCAATTCCCCACGTCATATTCTGTAAGGGCTTTCCGAAAATGGATGAAACCTGTAATAAAAGCTCTACAGGTGATTATCTTGGACGACCTGATGCGTGAAGCCAACTAAGTGGTTGTCGATCTTTTCACCAAAGATGCCATCATCAAAATATTAGCGTCATATTTACTAAACAAAATATATTCCACCACGGAAAGGGCAAAAGAGACATTTATTTAAAATCTCACTATATTATGATTTTAAAAATCCCAGGTATAAAGTTAAGATTCATTACTTTGCACGTCTGATATGTCCTGAAAACCCTCGTGTTTTATAAGAGGCTTACGCTGATGCTACAATACTCCCCACGGATATATATTTTTAGATTTCAAGCAAGGTAAACCCGAATTGTTCAGATATAGAACCCGCACAAATGTTGGTGGCCCGCATGTACCTACCAAGCAAAAGCTATAAAAACACCGACACTTCCCGATTACAGATCATTTCATAACAATCATTCCTAAAGTGCTAAAGCAAGCACCTCTGTTGCTTGAAATGCATCGCATGAACCCGCAGCAACGTGTCGCCTTGTTGGAAACGGCAGACAAGAAACTGATTGAATCAGTTTGCAAGTGTGCTTACAAAACTTTAAGAGTGCTGGTGCCGTTCGAAAATGCGCAGAAGACAAAATTACGTTATCACAAGCAGATATTGCGCAAACTGATCAAACGAGAAAAGTGCTGGAAAAAGAAAGAACGACTACTCGTTCAAAACGTAGGAGCGTTCCTGCACTTATTTTTATCCCCATTAATCAGCAGTGCCCTCGGTTCCTTATTCAACAAGTATATAATGGAATACACAAAAAAGATGATATTGGTGTCCCAGGAAAGATTACACCATTAAGAGAAAAAGCCCGAAAAAGTGGAAAAGAACATAAATCTAGTAATCTATGAGCTGTACAAGAAAATGAAAAATATTCTCGCTTAAAAAAACGCCAAGTCTAAACGGACTCTATACCAATAAGTGTTACAGCGCTATCTGCAATTTAGTCAGCACCCTCCATTGGCTGAAAATAGCGCCACAAACACTCCAGAAGTGGCTGTCCTTCCCATCTATGCTGTAGTCAATAATGTACTCACGCGGGCACGTAAAAAAAAGCCGATCTTTTACTAAAGCATAATATTTGCCAAGGCGGGATCTCATGGGGCGCAAACTGGAAAGTGAGTATTCATGATACGCCTCTACGTGGATCCAATATCTTGGATTTAGTCAACGATCTAGTCAGAGCAAGAAGACACAACGTGCCGTCGGGGTGGCAAGATTTTCTCACGGAGCTCTTGAAATAAACGGCCCGAAAAATTTTATTGTAAACTCAAAACGCTTGGCACCCATTACCTATCCACCGCCCGTACCACAATCACTTACACCATCGCAACGCCCTATAAAGAATAAAGTGAAAAGGTTGGAAGAAAACATGTGGATACCTTTTCGAGCTTAGTGGATCGTTTAGCTGTCATCTACTATGACCCTTCTCATCCTCCCGACTTTGAAGGGGCGGCATCGTACAAAAGGCGTCCAAGAAAGTTCAGGCAAATTTACGATAGTGACTTCGTGTGCAGGACGTTTATACGCTTTACAAGCCGGTGATTAAAATGTTTCCACGAGATAAGACTCGGAAAACACAACGATGGTGCCGTGTAATTGTTCACCGTCATTGACGTGATAATCAAGATTGCCTGGCCAAGGACGCTTCCCTCCAAGACGGAGAGAGTCGTGAAGGACTCCTTCCAGGTCATTTTAAAACAAAGTGGCTGTAAGCCTTTAAGTTTACAGAAGGAAAAAGGGGCAGAGTTCATAGAACGTCTAGTCTGGAAATTTCTCAATAAATAAGACGTGTATTACTACACTAACCATAATCTGGACCTTATGGCACCCAACTCGGAGAGATTAACAAGAATTCTGAAACGGCGCACGTGGCTCTACTTTAACAAAAGTAAGAAATATAACAACGTGGACGTCCTCCAAGATCTCGTTGATGCTTACAACTTAGAAAAACAGTTTAATACCAAGATGGTGCCTGCAGACGTTTTAGAAACTGATATGCAACAAATCAGAGATAATCTGTATGACAAGAAGAGCCCAAACGCGAATTATAAGCCAAAGCTCATTGTGGGTGACTTGGTGTGTATTATCAAATCGAAAATTCTATTTTAAACGAGCTAAGAGACAACTGAAGCAAAGAAATTATCAAAGTCAGCAGTGTCGGGCTACGATAACCAGTCGTCTACAGGTTGACTGATCTTGACGGCGAGGAGGTTGAGGGAAAGTTTACGAAACCTAATTTCAACACGTACGTAATCCCAACATTTTTAAAGTGGATAAATTAGTACGTGTAAACGGTAAAGGTACCAGAAAGAAAATGTACGCGCAGTGGAAAGGTTACCCCACCAAGTTTAATTCTTGGATTCCTGCAAGATACGTCAGCACCCTACCATGAAGGAGCAGTTTTAGATCTCTTTGCTGAGTGACAGATCTATCGAATATTTCCCAATAATTCCTTCGAAAATTTCACCAAGAAACTAACTTACTGTCTTACATTCGACGGACAGTGGGAAGTCGCTCTCGTTGAATTACAATATCTTTTGTCTTTCACAACCGTACCCGAGGGAAAAAATATTGTATGGTAAGAATGAGTGGAGGCTAACGGCGTAAAACAAATATTCAATGATCTCATTCCCCTGGAAATTACAGCAAAGCCCTAAAAGATGGTGAGAAGTCTAATGGGGATATCGAAATTGTATTCAAGTACACAAACCCTAACATTATCGTGAGCATGATTCTTCTTATCCAAATATACAGCTTTAGATTCTATCTACTCAGCTAAGTCTACAGCTTCCTACACCTCTGACAAGACATCTTGTGAATGTGTGGAATGCCAGGTCGCCACCGTGGTTCAGATTCCACGTTAAACTGTAGGTCCTTCATTTCATCTCACTATCACCCTACCATTACACATTAGCGTAAGTGCGTATAACCCGAACGGGTAGTAAGACGCGGTGCTAATAATAATAATAATAAGTCTACAGCTAGGTTTGATCCTATTTATAATCTGATCAAAGTCCAAAAGTCACTTTATGCCACTAACATTCTACTAGGCTTCCCCTCGCAAATAACGATCTACATGGATATCGTCGATCCTCAGACCGTTGGTGAAATTGCGGCACCGTTTTTACGTATCGTTGGTATCAACTACGCAAACTATGTCTACGGCATATACAATACGTTAGCTATACACCGTTGCACTACGTGCCCCTACTTAGAAAGGATATAGAATAACAAGAAATCAATATAAGCTACAGGTCAGGCTATTCTTGCAAGTAGTTGATTATAAGGGAAAACAACGTGTCGTAAAGAAAAAAAACACTGGTTTGTTTTCAGCGCACGTCTTATAGTGTGTGTGTGTGTCCATCTTCAATCAGGCAATCTCGAAGTCCCCAAATGATGGAGGCCGAACAGGTATTCCAAACAGAACTATGTGCCATGCATATAAAACAGCCCAATTTTATTGTGTTTAAATACGGACAAACTCTGTCTTACATATCTACGACAGATTTAGGGGTGTATTTGGTTAGCAGCATTTTCTTTTCTGACCCCTTGACTTAAATGGTTTCTGCACACATTGTGACATGGGAGATGAGGGACTCAAGCAGGCTGTAATCAACGTTGCAGTTAACCCAGGGAATATCTTGCAATTTGTTTACGATATAGTTGGCTTGTTTTTTAGCAGTGGCAGAAAGATACTCAATGCCGTAAGGGGGTTTTAGGACCCAATGTTGAAGTTATGTTCCGCATACAGAAAAAACACTAAGTTCCTTGACAATAAACTTTTTGATGTCATCGATGAAGCTGCACCCTACATTACAGAAATGAAGGGGTGGGGTGCAATTAAACATAGCATAGTAATAAAAAGACATACATTTTATCTACAAGGGACATTATACAAAAGAGTAGCAGATCACTGTGTATTACAGGAAATTGGTTGTCTACTTAGTAAAGGGCAATGCAGCCAGGCTAAAGTGTAGCACTCTCTATATTTTCTATAAATGACCATATACACTCGTTCAGCATTCATAGTGCTTGGATTATGTAGTGAGCGCTCTGCCCCATACTCCCTCGGGCAGCAGTCCACATACCTATATTTCAAGAATAATACAACCACATTAGAAATCCATACGCATGAAGTGCAAAGTAACATCAACAATCAAAACTGGTTAGGGGAGGTGTACATTACACAACGCAAATAAGTCCACGAGATGGTGGCTAAGTATCTCGTCTAAAAGGACCCAACATAGAAGAGAACTGGGGCAGCCAAGACGGTCAAGCCTCAACTTGGTGCACCCAAAATGAGAGACCATCTATATTCCAGCGCAACAGTTAACTGGGTAACTTGGCCGAGCGGCCAGCCTAATTAGGCCAACAGTTAAATCAGCCACACCCTAGGAAGGCGGGTAGGTGCTCACTTACATAAGGTTCATTACCACATTTATAGTCGCCCACACGCGTCAGCGTTATTACAAATAAACTACTAACTATAAAGCTATGACGCTCCTTTTAATCAGGGCACCTTAATAACCTGTCTAACGGATACCTAATATACTAACACATAAATATAAACATAGACGTAGCACCTACTAAAGTCTCGGAAAACACATAGGTCAGCTAATCCCATAACTCTAAGCACTTTCAGTATGCAATGTGAACTCGCCCTTAGTTTGGAAATAACTGAAGCCCCGCTCTGAAAGAGCTGTCTATAGGATCAGAGTGTGCGTCAGTGACAAACATTCACACGCACTAGTAAATAGATCGTCGAATAGATGATTAGCCAGAAAGTCTAGCTAGTGACTAACCTTCCCCTGGTAGGTCTAGTTACAACACCTGAATATTCCTTCTATATCAGGTCGCAAGCTCTGAAGGCAGGGCAGAAGTCCGGCCTCCAGTCCCATGCACTCTAATCGAATGCAGTCCAGCAGGCTCCGTGGCATACAGGCACGATCCAGTGAGTGTGCGAGCAGGGGTGTACCAAGATGGTGTGTACCAGGGTAGCACCAGGTGTGATAACTGCGTAGAGTACCGCCTCGGTGCCAAGAGTAGACCAATAGTGTAGCTGGTAAGAATGATGCGTGGACGACAGTGAGTAGGACCCACACCTCAAATGCAGCAGTCCAGCAGGCTCCGCGGCATGTCGGCAAGATACTCGGGATGAGCGAGCAGGGGTGTACCAGGGTGGTACCAGGCGCCGAGTCGACAGAGGGTACCGCTTTGGTACCAAGAGTAGACAAACGTTGCAGTAGGTAGGAGAGAAGCGTGGATGTGAGCGAGTCAGATCCACACCATATCAGATGTAGCAGATGGTTAGTAACCCAAATTAATGTGGCGAGGGCTAGCCGCCGCGATCCCAGGGTTGGCGTCCACGGGAGTCCATTCTCTTCAATTAGACCAGCTATTACCAGTCGTACTGCTAGTTGACTAGGTCGAGCGTGAAACATATACACTGTACTCAGGCAAAATAGTAGTTCTATCCATTAGTGTAGTGTTCTAGCAGTTCACCATATTTCTATGTAGAACTAAGCGAGACGGCTCTGAGCCTGCAAGTAACTCCACACGGCGTGTCCAGAGATTGGATGAAGCGGCGAGCTCGTCCCGGCTCGGGAATACACTTGATACTATATGTTTGACGGGGCTAGGAGTCGAGCCCGTGCCTGCTAGGGACTAAAACTGCGCCTGCGTGATCAGTTATAAAAAGAAGAGGGGATAGACTGAACAAGAGAATGTCGAATAAAGCGCCTCTTCCATGGAAGAACAATTTAAGATAGTGAACCAATTGAGAATATATGAAGAACTTGGAGGAAAATAATTGGTGGCGTGAAGATATTACACTAAGGGTTAACGTAATCAATGACTTGTGCGAGCTAATGATAATTAGCTCGGCACAAAGCTCTGTAAATCAATTTATGACGTCCATGATTCAAATTAAGGGGTTAAGGGCTTGGAAGTAGCTTATATTAACTCCCATAATCAGTCACGACTTTTCTGTCCTTGTCAATGGAGATGATGTTGGAAAAACCCTCTTACACGCTACACTTGACGGTTTCGGTGAGAGCTCTGGTGAAGCTCATTTCGATGTTCAGAAAACCATTACTCGTCAAAATCCAATGCAATGTCATGTGGGTCGACAAATTAAGTGTGAGATCGAAAGCCATGAGATGATATCACTTTGGGAAGGCTTTATGTGTGATATCGTTAACTTCGTTTATGAAATGGATACCCGTTCCTAAAAACAATGCGTGGTAGGACATGATATAGTTACTATTTGAAAAATCGAACTGTAACGGTTTCGACGGCACTTGCTCCCCTTCCACGTACAACGATAAATGATTCATATCATAGGTTTGGAAGTTGAACGGGTTATTGGTGGCGTCTCCGTTGAACAGAGCGTTAAATACGAATACCACGATGTATCTGTCTATTGAATACTTTGTCCAGTAATTTCCTTTCAAAACCGTAGGAATAGTGAGTATTTTTACTTCCACGCAATTAATGATATATTTTTCGGAACTGACGTTTAATCATTTAACATGTGCCAACATTATAAAATATGTTACTATGACACGTAGGACTAGGAGACCGGCTTCAGCGGTGTAAAGCTTAAAGTAAGAGATTTAAGGGATGGCCATAAGGCCAATCCCATCTCTGGAACGGAACAACTTGACTCTGAGTTCGGTGCTGTTTGAAAGGTATTTCTCTTGGTTAAACACATCACCAATTAGATATCCCAAAATATCTACCGTCTTACTTTTTGCAGTGAGAATGCGACGAGCCTCAAATCCCTTGTTGCCGACGTTAACCTCTTCAAAGTTTCCGAGGCTGTCTGCAAACTACAGACCACAAGTCAAACATGTTCGTTTGGCTTCACTGTTGTAATTGAAGAGAGTCTCAATGTACTATCTATAAGCATACGTGTTGCTGGGAGCTGAGACTAGTTTTTGGTTTAAAAACTTATCCACCTGTGTCAATAGCGAATGCAACCAGTTGTTGATGGGGTGAGTTAATCCATCTCGGTGAAAGTGCCACCGTCGCGTTTCATGATTGCCACCCTGAGTTAGAGCATGGTCTGTGAAAGAACGATATAGAACTCGCCTGTATCTGTAACGGTAAGTTCGATGAGTGAATAATCGGTGAAGGAAGATACAGGTTTGTACTGGATCCATTGTCCAATTTCAAGACTGGATTGCGTGGGTGGGGACGAAAAGAAATTGAGTTCACTGCTGACACACTTGCAGTACTTGTGTGGGGAAACGACATTTCAATTGAAAATATCTACAGCTTCTTTCTTGACATTTTTACGTCGGGCAAAGACAGAAGACTAACGTCGGTGATTGTTGCGTCGCCCTTTATAGTCTGAGACAGTCATCAATGTGTCGATCTTCTGCTCAGCCTTGCGTTTCATGTTTGTTCCAGCCTCGCCGACACGCTGGCGTAGAGTCTCTTTTATAGGATGACGTTTATTGGTGACGTTGGAGAGCACGTTGATACCCGTATTAAGCGCATGTTTTTCAATGACTTAAAAACTCTTTCTTAGCAACGGTATAACTCTTGTAAGGGGTGCCGAAAAAACTTCATATTCCATTCCCACGTTGATAAGGAACAACTTGTTGGATTGAAGTTATTCCTGTTCCAGTTTGGTTGACGTAGTATCATTGGTAGAGACGGTTCATGTTGAGCAGCGTCGAAATTTAAGTTTCACGCCAACTTTTCCATACTCGAATGGTACATGTTAACCAGTGTTTCTTCTTATATTGATTTCTAGTTATTCTATATCCTTTCTAAGTAGGGGCACATAGTGCAACGGTGTATGGTTAACATCTTTTGTATGCCGTAGACATAGTTTGCGTTGTTGATACCGACGATACGTAAAAACGGTGCCACAATTTCACCAACGGTCTGAGGATCGACGATATCTATGTAGATCGTTATTTGCGAGGGGAAGTCTAGTAGAATGTTAGTGGCATAAAGTGACTTTTGGACTTTGATTAGATTAGAAATAGGATCAAACCGAGCTGTAGACTTTGCTGAGTAGATAGAGTCTGAAGCTGTATATTTGGATAAGAAGAAACAATGTACACGATTTTATTTGGGTTTGTGTACTTGAATACAATTCCGAAATCCCCTTTAGACTTCTCACCATCTTTTAGGGCTTTGACCAATTCATGGATAGTGCTGTAATTTCCAGGGGAATGATATCATTGAATATTTGTTTTATGCCGTTAGCCTCCACTCATTCTTACCATACAATATTTTTTCCCTCGGGTACGGTTGTGAAAGACAAAAGATATTGTAATTCAACGAGAGCGACTTCCCACTGTCCGTCGAATGTAAGACAGTAAGTTAGTTTCTTGGTGAAATTTTCGAAGGAATTATTGGGAAATATTCGATAGATCTGTCACTCAGCAAAGAGATCTAAAACTGCTCCTTCATGGTAGGGTGCTGACGTATCTTGCAGGAATCAAAGAATTAAACTTGGTGGGGTAACCTTTCCACTGCGCGTACATTTTCTTTCTGGTACCTTTACCGTCTATACGTAGTAATTTATCAACTTTAAAAATGTTGGGATTACGTACGTGTTGAAATTAGGTTTCGTAAAACTTTCCCTCAACCTCCTCGCCGTTGAGATCAGTCAACCTGTAGACGACTGGTTATCGTAGCCCAACACTGCTGACTTTGAAAATTTCTTCGCTTCAGTTGCTCTCTTAGCCCGTTTCAAACAGAATTTTCGATTTGATAATACACACCGTGTCACCCACAATGAGTTTTGGCTTATTATTCGCGTTTGGGCTCTTCTTGTCATACAGATTATCTCTGACTTGAAGCACAACGGTTTCTGAAACGTTTACATTCACCTTTTAACACAGAAATGTTTTGCGCAGTTGTAAGCGTCAACGAGATCTTGGAGGACGTCTACATAGTTTTATGTATTATTTTTGGTAAAGTTGGGCCACATGCGCCCTTTGAGAATTCTCTTTAATCATTCTACAATGAGTGCCTTAACGTCTAGATTATGGATGGTGTTGTAATACACGTCTTTCTTATTGAGAAATTTCCGGACTATTCGTGCCATGAACTCTGCCCTCTTTCCCTTCTATAAACTTAGAAGTTTACGGCCACTTTGTTTGAAAATGACCTGGAAGGCGTCCCTCACGATGCTCCCCGTCTTGAAGGGAAGTATCCTTGGCCAGGCCATCTTGATAAACACGTCAATGATGGTGAGAAATTACACGGCACCATCGTTGTGTGTTCCGATACTTTGCACATCGTTGAGATCGGCTTTCGAGAGGTTAGCAATTTTTGACACCACGTACTTGTAAAGTGGAAACTTTTTCATCTCCGGCTTGTATAGCGTATAAGCGTCCCGGGCACGAAGTCATTCTCGTAAATTGGCATGATCTTACTTGGACGTCTTTATGAGCGATACCGCCCCTTTAAATCCTGCAGGATAAGAATGGTCGTAATAGATGTCGGCTAAACTGTCCATTAAGTTCGGAAAGATATTCAACTGTATTCGTCCACCCTTTTCAGTTTATTCTTCTTAGGGAATTGAAACGGTGTAAATTGTTGGGGTACGGGCCTTGTATATATAATGGGTGCCAACCGTTTCGGGATATCAATGAATTTATTCGGGACGTTTATTTCCAGAGCGCCGTGAGATACTCTTGCCACCCCGACGGCTCGTTGTGTCTTCTTGCTCTGACCATATCGTTGACTAAATCCAAGATATTGGATCCACGTAGAGGCGTATCATGAATACTCACTTTCCAGTTTGCGCCCCAAGAGATCCCGCCTTGACAAATATTATGCTTTAGTAAAAGGTCGGCTTTTTTTTACGTGCCCGCGTGAGTACATTATTGACTACAGCATAGATGGGAAGGACAGCCACTTCTGGAGTGTTTGTGGCGCTATTTTCAGCCAGTGGAGGGTGCTGACTAAATTGCAGATAGCGCTGTAACACTTATTGGTATAGAGTCCGTTTAGACTTGTCGTTTTTTTAAGCGAGAATATTTTTCATTTTCTTGTCCAGCTCATAGACTACTAGATTTATGTTCTTTTCCACTTTTTTGGGCTGTTTCTCTTAATGGTGTAATCTTTCCTGGGACACCAATATCATCTTTTTTGTGTATTCCATTATATACTTGTTGAATAAGGAACCGAGGGCACTGCTGATTAATGGGGATAAAAATAAGTGCAGGAACGCTCCTACTTTTTGAACGAGTAGTCGTTTCTTCTTTTTCCAGCACTTTTCTCGTTTGATCAGTTTGCGCAATATCTGCTTGTGATAACGTAATTTTGTCTTCTGCGCATTTTCGAACGGCACCAGCACTCTTAAAGTTTTGTAAGCACACTTGCAAACTGATTCAATCAGTTTCTTGTCTGCCGTTTCCAACAAGGCGACACGTTGCTGCGGGTTCATGCGATGCATTTCAAGCAACAGAGGTGCTTGCTTTAGCACTTTAAGAATGATTGTTATGAAATGATCTGTAATCGGGAAGTGTCGGTGTTTTTATAGCTTTTGCTTGGTAGGTACATGCGGGCCACCAACATTTGTGCGGGTTCTATATCTGAACAATTCGGGTTTACCTTGCTTGAAATCTAAAAATATATATCCGTGGGGAGTATTGTAGCATCAGCGTAAGCCTCTTATAAAACACGAGGGTTTTCAGGACATATCAGACGTGCAAAGTAATGAATCTTAACTTTATACCTGGGATTTTTAAAATCATAATATAGTGAGATTTTAAATAAATGTCTCTTTTGCCCTTTCCGTGATGGAATATATTTTGTTTAAGAAACATGAAGCTTTTATCAAATTAATATTTATTACACAAATAAAAGTTGATCACACCATGAAAATTATAATTGAAATATTTTATTACAAATAAAACTATAGTTATAAAATATATCTTACACCTTTACGTATATTGTACATGTTTAGTTGTAGAGGAAACTATAATCAATGTATTGACGTCGTAGCGTTAATAGTATCCTCGGTATTAATATCTAATCTAATTTACAAAGTCCAGTTTAAAGATTATATATATATATATATATATATATATATATATATATATGAAGAGTCCAGGGGAAAAATAGGATAAGTCCAAAATCTTCGATTTTCTGATTTCAATGCCATCTAGTAGTTCAACCGCCATATTTTACGAATGTTTAATAAAACTGGGGAAAAACATGAGGAGTCCAGAGATATTTACAATATTAAAATACCAGTACAGGGGAAAAAGCTGATAAGTCCATACAAAACTGGGGAATAACCTGACACGTCCAGGAAATCCTACAACTTTTTTTCGTAGTTAATATGCCACTGCTTACAAAATCAATCAAGTAGCGGCTTTTCATCAAAGAATGTTTATTGAAACATGAGAGTAAAGTACAATATGAAATCGCTATTGACCGCCACCTGTGGGTCACCTTATCACCAACCAATATTTTGTGATAGTTGCCATAAGGCAAGCAAATCTCTCGTCTACACCGACCACTGATATTTGTATCATGACTTCTTTTTATATAGAACCATTGTGAGTGACGGTGACCAACAAATATTGTTAAAAATATCCTTGTCACCAATTTCTTGCCCATCTCTACCTGTTTTCTTAGCATTATTTTGTGAATGTTTATGTCAGGGCTATGCCTGAATCTATGTGAACTGTAATTTTATTTATTTAAAGTTAGTGTAGACACTTTTTTAATGAGTTTTATTCTGGTAAATAACAATGGATCTACAAGAGAGTGATTAGAGTTGTGATAAACGAAATAGTAGTTCAAAGCAGAAGCTGACAAAGAAGAGAAGACAATTTGGCCGTGTCAGAGATGCAAGCAAACTCTTGAGATTGCAATCATATGAAACAGGAGAACCATTTAAGTTTAGAAAAAAATGTTTTGATGTTTTAACTGACGAAAGTAAGAAACGTATCATCAAGCACATGAATGAATTTCTAAGCCATGATGAGATTAATCTGTATCTTAGTGGGCTAATCACAGTGGTCCCAGTGCAGTGGAAACGACCGAGGAAAGATGAGGAAGAGGCACATTTTCTTGAGGCTTCCCACAGATTTTGTGCCCGAATTGTTGAAAGTGTTCAAGAGATGCCTGTTTGCAAGTCAACGTTCATGTCGTTACATGGGATTCGAAAGGGTAAACTAAACTACTTACTACAGTCTCTAAAGCGAGAAGGCAAAGTCCCGCGAGACAAGAGAAGGAAACACAAAACACGCCCTCACGCATTGAATGATGAAACCCGTAATGGGATTCACCAGCATATAAATTACCCATGTACCCTGAGATCATCGGGCGGAAAGGAGCAGACGAGGTATGTTCATTCCTGCATCACTTTATATACAACTTTATGGATCCACAAATCAAACATCTTGAGATCTTTTGCGACTCATGCGGAGGCCAAAATAAAAATGTCTCTACATTCAGATTCTTCCATCATTTGGTGCACTATGAAATGCGACTGGATTACGTAAAGGTAGTCTTCCCCATAAGGGGGCATTCGCACTTAGAATGCAATAAGAACATAGGTTTGATCGACCAGGGAGAAGAAGCGAACTACTCTGCTGACAACATGACTTGAGAGAGGGCGAGATGATCCTGCCAGCTATCCATTACGAAGATATGTTAGAATTATTTCATAACTTAAATTTAATAGACAAGTTTTATTTATTAAGAGTTTTGTGTTATTTTGACAATAATTTATTATATGAATTAATCATAAAGATTAAAGGAAAAACCTAGCTAAAGTATATCTACATTATTTTATTTATTGATTCATTTTTTTAGGTTTTCTTAAAATTTCCTCCGAGAAGTACAAGGATCTACAACATCTTAAACGATTTTGCTGCAGTGAAACTTCTTACTTAAGAAAATGTTTTGAAGATTCATTGTAAGCATAGTTTTTGTAAGCTTAAAGTACTGACACTATTTGTAAAATAAATAAAATGCAATTCAAACAATGATTCCCTCCCGCACCCCCAATCCTCATATGAATAAAACAAACGCCCTAATATGTTTAAGTAAATAATTTATCCTATTCTTTAAGTAGTCGTAGGAAAAACATACTATACACTTGATAAACCCTGGACTTATCAGGTTTTTCCCATTTATAGGTTGTGCTGGTTGTAAAAAATTAAGTATGAAAAAGTGTTTTTTGTAGTTATGCATTCAAACCAGTGAATAATGTGTTATAATATTAACATGACACAATATGAAAGCTAAAAGCATAAAAAATCATTAAAGGATAAGTCTGCACGAGTCTTGAAACTTTCAAAATGGTCTCCTGTAAAATTTCATAAATGTGACTTTTCAGGTTTTTCCCCTGGGCTCTTCATATATATATTGTTACGTTTCGTGTTCGCGGCAAGTGTTAATAGTTGCATATTAACCCCCACGTTGTGTCGCCATTTGCTATACTTCTCTTTTTATTGACGTATAATAGCCCCGTGATTGTAAGTCATTTGTTACATTTCTCCTCCCCACGTTAGAATGCTATTTGTTATATTACATAACAGAATCATTTAAGAGTCACTCCGTAAATCATCGTTTCTATTACGCAACTATGTGCTTTACTTATAATGCCTCGTTCCTTATCATTAGACTTTAATAAATGATAATATATCACATAAAGTTGATATCTATTTATTCCTTAAATTGAAAACATATTGGTATTAATATTCTAATCGAAACACGATCATGTCGAGGGCCTAGCAACTTATAATCACCGATCGCTTAAAGCACGTCCATTCAAGACCACGACTGATTGCACAGTAGTATACGAAGTTTCAAAAAGTCACATATATCTGAGTTCAATAGAAGCTTCTCGAAGGAACCTTTCTAACGGTAAATTACACACCTACAAACTCAGAACAAAAATACCTATTGCGTGTGGAAGCTTCTCGAAGAGGAAATACTTTAAAAGATCTTAACTTGTCTGGATTACGTTAAAAGACGTTAACATTTCTTAAGTTTAGCTCCAGTAGATGCTGCCATCGTACCACGAGGCGCGAACTAATTAGTAAATAATTTAGAGGAAGACGTGATTTAAGCGCCACGTAATAGGTTGTAAAATTTAAATAAAGTAAAATATGTTTAATTATATGTAAAATATTTTTGAATATATAAATAATTAGAATGATAAATGGTCAATGCTTTCAAATACTCCTTAGGGTTAAATCTATTGCATTACAATACCCCCCAAAGTGTATCGGAAAGTAGAGACTAGTCTTATACTTTTTGATACGCTTTGCCAAAATAAAAAAAGAAGCCATGATCACTTTTCGTACACCCTGTATAAGCTTTTACAAATTTTACAAAAATTTCACTATTTTGAAACATCCTGTATAGTTTCACAAAATTTACTTAAAGTTCAATATTTTTAAACATCCTGTATAGAATTAACAAAATTGCATCAAGTTCAATATTTTGAAGTGGAAGTTATATGAATTAAGCATTAAAATAAAATTTATCAGTTATAATTAGGATTAACTAAAATAAGATAATCTAAGTAAAACATTTAGTATAATTATGATTAAATGAAATAAAATATCTAAGTAAGATGTCAGCCTAATTATAATTAACTGACATAACATAGTCTAAGTTTATTATATTAAGAAATTTTAATTTAATTGTCACAGATCGAAGTGTCTTTTAATTAATTTTTGCCAAGCAATTTGCATTTCTTTTATGTCTTGTCTTTTTCTTAATTCTATACAATCTTCTTTAAATAATTGTTGCACTTCGTTTCATGATCCTTCACGGATCCACTTTTGTGATTTTTTTCACACACTTAACAAAGGCTCTTAACACTTTGTTACACTTACTCCTAAAAGTCTCTTGGCCAAACTTGCTATATGATCACAAACATTTACAACTTTATGTACCAAACGGTCAACTAAAATTTGCTAGATGAGCACCACATTTGCTGAAAATAGCTTAACTTAACATAAAAAATTAAAATAAACATAATTAACTAGTAAAACATATAAGTACATTGTTTAAATCATAGAAATGGCAATATCATACACATACATTGTCTAACAACAGAAAATTATTATTATCATACAGTATCATTGATTTAATTAGGATGACACTTAACCCCTAGTAAAACAAAATGAAAAACAACAACTCGATTCTGAATCTCTCCACAGCACGGAGAACCATAGTATATACAATCTCTAACAAGACCTTAGTGGTTTAATACAAGCTCACATTTTGAAATATTCTTATAATTAATTATTATTTATTATTATGATTATTATTCCTTTAAAAATTTTATTTAAAAGAAAGTTGCTTTAAACTTGTGACATAATATTGATTTATTTTTATAACAGGCTCAATAAAGGCTAACTCCCAAAAACTGGAACGTATCCTCAGGATACTTCCCGGCATACAGTGACCGACAATCCCATTTCTCAGGCCTTCAAAACACACAAGAGGCGTTCTCTTAACGGTCCAAACCTCGTTCAAATGTCTGGTAACCACAGGCGGTTCAGAACTCTGCTGACCCCTTGGCCCAGAAAAACTCTCAAAACTCTAATACGGGTGGTCCAGGTTCAATGCCTGCCCCCTAAAACTCACAATACTTAACTCGGGTGGCCCAGGTTCAATGCCTGCCCCCTAACACTTACAAAATTCCCATAACTCGGGTGGCCCAGGTTCAATCCCTGTCCCCTAAAACTCACAAGGTAGTCAGACCTCTGCGACAAAACTACTCTCT
Organism: Timema cristinae; assembly: GCA_039000515.1. Taxonomy (NCBI): domain Eukaryota; kingdom Metazoa; phylum Arthropoda; class Insecta; order Phasmatodea; family Timematidae; genus Timema; species Timema cristinae. The sequence goes on along the minus strand of JBCFYV010000071.1, from coordinate 139,897 downwards.
TGCCAAACGTCGAAGAATCCAAGTCCTGACATCACAACATGTCACTGTATAGCAGAAATTACCTGCCTCAACTCAATTTTTATTATAAGCTTGTCTTAAATTACTTGTCTGACCTGGTGCTTTCCGAGTACACCCCCACCCTCAACTGACTATACTTTGTAATAAATCCATTTCTACTCCTTCCTTCACCAAGCACTTCAGAGGATGCTTCCCTCCCTTGAATTTGTCATTAATAATGAAAACAAAATGAAGTACTTGTCCTTACTTTCCAGAGTTGGACTGTATTGAAATATTAAGGAGGGTCACTTTCCACACTAATCTTTACAATGAAATGGCCCTTATTTACAAGGTTAAGAAGATAAAATTACATAATATACTAAGAGCTTGTTGCTTAATAATTCTAATTACATTATTATTATTTCTCACCCCCTCTTTCTCTCTCTCTCTTCCTTTAAGCTAGCCTAACTTGAAATTATACTTTCCAAAGTTGGACTGTATTGAAGTGTTAAGGAGGTGGGTCACTTTCCACACCTATCCTCACAATAAAAAAATTGGGCTCCCATTTACAAGGTTAAAAAGATAAAATTACAAAATATACTGAGAGCCCCGGCGCTTCACAATTCTTGTTACCTTATTATTATTATTTCTTCACTTCTCTCTCCGATTCCTTAGCTAGCCTAACTTGAAAGTACCGTTTCACACTGATCTGCACCGCGATGGAGACTTACTGATCTTTACTTTAGCCCTTTCAAGTTCTGAGAGCTATCCATATTGCACTGCAGCCTCATAATTCTCACAACTTCCTAACATAATCTATCGTGATAGGATACAGGTTGCTTTAGGGTTGTGTTTCTGTAACATACATTCCTACTGATCCACTAATTGATGATAGGGCTTTAATTCAGTTACATTGTAGGTTCCTTTTACCTGTCTAGTCTCCTGGTCTTCTATTAGGTACACATTATGACCTATTATTCTTTTTACCTGATAGGGACCTTCATATAGTAAAAAGAATTTCTTTATCTCTTTATTTAAGGCTGATGATAGTTTGTGATTTTTTACCAGAACTGACTGTCCAACAACATAACTTACAGGTTTGTGGATGTTTTTATCATGATAATGGGATCTTTTTGTGGCTACATCTTTTAGTCGTTTCACGGCAATATGTAATTTAGCTTGTTGATCCTTTTCTATTCTAGGTGGAAAATCAAAAAGTTTCTCTAGGTTCCTACAGGGCCTCCTCCCTTTCATGAGCTCTATAGGTGTAAAACCTGTACTCTCGTGAGTAGTGGAATTTAAGCAAAATTCTATTTTCTCTACTTGGTTCGCCCAGGAAGCATGCTTGTTGTGACAATACAACCTCATAAACCTGCCTATTTCTCAATTTACTCTCTCAACACTGTTACTCTGAGGATGATATATTGATGTATATTTTGTTTTTATGCTATGGGCCTCAAGGGTTTCTCTCCAGAATTTGGATATGAACTGCTTCCCATGATCCGAAACAATAACCTGTGGAACTCCTACGTCGTTAATATAATTTTGAACAATTTTGTTCGTGACTGCTCTGGCAGTAGCCCTCCTAATAGTGTATAACTTCACAAACTTGGTACAGATGTCTAATACTGCAAAGATATATTGGACACCCCTTATACTAGATGGAAGTGGGCCATATATATCTACGAAGACTGATTGTAATGGGTGTTCTGCTATAACATTTTTCATGAGTCCTTCATATTTTACATTGGGAATTTTGGTTTTCTGACATATGTCACATGTTCTTAATATTTTAGCTATAGTTTTGTTCATTTTAGGAAAGTTGCATGATTCTTGTAAAATTTTGTAGCACTTTTTTACTCCTACATGGCCATAGTATTCATGGCAACTATTGATTACTGGAATAATAAGTTCCTTAGGAATACATATATTCCAAACCTTGTCAACAGAAGTTTTTTTGAAAAGTAATTCCCCATGAATTTGATAATTAGCACTAATTTCCGGCTTAGAGTTTTTCTTTTCTAATTCTATGAAAATTTTACTTAATTTAAGGTCATTTCTTTGGGATTTGGGTAGTTGCTGTTTAATATTTTTATCAGTTTCATTCATTACTTCCCTTTTTTGTGCCAATACCCTGAATTCTGTGTCAATGGTTCTTTCAACTACACCCTCAGGAGGATATCTAGACAGAGTGTCAGCTACCACCTGTTCTTTACCTGGGATATACTTAATGTCTAAATCATATTCTTGTAGTAACAAAATCCATCTGGTGAGCCTGCCATGAAGTAGCTTACATTTGTTAATAAAAGTAAGTGCTCTGTGGTCTGTATACAAAACAGTAGTTTTCCCTATGATGAAAATACGAAATTGAATGCAACTGAACACTATAGCGAGTAATTCTTTTTCAGTTATTGTATAGTTGATTTCTGGTCCATGTAACACCCTGCTGGCAAAAGCTATTGGTCTACGTTCTCCCTGTTCATCAATTTGAAATAATTCTGCACCTATCGCTTGACCTGATGCATCACAAGAAATGCACATGGGTTTACTAAAATCTGGATGTTTAACATGACTGTACTCACAAATTGCTCCTTAATTTGTTTCATAGCTGTTTCCTCTGTTATACCCCAGCTCCATTCCTCACCTTTTCTAGTTAGTCGAAGTAGTGGGAGTACCAGGTTCGAATGACACTTGATGAACTTCCTGTAATAGTTAATCAAACCTAAAAAAGCTTGAAGTTGCTTCTTATTTTTAGGGATAGGAAATTCCCTAATGGCCCTAGTTTTATCTTCATCAGCTGATACACCTTCTGGAGAAATTATGTGTCCCAGAAAATTTATTTTCTTGGATAAAAAAGCCGATTTTTCTAGGTTCACCGTCATGCCACCTAATTTTAATTTTTTCAGTACTAGTCCCACTTGTTCCACATGTTCCTTGAAAGTACTTGATGCTATGACTATGTCATCGACATATAGTGTAACGAAGCTTAATACTTCTGGCCCCAATACTTTTTCTAGACCTCTAATGAAATTGCTAGTAGAAACCGATAGACCGAATGGCATTCTCTTAAAACAGTAAGTTCGTCCATTATATATGAATGAAGTATACTTCCTAGAGTCTTTGTGCAATCCTATCTGCCAAAATGAACTTACTAAGTCCAAAGACGTTAAATATTTACAACCCTCAAATTTTTGTATGAGCTCATTAGCTGGTGAAGTGGTCTCCTCATCTCTTACCAATATCTGATTTATCTTTCGTGCATCAAGGCACAGTCGAATTCCTTTGTTTTTCTTACCAACTACAACTAGTGGATTAACAATATCAGAACTACATCTTTCTATAATGTCCCACTCTAACATGTGAGCTAGTGCCTCTTCGACAGCTGGTCTTTGACTATATGGTACTGGGTATGACTTACAATTGAATGGTGATTGATTTGTTACCTGGAGTTCACACTCGTAAAGTTTGTTCAACCCAGGTTTTCTAGAAAAAACCTCTCTGTTTTCCCACATGGTTTCTAGTAGGTCCTGAGTTTGTTCCCCCTCTAAGTTCATTTTATTGACTTTATTTTCTATTTCTTCCCATGGTATGTTTGACTCATAATTAGATGTTAATTGCTGCATTTTGATATTTTCAGTATTTTTTGCTTCGATACAACCTACTTTACTTATCTGTATTTGCACCCTATTCACATGTGATTTTTCAATGAATGAAACTTGTAGTTTTACTGGATTCTTGTTTATAGATAATTTTCTGCTTTTATAATCAATATTAACCTCAAAACCTGTTAACCAATCTGATCCTAATATTACAGGTACATTAAGATTTTCCACCACAAGAAAAATAATAGTAATTTTTACCTCATTAATCGCCACATCCAGCAACACTTGTTTCTTCACCTTTTTGTTCCTTGATCCTGTAGCGGCTATTAAGGTTACATTGGTAACTGGCAATTCAGGAATAACCTCATCTGGGTTTTGCTTTTTTATTTCTTCAAAACACTCCTGGGAAATAGCCGTTATCTCAGATCCCGTGTCTACCAATAATTCTAACTTAAGGTTACCTACCTTTCCTTCTATCTCTGGGGATATTGCCTTACAGAACTCATTTTCACTATTATTTTCTTGCAATAGATCCTCCATGGGATCACCTTGTAAAATTACATATTGTTTAACATATTGTTTAACAAAGTTCAAATAATTAATCTGTTCATTAGTCCTATTTATTACTACTTTGTTGACCTCATGTGGACTGCCATGGGCCCTAGCAATCAGTTTCCCTGATTTTCATTTCTAAAGACTGTGTGACCCATTGTGAATGGTGCAATATCATTAAAGCTAGGTGCAGAGTGTACTTCTGCTGCTATTCTTCTAGTCTGACTATTATTTACCTGTTTGTTGTAATTGTCTCGGCTCTCTTGTCTGGGGTTTTCCCTCACCCCCTCTCGGTGTCCTATCATATGATTGTTGGGACCTTGCCTATTTTGTCCTTGGTTTATAAAATAGTTAGGTCTGTTGGGCCTGCCGTCTTCTCGACGCTTTGAATCTTGGAATGGGTTTGGTGGTCTATTTTGTTTATTATCACGACCGAATGGATTATAGGTCTGTCTAGTTCTATCAAAATTGGGTTTCATTTCTACCTTCCCTTTCCCCATTCCTTTGCCACCTATTGTCAAATCCTATCAATCCTCTTACCATCTCCTTCACATTTTGGGCATTAACACTTAACAATACATTTTGTACCTGAAGAGGAAAGTGATTTGTTAGATGTTTCACCAACCTGTGTTCTTCCAATGGATAATTTAAATACCTAGCCTGAGAAACAAAACCATGAAAATACTCATTCATTGTGCCTTTCTTGGAATCATATCTATTATTAAATATTAACTGCAGAAAGTCGTCCTGCATCTCTTGAGACCAAAAGTGATCCAAAAATGCGCGCTTAGCCTGTTCATAGGTCTCCCATTCATCCTCTAAATAACTGGCCCAGTTCCTAGCCTCCCCTTCTAAACATGAGAGCAAAATTTCAATTTTGTTCCTTTCCCTTAAATCCTCTTCTTTCCAAACTCTCTCAATTTTTTGCAAATATTGAGCCACAGATATTTTGCCCTTTGCTCCCGTATACCTAGGAATGAGTGACAAAGTAAGGTCATTGACTTTTTGGTTAAGAGATTGTGACTACACCCATTTTTGTTATCTGTCCCCCTACCTTTGTTAAGTTGTACTTGATCAGCTAAGTTGTTTATTTACTGATCTAAAGTGCCAACCGTTTTTTTGTTTTCATTTACAATTTCTTTTATCTCCACAATTTCTTTCCTTTTTATTTGAATCTCCTCATTAATATTTTCCTTAATGAATTGCCTATTAGCATCCTCTTGCCCTTCAATTTCTAACCTCACCTTTTCTATTTGAATTTCCAAATTGGATTGCACTACCTGAACAGCTGATTTGTTGTGTGCTATCTGTATATCCTGTGTTTGTATTTGTTTTTCTAGTTTACTGGTTTCTTTATCTAATTTTTTCTCCAAACCCTCTGTTTTGTTTGTCACTGAAGATATTTGATCAATTAACTTAAACTGTTCCTTTCTTAGATTTTCCTGCCTAACCTCTAAATTTCCTTGTTTTTTTTCTCCTTCTGAAACCCTGTCATTAATTTCATTAATTTGTTGGATAAAATTTTGATTAATTAATTCTAAATTCACAAATTTTTTATTTATATTCTTTGATTGTTCGTCGACCTTTTGGTTGAGTTTAGTTTCTAAAGTTTTAAAATCCTGTTTATTTTCTGATGCAGTTCGATCAATTTTACATCCGAGTTCTCTCATATTTTCTAATATAACATTTAAAAGATCTACTTGTTCTACTGGTTTAGCCACCCTATCTTCCACTAAGGTTATAGTTCCCCCTACACTTTGATTCAGCGTTTGCAGGATTACTTCTTTACTTGCTACCTCCCCAGAGCTAGCCCCTACTTCCTCCTCACTCCCTTCTTGTTCCTGTTCAAAATTTGCCCTCTTGAATTGACCTGCCCTTTCATCCTCCTCATAAATAAATGGCATTGTGTCTTCATCATCATACTCTTCAGGTTCTCTTATCACCTTGTCTGCCATGTTGAAAATTTAAATAAATTTTTCTTAAGTTGATCTATGAATTAATTTTGTGTTAGGCCTTGACAAATTTCAAGTACTATTGATCTAAGAATTACTTTTTATAGTGAGAAATTTAATTTAAAATTAGGCCCATACACTTTTATATTGTTAGTTTTAATTTAATTTGTGAAATCCCAACATATAGAAACAAAATTTTACTACCCCAAAATACACAATTGAAATTAGATAAATTTTTTTTTTTTTTTTTAAATTAGAGTTACAGATTCTGTTGACCACTTATCTGTCCTCGACGCTGTTTCTTGACTGCATGCCGTCTCCAAAAGGTCCTCAGTCCCGTTCCTTGATGGTGTGCCGTTGGTGTGCCGTCTCTTGCATGTGTGCCGTCGGCATGTCGTCTCTTGCAGGTGTGCCGTCTCCAACAGTCCTTTGCGCTGTTTCTTGACTGTGCCGTCTCCTTGGTGTGGTGTGCCGTCCTTTGGTGATTATGTGCCGTCTCCTGGTGTGCCGTCTCTTCCTTTAGCTCAGTTGACGCACCTCTGTCTCAGTTCGCGGTATTCGTGCCCCTAAGTTGTAGCGCCATTTGTTACGTTTCGTGTTCGCGGCAAGTGTTAATAGTTGCATATTAACCCCCACGTTGTGTCGCCATTTGCTATACTTCTCTTTTTATTGACGTATAATAGCCCCGTGATTGTAAGTCATTTGTTACATTTCTCCTCCCCACGTTAGAATGCTATTTGTTATATTACATAACAGAATCATTTAAGAGTCACTCCGTAAATCATCGTTTCTATTACGCAACTATGTGCTTTACTTATAATGCCTCGTTCCTTATCATTAGACTTTAATAAATGATAATATATCACATAAAGTTGATATCTATTTATTCCTTAAATTGAAAACATATTGGTATTAATATTCTAATCGAAACACGATCATGTCGAGGGCCTAGCAACTTATAATCACCGATCGCTTAAAGCACGTCCATTCAAGACCACGACTGATTGCACAGTAGTATACGAAGTTTCAAAAAGTCACATATATCTGAGTTCAATAGAAGCTTCTCGAAGGAACCTTTCTAACGGTAAATTACACACCTACAAACTCAGAACAAAAATACCTATTGCGTGTGGAAGCTTCTCGAAGAGGAAATACTTTAAAAGATCTTAACTTGTCTGGATTACGTTAAAAGACGTTAACATTTCTTAAGTTTAGCTCCAGTAGATGCTGCCATCGTACCACGAGGCGCGAACTAATTAGTAAATAATTTAGAGGAAGACGTGATTTAAGCGCCACGTAATAGGTTGTAAAATTTAAATAAAGTAAAATATGTTTAATTATATGTAAAATATTTTTGAATATATAAATAATTAGAATGATAAATGGTCAATGCTTTCAAATACTCCTTAGGGTTAAATCTATTGCATTACAATATATAGAAAGTGAGAGAGAGAAATACGGTTTCAATTTTTTAAATTAACATGAAAATAAACAATATTGACTATAATTAATATATATATATATATATATATATATACGTACAACTAATTATATTTGACTAAAAATAATCAGTTAGTTGACGGGTTATACTGGTGGATAAAAAATATAAAACGTTGCCCGGGTGCATAAAATAAATCAATAAAAGGACATGCGTGTTTTCATGCAGAAAAAATCTCTAAGCTTTGAAAAATGGTATATCAGTGGAACTCTCTAGAATGGAAAAAAAAAGATTATTCAGTTCGTCTAAATGATCTCTTTGGGTCGTGGCGTGTGCGTTTACAAGGACTATGATACCCAAACGGCAATGTATTAAAATCATCAATTATTCTTAGTTTGGTGAACACGGGCTGGTATACTCTTGTCTGCGAAACGGTATATACAGCCGCAGCACGTTTGCTGACAATTTTCTGCAGTATCTATATGTAGCTTTCCGCAGCCTGTTCGTTAACCATCGCTTTCAAAACGTCAAAATTAACGTTTTTATGGTTACCGTAGTGTATGGTGATCCCACGAACCATGCACACCGTTTGTGTTTTGGAGGTATCGCCTCCAACACAAACTCGGTCCACGTAATTCTTGGGGCTACCAGATACAAAAGCACTAATATAGCTTCTTGGTCCGTAATCCTTAAGTTCATCAGTGAGGTCAACCAAAATTTCACTGGTGGACACCATTCGCAGGGTGTTCCGTGAATAGAACGCTATCTGTATAATGATACATAACGTAGTCCCCCAATTTATCAAGGATTCTGTATATGTGAAACCTAACCATATCAATCGTGAGGCATACCACCGCAACACTCATGTTATTGTCAGGGCGCAACTCGTTACGCGCATTTTTGTAATTGAGAAACATAACCGAATCATTTACATCAATGACGCTGTCCACTGCGATGTACTTGAGAATGCCCTGAAAGTCGTTGAAAACAGCTAAGTGTGGTAAATTAGGTATTTTCTCAATCTTTCTTCAAAGTGAATTTAAATTAATTTATCCAGCGTGCGGAAACCAGGGTTTTTACAAACAAAACCGAAATAGAGTTTTACACCTACCCTTTCCTTATAATTTGTAATAGAAGCTTATTTCTTAACTTTTGAGGTAAACCTTTCTGGTCTTCCTCTGAATTATTGTTTAATTTTCAAATAGGGAACATTGTGACCGCGAAACAATACGGCAGAACGTGTCTGACGATCGTAAACAGATATATATTGTACTCCCGCACTTTGTGTACGGCTTCAACGGTGTAGCCCTTCTCAACGGCTTGCCGGATCTCGTCAATCACCCAGACGTCTGTCAACCAGCAATCTTTCTTGTCGTTGTTCTGACATGCGGCTTGGTTTTCCTCCTCCCCGGTTTTCCTGCACAAGATGAAGATTAAATTGTGGTGCATCCGTGTAGGAAATACGGGCATGAATAAATCCCGTGGATAGGTCACGGTAACTTAGGCTATGCCTTCTACTTGATCTATAGACGGATAATTTGGTTCCAAGTTAATTTTGGTGTGGCCGATAATACAGTTTTTTGTGTTTGCAAATATAAGGATAAAATGAACACACGTCCAAGTACTTTATTTTCTCTTCACAAGAAAGGTCTTCTTTGTGGAAGAGTTTGATACAATTCGTACTCCTATCGAAGAATGCGTCCCTGGGACTGAGGGGCTCCTTGCTGTACACCTCATGCTATAATACAAATTGTTTCAATTCCTTGCCTTTGCGTTTCATCGCATTTAACATACACTCCCACATCTCTACTACCGTGTAGACAGCATTCTTAAAATTTTCCAAACAAGCCATGGTCGCTTCATAACGTGTCTCCATGTTCACGTGGTGGCTATTATTGATAGGAGGGGTCCTGTCTATATAATAGATAAGATATCTGTGTAAATAACAGCCCCAGAATTACAGGATGGTGCTGTTATCTCCAGCATTAACAACGCCGTCTACACGTCGCCCTAATACATATTAAGGATGGCACTGATGGTATTCTCCTTAAGATGACTTCGCCAGTAAACCAACATGTCCGCTCCTGCGTTCGTACACGCCTCTCTGAAAGGATCCATCCTTGCTTTTTCCATTAGCATGTCTCTAAACTTTAGGCAGACATTCCGGACGATCTCTACTCCTTTCACGCAATACAGTTCCAATTCGTGGTTAAAATCAAAGTCATAATTTTCTTTGACCAACGCGCCATACCACTTCTAAAAGTGCTACTTTCCCTTAACTGACATCTCACCGATGCCGTAGTCCTTCGTTGGCGTCCAGGTACCCCTGTACACCTCATTTTCTTTTTAAATGAGAATATTGAGGTAATTTCCCTTGGCCAAAGACTTGTCCAAGCCGAATATTTTGGTTAGCTTAGACAATGACATCGGGAAAAAGTTCAGCGAGGCATTAAAGGGGAGTGGGCCGTAACGAATAGACATGATTTTCTCACCGTTAATTAAGAGCTCTGGAGTCAATTATTTTTTTATCTCCATCATGTATTTTAAAATAAAACTTCCATCATAGCCCTTGGCATTATGAACTAGGAGGGTGACGTCCTTAAATTTTGCTGTTTAAATTTGGTCGAGAAATCCAAAAAATTTGGCCATTGTGGCATTACCCTTTATAACGCTCGTTCTATCGCCCCCATATTTATTGTAATTATGGGAATTTCCTTTGATATGAAGGCAGGCCTATCAACACGACTGCACGACACAGATATAGGTTCGTGCAAGTACTTTCTGGCCGTACCTTGATGAATCGTTTCTTGTCATATTCCAAAACCATAGAATACGAACATGAAAATGCTCTTTTCCATTGATGGCATGGATAGAGCTTGCTTCATATAGTAGAAATTACCAAAAGTACGATGGCTCTCGCATGTTCTACAAAAAGTCTCATAACACCTGTGTGAATAGTTTGACTTTTCCAAAATGAAACATTTCCCACCGACCTCGCAAACTTTTTTGACATCACAGATTGACATGTGATTTCTGCAAAACCAGGACGTTTATGGCTATCAAAATAGGTCTGGTTTTTGAACCAACGCCCTCAGTCTTTACAGGCCGCAGTTTGACCTCCACTGTAAACTACTCTAGCATAGCACTTTTCACGCGATTCACATTTGTGTTCATTCTTATGATCAAATAGCACACGGAACTAACGGAAAAAGTACCCGTAATTAAACACGGCTCTCAAGGATGTTTTGACATCAAAATGGTTTTGCTTATCGTCATGAAAATACAACTCAATATAGCCCTTAAAAGAATGTTCGGGAGAGACCTGCCTCTCTCAACGTTCCCTGAACACTGTGATTTTGTATTCGGAGAGGTATGTTTGAAATTGTTTCAGCTCAGCGAGCCCACCACCTTTAAATATATTCACACGCGTATCACGGCATTGTTACTCTGCTTTGAGTTTTTTAATTGGATGACCTATTTTTAGTTGTTTAAAGGTATTCACGTCCATATATCTTGGCTCTATTTTATTATAACATATAGCTTTGGTTACAATTAACCCACGGGCAGGCAAAGTGTGTCACCATTTTGAATCGTAATGATTCCTTTGCTATTACGGCTATATGTGCTAGCGGTGAGAGAATTTATCAGACTTATGACTACCCCTCTTGCGCGGCTCTTTAGAGTGGTGTAATTTGACATACAAGGGGACGATGTGTGGAACGAAGCATTACTTTGTAACATTCGTTCTACATTAGAGTGCACAGCCTGCACGTCAAACTGATCTGCTCTTCTAAATGACACAAATACTGGTCTTGACAAGGATTCTGTTCTGTCTTATAGCAGATTTACGTGTTCCTTCGCACTAACTCCGTGATCCTGGAGACGCCCTATTAAAGCATTGATTTGCTCCTCGAGCCAGGTTTGAGCGTCACGATCGCTCTCTGTTGTCCTTAATTGTATGATCAATTCACGCCGGAATTTAAAAATAACGCTTAAATTGCTTAATTCTCTTCTACACGTTTCTAATAGAGATACCTTGGGACAACCTTCCACCAACATGATTTACTCGGCCATTAATTCGGGGGGGGGGGGGGGGGTGTTGCTAACAAGGGGCCGGCTGCTGCCAAATCCTCCACCAGGACTTGAATGGCTCTGTTCAGCCGCTCTCCGGCTCTCAGAGGTGGTGGATATCCTGAAGTCGGAGAGCCGTCTGGAAACGCCATGGCTTCAATGGGTCTGTTGGGGTGCTTTGTATCGGCGTTTCCCACCTCCAGTTGAACTTAATCAAATGAGTTGAATTCAGACAGCGAACACTGTTTTCTATGGCTAATTACTATATATAAGCATTAAATTAATTATTGATCCTGTAAAATAGCCCCGAACGTTAGATATATTTTCAGTAAGGGTGACATTTAGAAATCATTAAATTGATTTTTTTTAATGTAAAATAGTTCCCCCTTATACCAAACGTTAAATAATATTTTTGAATACAGTCTCAAATTAGTTTATTTACAAATAAATATTCATAAAATTGTTAAAGAAATCCTTACATTAACTTATTTAGAAACAATTTTTGCGCTACCCTTAAAATGACAATGAACACTCTTAAATAAATAAATATTTGTAAACTACTCTAGAACTATTTTCAAATTTACTGAGTTATTTGACTGCAGATCACATGACTTGACGTATGAATATGTTAAATTGTGAGATTATAACAGTTTAGAATATCAATTGTATTATTACTTATAGTTATTAATAATATCTATAAAGGTACCAGATGCATATCACCTGACTTGACGTATGAATATGTTAAATTGTGGGATTCTTTCGGTTTGAAATTTTAGTTGTATTATTATTTTATAAGTAATGTTCATATATATAAAGGTGCCAGATTCAGATCACCTGACTTGACGTATGAATATGTTAAATTGTGGGGATTCTGGTAGTTTAGAATATTAGTTGTATTAGTATTTTATAGGTATTGGTCATATATATATATATATATATATATATATATATATATAAAGGTGCCAGATACAGATAACCTGACTTGACGTATGAATATGTTAAATAGTGGGTATTCTGGTAGTTTAGAAAATACAAACTTTTGTTAGCATTCAACATCAAGGTTGTGGATCACATGATTTGACGTAAATACTCTGTTTCCTACCAAAATCCCACTATAGGTGTCACTGTTGTTGGCAGAAGATTAAGAAACCCGTCGCTAATGATGTGGTGGAAGGGGGGGAAACAAACCTATTGCATGCAGTCCTTAACTTTAACGCAAATAGAGAGTAAAATTATAATTTAGTCACATTAGTTCCACTGCTGTAACTTCGAGGTTGCATGCTTAGTGTGCGTGCTATAAAATTACTTACATAGAACATTGTCAATCTCATACAGATAGATCCCTATAGAATTCATCATTGTAGTGGCTGTTTGTACAAGAACCTTCCACTTGCTGTGTTGCACCCTCTCTGAGTCCTGTACCCCCCGGCCAACAAAAGGGATAAAAGGGAGAGGATGAACTTAACATACAAAAAATGGAAATTATAAAAAATATATAGATTCAACAAAATGAGCAGTTTATTCAATTAAATGACAATAGCGCAGATAACAAAAATTGGTCTCATTATATCATTATGAGTACAGTTGGAAATTATGCTCGAAGCCAACAACTTTATATCATTAAAGTTGCGCAAGTGTTTAAACAAAAGGAAACATGAAATCCATCATAATATTGATAGTACAGTCTATAAGAGACAATAACAAAGCGAATATTTTTAAATGCGATACAAAATTTTAAGGGCCTAATGGGCACCTTGATATGGTTCAAAAGGTTTCGTAATTCACAGAAAACGATATCATAAATATAAAGATTTAAATTTGACGACTATACAACAGAGTCTACACAACGTGAGGGTTTGACTACCAGACATAAGCCAAACTCCCACGGGACTATCAGATCTGACTTAGAATATGGAACAAACAGTTCCATCAATTAACAAAACTTTAGCTGTTCAAACAGAACTTACGTTACAAAAGATTAAAGTCATCCTAATTTAAATTCCAATAAAAAGTTACTTCACGTTACGTTAAATCAAACCATAATTTTAAATATGAAAAGTTACTTCGATAAAAAAAATTACTCTACAATTCCAAACAATATAATATTAACAAGTCAAACTTCTAATCAGCACATAACTGAGGATATTTACGAGAATAAAAATATAAGCAAAAGTTACAGCGCCCGAGCGGCGACCTATCTAAGATAGAATATTTAGACATTTTTTGGCGATCAAAATATTAATACGTTAGATTTTGAAGCTGAATATCATATGCAAAAAGTTTAAAGTTTATAAATAAGTTACAGTTCATAACTCCACCCGTTTAAGCGACGATTTTGATACATTTTTACAAGTTTTCTCCAGCCATTGTCCAGACACATGACAATGGTCTGTCGTCGATCGTTGATCGTAGGATAGTCGATTATGACAAGCTTGCACAGCCATTATATAGGGATTTCGTTGTTATGGAAAGGGGTGGGAATTCACCAAACACGCATAAGATGACGTCAACGATGACTTCAAACAGTCACGTACACCATTGTTGATTCCGCTTGCTCCATCGGAATATCCGTGAATATCTCCAATCACCCGATGTTTTGAAGGAGGTTCCTCTAGTCTTCGTCAGGGGTCGGATACATAATTGTCTTCTAGTTGATGTTGATAGTTCTCGGTTCATTTCACGCTAGTACAGTCGGAGTGCCGAGTCGCTTTGTTGACCCACTGGATCTCCCTTGACCCACTCGCCATTCTAGGATTCCAGGTGCCGGCCAGCCTTGCAGGATTCTATTGTGAGCAGATTAGTATTGTAAGTACATGAACAAATTAATACTTAGAATTGGATTGAGTAATGAATATATTGTCCAGCATTGTCTCTATTGTGTCTTCTTAGCCTACAAGAACTACAACAGAGAAAAATACTATTGTAGGGATCCTAATTGAGTTGAATTTATTAGAGCGGGTAGTATGCTTTGTTGTCCAGTTGTAACATTATACCACGTAATGTTACAAATCTCTAATCACGTCAGTATGGGGCGGGGTCCAGTTGTAACATTATACCACGTAATGTTACAGCTGAGGAACGGCCTGGACGTAGTGATATTGTGTGGTAAGGGTGGTAGGTTCTATTCCACCTAACTCGCAATTTTATAAAACATATGGCACATTGTTTACATGTTACATGGCTCTGATGGAAACCCCATCTTCCCCTCTGGGCCAGCCTTCATTAAATCCTAATGAAACATAAACTGTGGAAGATAATTGGGTCGAAAGTTACATAACAGTGAGCGTGTTCACCTTCAATACTCAGCACCCTTAATATTTAATATATCCATATGCTTGATTTTCTAAATGTACTGTACATTATATAAACTCTACACTTGAAAAGGAGGTAGCAATGCAGTTCCTGTCTAGATTATTTTGCTAAAACTTTTTATTAATTTTTTTAACACCGCATCTCCGTTTGGGTTATACGCTTTGTAATAATTACGCTAGTGGTTTTAGGGATAAGTAAGGTTATATTTATAGGAAGTGCAACAGCAGTTACGTGGAGGGAGAATGTAAAACTAGTTAGGAAAACTCATCCTCAGTACACCCGACCTAGATTCGAACCTCAATCTCCCCGTCATCAGCAGTCTAGTCTACTGCAAGAGTAGCGCGTTAGACCATGTGTCAACAGAAGCAGGTGATACACTATTTGTTTACCATGTGAAACCTATTGACCCTTGCAATGGCTTCGAAAGGTATAGTAATATTTCTAAAGGGAGTCCGCTAGAAAATGGTACTTTACCATAGCCAATAAAAGTGTGTATACGTATATCGTCCATCAAATTCCAAGGAGAGTCTGGCCCTCCCCCTTTCTACGCCCTTGGCCCTGTGATATGTAATAGAGATAAGGGTATTATAAATTACTACATAGGAGAAATCCTCCTTCAATCAGTGATATCTATTTCCTGACTGCTATTCTGCTCGACTATTGACTATTTTCCGGCTATAAAGATCTCTGTTATCTTCATTTTGTTCTGAATGGATATACAATTAGTTTCCTATCCCTAAAGTTAAGAAATGATTGAATTGTTTTGGTCTGGGAAAGGAGGGAATTTATATCCCACAAGCCAGAGGACATTTACGAACGTGGGATGATTCTATACCCCATTTTTTTTAAATTGTAGCTAGGGCTGAAATCCCTCTCCCACACATAAAATAATTTATACTACCAAAAAATATTTTTGTTTTTGTTCTGTATGCTAGGCCATCTGCAATAGTAAGGTCATCAGCAATTTATACTACTAATTTAGGTACACATGTAGTGGAGAGTATAAAACAACTGAGAATAAATAATATCGAAATGAAATAGGGCCTACTTAGAGTGCAACTTTATTTACTTTCACAAATCACAAAGTGAAAAATAAATTGTCTCTAATAACATTCAATTGATTTAGTGAAACCAGCTTAGAGTGAAACCAGCTTAGAGTGAAACCAGTTTTACAAAAATAAAACTACACAATCTTGGTTTGGATTATGTCAAAATTTGTTTAATATTTTGGCTGTGAAGAAGTCTTAATTAACTATACGTTAAAAAATAATATTTGGATACTGGAATCAAACCTGTGCTTGTGAAATGTTTTTACGCATTATTCATTTTGAAGTGGAGACTGGTTTTGTCTTCATATTCGCGCGTATTTATCAGAGGGTAGCGAAATCAATTCGGAAGTAAGAAGGGGGATAGGAATCTTCTGGGTCTACCACCAGTGATATTGATCCATTAAGGAGGGATTCTCGACTCCTTTTCAAATTTAGCCCTGTAAGCTTTATTATATCTACTTTCTAAAGAATATTCACGTTTTTATTTTTCATAAAATTAAAATGTTTTACACATTTAAGACAGCGTTGCATCAAAACATTACTAGGCCCTACCCATTACTGAGCCTTTGATGTGTAAGAAGTATTATTTGGCAAATTGCTCTTTGCTTTTAATTGATTAATTTAAAATAAGTTAAGTTAATTAAGATTATTTGAAGCTATATTTAAGTATACAATGTCGTATTAAGGTATTTTAAGTTAATCTAAAGAGCCAAGTACTAAATTTAGTTAAAATAAAGAAAGAAAGTTTATGGATGCACCATTGCTTGGAAAAAAAGCCCTTTCAGTAGATTACAAAAAATATATATACACTAAGGTGACCTGGTGGTCTAGGGGTAAGGTGTCAGACTTCTGTGCTGGCGGCCGGGGTTCAATCCTCGGTCCCGGCACAGATTTATCTGATTGCCAAACCCTTCCTTCACCTCTGACAAGACATCTTGTGAATGTGGGGAATGCCAGGCCTCCACCGTGGTTCGGATTCCACGTTAAACTGTAGGTCCTTCATTTCATCTCACAATCACCCTACCATTACACATTAGCGTAAGTGCGTATAACCCGAACGGGTAGTAATACGCGGTGCTAATAATAATAATAATAATAATAACAATAACAATAACAATAACAATAACAATAATAATAATAATAATAATAATAATAATAATAATAATAATAATAATATACACTAGGTTTACTTGTATGTTATGAACCGAAAACGTCTCTTAAGACATCTGAAAAATCTTTCGTAAATGGGATTCTTAAATATTCTCTAAGAGTTTCCATCCAACAACGGCTAAGGTCTAAATTTGAAAAGTTCAGCTTTATGACATATTTTCTATATTAAATAAACATTACCCGCTTTTGTGGCCACATGGCTTAAGGCACAACTCTCGCAATAGACTAGACTACCGCTGACGGGGAGTTCATGGTTCGATCCAGGTATGGTGTAGTGAGGGTGGTTTTTCTTACATGGTTTCCCACTCTCTCTCTCTCTTCACGCAAATACGGGTACACTTCCTCTAAATTCAACCATCCCTATCCCACTAACGTAATTAGTACAGTACAGAAGCGTATAACCTGAACGGATATTGAGACGAGGTGCTACAATATAATGCAATTTATATTTTTTAAATTAAATTGTAGGGGTGTCTCATTCACAATGTTAGTAAGACTTGGTCTTCCCTTATAATTAATTATTGATACTGCATTTTGTTATTAAAATAAATGTACAAATCTTTAAAGTGAATAATAAAAAGGTTTTGAAAAGTCTAAGGATTCCGGTATTGCACTACTAAGCGTAACGAGACGTGAGGTTGGTCGCGTCTGTAGAGGGCCAGTGGCCCGTACACACGGGTCGTGTTTTTAACATTGTATTCGCTGGAAAAGCTTGAAAAAAATAATAATGACACCTAACATTAAATAGACAGCAAAGTAGCAACAACAAAATACTCGCTGCTCATTTACACGATCATTGTTTCATCCTTGTTTTGGAAATTGTTAATATTACCGACAAGAATAATAGTTTAGGTTAATGCAATTTTTGAAACAATCAGGCTGAAATGCATTTAATTAAAACCACTTAATTCATTTTTCTTCAAACTCAAAATATTCCGTTTTACTTTTGTGGGAATAACAGGAAAATCAATGTTCAATTTGCTACTGTAAGGCAACTTGTATTGCTTCTGCGGATGCGTCTATGCTTCAACATCACTTAACAATATGACCTGCGGTACCACCAAAACCAGCGTCGGCCTGGCTCATCTTCAGCCCCTCGGCTAATGATTCATAGACCCCCTCCCCCCACAACTCATACCAATCCAATGTAGTTATATTTTAAAATTAAAAGTTAATTACCAAATAATGATTATGGTTTCCAATAAAGATGATACACCCTGCCAAACCATAATTAGGATTCTTGACAAGGGAATAACATTCAATCTAATATAATTAAATACAATTTTAACTGCACTTACGCAAACTAAGCTTGAAATAACTTAGCTGTCAAAATTAAGATTAAATACAAATATTAAGCTGATCAAAATTACTTTAGTTGACACAATTAAAAATAAATACAAATATACAACTTAGTAAAAGTAAAAGGAAAAAAGACAAAACAACTATAGCAAGAATATATTTGTTAATTAATCATTTCAAAGTTTATAACTCTGGATATTATTTTAGAAGCGTATAACCCGAACGGGCAGTAAGACGCGGTGCTAATATTATATTATTATAGAGTATACAACTGAGTAGATAAAAAACTGTTTTAAAGCAGTTTCAGAGTATTAAAACAACATGGAAAGTTATACCTTTTGCACTGTAACAATACATTCGGGAAATTTTTAGTTGATTTATATAATCGCCGAAGCTAACAGTAACAAGTTAGAATTAAAGTCGTTGAAAAAAAGCATCAAACAATTTTGGGAACAAGTATTGAGAGAAAGAATAACTTTTTCCTGTCGAAGTAATAACTTAAGTTCTTCATTGTATGCTGATATTTAATCTAATTTTCATATTTTTTGAGATCGTGAAAATAGTATTTTTCAACATCTATTAAAAAGAGTAAAGACAAAACAAAATGTCTTAAGAGATATCTTAATCTATTTTTGAGAGCTTAAAGCTTAGAAAAAAAACTTCTCACACGCTATTTGCGTACAGAGTCATTACAAATTTGAAAGCGGAGGCGTTCAGGTTATTGAAGAATCCGGATTGCACTGATATTTCATGTAAAACAGAAAATGATCAACGTTAACACTTAGAGCATTTTTTGAGGCTGGAATGTTCTTTAATACAAAGTTTGAAATTAACATATTGGTCTTAGATATCATCAAGATCGTCCTCATCTTCAGACTCACTATAGTAGCGTGGATGTCCTACCGTGGCAATTTGACCTTTGATCCCGATTTGGAGAGTTCATTGACCTACTTTCCACATCCGGTTGATTTACCGTTATTCCCCACCCACATCCCCCTTCCCCGAGGTTATTTTCCATTAGCAGTGTATTGTGATGTCGATTAACCTTCTTTTCATATCCGATTAATTCCCTCCCCCGAGACCATGCCCCCGACAGAGGCCACCACATTGGCTCATGGGTTTATGATTTTAATGTGTGCCCCAAGGGTTTTGGGTAGGGGGGAGCGTGCAGTCTCGGGCACTCCTCCCACGACGTGCCTGCATGGGGCTCAAACCCTGGACCATAATTAAATATACGGTTTTTGGAGCTTGCCCCTCGGAATCCACAGACTGAGGAGCGGACTTGGTCATCGGCCTAGTGTGCCCCAGGGTGTGCACTCCGTGTGTCCGTGTGGTTTTTATTTATTGGAGGGGAGGGGAGGGAGTACAGTCTATGGCGTCGGACATTCCTCCCACGACGTGTAAAGAAGCATCCTCTCTCAACGAAAATCAAACATCACGTGTGAGCTTTTGGCAATGTCTTGCTGTGATTTTAATTGACCTCCTTTCCACATCCGGGGCCCCACTCGGTGGTGATTATACTAAACATGTTCAAACAGGAAAATATTGGCTGACACTGGTTCAATACGGCGTTGTGACGCCCTTTTCACATCAGGGTGCCCCAGGTTATTAATCGGTGACTAATCATGTTCAATAAGGAAAATACTGGCTGGCACTGGCACAATGATTTCCACATCCACGAGAAATTAACCGTTATTCCCCGAGGGGCCCAATGTCATTACTCGGCCTGGGTGGTAAGGCTCAAACAACGTGACGCGGATATTTGTGTGTCTATCGAGGGCCACCACCACCCCCTATCCACTAGCCAGGGCTCAAGGGTTTATCCCAATGGGGCATTTGATTTTTATGTGTGTACCGGTGTAGGTATCCACCATGGACCTTTGGAGGCGTCATACGAAGATAATGTGGTAGGGAGGAGTTAGGAGCTGTTCCAGCGTTTACGCGAAACTACCAACAGTACACATCAGTAGGTATTCAAATCCCCACAACCTCACCCACCACTAGATTCGAACCCTATATCTTTCGCCGGGTGCTTCATGCCCTATAGTTGCCAAATGCTAGAGAAGAATATGGTGTTTTCAAATTGTACGCACCTTTTATGTGTCTAGAATATGTTGTAGGAGTCTTAAAACAGAAAGGCGTTGGCAATATACACGTGACAACTTTGCCAAAATAAATAACAAATAGCCCCGACGGTTAAAGGTAAAGCTTTATTGATTTAAACACGTGTAGTTATTATAGCTTTAGCAAGTAGAATATGAGTATAAAGAAGGAATAAATATACTACTATTATTATTTTACTGCTTAAATATCTGTTTAAGGTAAGGTGTCACACGCACACGAACACCCACATACATTCATTATTTTTAGCACCGAGTCCATTAGTTTTTAATGTGTGATGTGTGCCCATTAGTTTTTAATGTGTCCACCAAGGAGGAGATGGAAATATTGCCAGAATGAAATATTAAATTGTGCAGGATTATGGTAAATGTTAAGCTTTATTGATAACACATGTGTAGTTAATATAGATTTAGCAAAAAATATTTGAGCAATAGGATATGAGTAGAAAGGAGGAACAAGTATACTATTAATATTATCATTTCAAATAGTTTCACTGCTTAAATATTGGTTTATAATTTTAACTAAAGGGTAAGGTGTCACATACACACATATATTCATTTTTCATCCATATATTGTAATTGTTGTGACATTAGATTGATACCCCCAAAGAGAAAGTAAAAGTATTTAATTATTTTAGAAACAATTGTTTTATTCTGAATGTTTCAACTTATCCATAATGTTTGAGACGGAGCTTCTAAGATAAATAAACTTATATTTATAGGATAGGAGAGGGGTGTTTGGGTGTACACGTTAAAACACAAACATAACTGTTTTATAATATTTATTTACACAAATAAAAGTTTTACAAATATAGCTCACACCACGAAAAGTATACTTGGAATTTTTTTACAAATATAGCTCACGAAAATTAAAATTGAAATATTTATTCACACAAATAAAAGTTTTTGAATATTTTTTTTTACAAATATGATTCACAGCACTAAAAGTATACTTGCTATATTTATCTACACAAATAAAAGTTTTAGAATATATTTTTTATAAATATAGTTCACAGCACGAGAAGTATACTTGCAATATTTATCTACAAAAATAAAAGTTTTAGGATACTTTTAACAAATATAGTTCATACCATGAAAAGTATACTTGTAATATTTATTTACACAAATAAAAGTTTAAGAATTTCTTTTTACAAATATTGCTCACATCATGAAAAGTATACTTGGAATATTTATTTACACAAACAAAATTTGCTCACACCATGAAAGGAATACTTGGAATATTTGAAACAATAATCAATTTCTTTAGCTCGTATAGGGAATAGTGGCCTCGTTATTAATTTACAAAGTCCAGTTTAAAAAGTATATGAATATATATACACAGTCAGATGGTTTCAATTTAAAATATGTACAAGGAAAAGAATTGACTAGAATTAAAATATATACAAACAACTAATTCTATTTGACTATAAATAATGAAGTAGGTGAAGGTTTGTACTGGCAGATAAAAAAATATGAAAAAATAACCAGGGTGCATTTATTAATCAATAAAAAATGCATTTTTTCATGCAGAAAGAAAATATGAAAAAATATCAAATCTTTGAAAAATGGTATGTCAGTGAAACTGTCTAGAATGAAAGAAAAAAAGATGATTATTCAGCCCTTTTAAATGATCACCTTTTAGTCGTGGCGAGCGCGTTTACAAAAACTCTGATATCCAAACGGCAACATATTATAACTATCAATTATCCGTCGTTTGGTGTACACTGGCGGGTAGACTTTTGTCTATGAAACGGTACATACAGTGGAAAGACCTTTTCTTACAATTATGTGCGGTATCTGTAAGTATCGTTCAGTGGCCTGTTCGGTGACCACTACTTTCGGAACGTCAAAATTAACATCGTTCCGTTAACCGTAGTTTATGGTGATCCCGCGAAACTTGCACACAACTTTTGTTTTGGCTGGTAATGCCTCAGGGACTATAAATTTGTTTATTTAATAAATTCGATAACGAAATAATAGAAAATTAAATGAACAGCATCTATATTTCCTACAAACCATTAAAGTATTTAAATATTGAATTACTATCAAACATAAGAATATTTAGTCCTTATAGATCCCCAAAATTTTCTCCCGCTAATATACTACCACTTCAGTGCAAGTATTTCTTACTTAATTTTGATAT
The DNA here is from genome assembly GCA_039000515.1 of Timema cristinae. NCBI lineage: Eukaryota > Metazoa > Arthropoda > Insecta > Phasmatodea > Timematidae > Timema > Timema cristinae. The sequence goes on along the minus strand of JBCFYV010000071.1, from coordinate 117,192 downwards.
TAATGATTTGATACGGTACCAAATAACTTTTTAACTAGATGAAATTACCAAACCCTTCCTTCACCTCTGTCAAGACATCTTGTGAATGTGGGGAATGCCAGGCCTCCACCGTGGTTCGGATTTCATGTTAAACTGTAGGTCCTCCATTTCATCTCACAATCACCCTATCATTACATATTAGCGTAAGTGCGTATAACCCGAACGGGTAGTAAGACGCGGGCTAATAATAATAATAATAATAATAATAATAACTAGATGTAAATCTGTTCTAGCAATACATCAAGTTGTTAACACATTCAACGTATAATAGTATCTATGTTTTGTTTTAAATGTTTTCAAATATATGTTTTTACACCTTCCTTACACTTTTGGCCGTTTTACCTGTTAGCTTTATCATTCAACTATGTCAAATAACAATTTGTATACAACTAAGTAATTAAAGACAATTACCTCTAAAATATAATTCTATTATAATTATCTATTAATTGTTTGAATATTTGGATTTACAAATGTTATTAACTTTTAAGTTAACATATTTGTATAAATTATACATTTTTATATTAATGGATATATTTATTAGCAATTAACCTAATATGAAGTTGTTCTAATAACACACCATCATGATTTAATATTATATATATAAATATATATGTTTATATATAAATATATATATGTTTATATATATATATAAATATATATGTTTATATATAAATATATATATGTTTATATATATAAATATATATAAATATATATATTTATATATATGTTTATATATAAAATATATATATGTTTATATATATGTTTATATATAAATATGTATATGTTTGTATATAAATATATATGTTTTTATATATTTTATATGTTTATATATAAATTTATATATAAATATATATATGTTTATATATACCCGCCTCGGTGGCGTAGTTGGCTAACGCGCTAGTCGTGTTGAGCTCGACTGCTGAGGACGGGGAGATCGAGATTCGAATCTCGGTTGGGTAAACTGGGGGTGGTTTTTCCTAAAATGGTTTTCCATTCTCCCTCCACGCAAATGTGGGTTCACTTCCTCTAATTCACCCTCCCCAATTCCTAATCCATTAGCGTAATTAGTACTTAAAGCGTACAACCCGAACGGGTAGTAAGACGCGGTGCTAAATATTATTATATTATATACTAGTGGACCCGACAGACGTTGTCCTGCCCGAACGTTGGCTTTTCGTTTGGGTAGCACAATTGATCTCGATAATAAAACAAACACTATGTGATAATCACAATTACAAATTCACAATGAACTCCAATTAGTGAGTTACACAACTATTAAAAATTCAGGGTTTGTCAAGACAACATAAAAAATAAAACATCTTTTCTTTCCTCAAAATCAACTATATTGAGACAATAGTACATTACAAATACTTTGTTTCACAGTAATGGCAATGCTTTCCCATTCCGTCCGTCTGTTTCTGAAACTAATAATTTTTACATAGAATAGGAACTGCTAGACACTTATACATAAATTGTATCCATTATTAAAAATAATAATATATGGAATAGTGATCCCTACAATTTTGGAATTTCGCCCACAACTACACAAATATCAGCTGTATCGAAAAAAATTGCGAAGCTTGCTTACAAATTTGTATGCCGAGTACAGCTAATTTTATTTTATTGACGTAGCTTCAAATATGACAAATGTCAAATTACTTTTTAATTGTTGGGTGACCTGGTGGTCTAGGGGTAAGGTGTCAGACTTCTATGCTGGCGGCCGGGGTTCAATCCTTGGTCCCGGCAAAGATTTATCTGATTACCAAACCCTTCCTTCACCTCTGACAAGACATCTTGTGAATGTGAGGAATGCCAGGTCTCCACCGTGGTTCGGATTCCACGTTAAACTGTAGGTCCTTCATTTCATCTCACAATCACCCTACCATTACACATTAGCGTAAGAGCGTATAACCCGAACGGGTAGTAAGACGCGGTGCTAATAATAATAATAATAATCTTTTTAATTGTTTCTATTTTCATAGTTCAAAACATAAACTGTTTTGGGCCTAGAACCATTACGGGCTTAAGCAGAACAACTTACCTATATACGTACCATCTAAATAGTATGTACTAGTTGTACGAAGTACATACTATTTCGATGATACGTACAGTCAACTGCATAGAAACCTCACCCCCTCTTACACCTAAGGTTGTAATGTTATAAAAAACGGTCTGACAATATTAGTAAAGTTTGTTTTGTTTTTATCTTAATGCGAGTTGATGAACAATGTTTTTCGTCTATCCCTGAGGTGTATAAATGAACAAACTTGATGGTTTGCCAACGCGAGAACACGCAATATATAATTGATCATGTGAGAAGCACTAATTTTCTAGATCCAACCCACAAATGGACATTGTTTGGCCTTGTGACTTACTAATAGTCATTGCGAATGCCAAGCGAATTGGAAATTGCAAGCGTCTGAATGGAATAGGCGAGTATGAAGGGCTCATTGGGATCCGTGGCAGGAGAACAACCTCACCTTGAAACTTGCCGTTCAAAATGGTAGCTTCAAGAACATTAGCCATAATTTTTTTATGAACAATCGCGTGCCATTGCATAGCTTAGGTGAATTTAAATTCTGAAGCAAAATGATTGGTGAACCAATTTTTAATCGCAAGCTATGTGGTGGCATTCCCGGTAAATCCAGTGAATTCAAAAATTCAACAGGATAATTGAATGCTTTTTTAGGATCGACAACAGTGTCGATCGATTTAAACGACATCTCATTGCCAGGCAATAACTGTTGTAGTTTGAAATTAATAGCGTCAACATCGATATTTTTTGCTGCTAAAATAGCTCGTTCACGTTGCCACGCATGATTAATATAATTAGCGCGCATATCTGGGAATATGCTTTCAATCAAAGCATCTTTCGTGGCTACTATGTTGCAAAAATTGTCTGGTAATTTTATGCATGGTTTATTTCCATGCAATAGAATTTTTCCATTGCCAATGTTGAGCAATTGTTCTGAGAATGACAGTGTCAATGGATCGTTTTGCAGTTGAACACGTATATTTATGTTAAGGCGTAATGTAATGACATTTCGCCATAGGTATGATTGTTTCAAACATGCGTTAACTTCGTCCGCATATGTAGCGCGTGGAATGACCGGCAATGTCTGTCTAAAATCACTGGACAGCAGTAGTAGAGCGCCACCGAAAAGTCTGGTATTATCGTTGAGATCCTTCATCGTTCTATCGAGAGCTTCAAGTGAATGCTTGTGGGCCATAGTGCATTCATCCCAGATAATAATTTTGCATTTTTGCAAAACTTTTGCAATGCCGGAATGCTTCTTTCATTGCGTCTGGATTTGTATGAACATTCAATGGCAACTTGAGTGCTGAATATGCAGTCCATCCACCATCAAGCAAAGTCTCTGCAATGCCTGATGAAGCAATTGCCAACGCAATATGATTTTGTGATCGAATGCGCGCTAGTATCAGTGATATGAGGAATGTTTTGCCAGTGCCACCTGGTGCGTCAAAAAAAAAAGAATCCACCTTGTTGTGCTTTAATTGACAAATTAATTCGATCGTATATCTTCTTTTGTTCAGCAGTGAGCAGTTGCTCATTATTTGCAATGATAGTAGTCAAAGAGGCTGCATCGATCTGTTGTTCGCGCAAAATATAGCTGTTAATGATGTCTGTTGCTGGGCGGTTAGGCGATGGCATACCGAAATGAATGAGTGGGATATTAGAAATGAGAATGCAAATATCCCCAATCTTTATTAACAACTCGTTATATATTTCCGGTGAAAAATCGATATTGGGATTTTGATCAGCGGTCCGAATGCGATGCAGAATGTCGTCGCTCATGGAATCTTTATATTTATCCCAGAGAACAGAAGCTTGCGACGGAAAACATGTCGTCAATAATATTGCGAATAATTGGCGAATTTGATGAGGAGAGGAACTCAGCACTGCATCTGCAAGTGTGAAATCCCAATGGTTGTTATCTTCCAGCAAATACAATTTGCGACACGCATCGTGGTACGTGTCGTAAAAAAATACCATTGACTTTTCGCAGGTATTGGAAGGACGTAGGTCCAGGAACGTTAACCAAGAACAAACGCAATAAGAAGCATTCGCGTTGCTTTGGATGGACTGTGAATAATCGGCCTAATGTATTTCCCATAAATATTCTGTCGTATCCTTGGACTGAAAGGCCTCGCTTTCGTGGGTCCCACTTTTTTGACTGTTAATTCTAAGTGAAAAATCGTGGCACATCAGTATACATTAATGTCTTTGCGAATCGACCAAAAATATCTGGTTGGTTGCATAGTTCGAAAAACTCAGTTAGTGTGGTTTTTGAGGCAGTTAATACTCATTGTAGAACAGTCTCTTCTGTGAAATAAACACGCTGTCCATTTTCAAGGTGCACAGCCAAATGTATAACAGCAGGGTCCTTTTCATGTATGGGAAAACTCAAAATGCGCCAAACTGCTTCATTGCTGCTAATGTATCGGCCCATTTGATAACGTGTTATTTCGTCGTTATCATTTACATTTTGAACAGCAAATACAGCCATATCGCTGCCCTTATGGACGTATTTGCAAATGTATTTTATGGACTTCACCGAACTGCGGAACTCAACGTTAATGTGAGCTTTGTGGATTTTGTACAGCAATGGCGAATACAGAACCACCCAGCAATTGTCAATGTCAACCGTTCCACCGTTTGACATGCACAATTGATATGATTGTCCACCATTATCTGTGTCTCTACGACGATACATTGAATAACCGTCGATATTAGTGACAGTATCGTTTATACAAACTTTTGGGAAACGTTTCGTACATTTTCCATTGTCCATGCAAGGCGCCGTAATGCTTAGAGCACCGCATGGACCATGGATCATGTTAGCGGTAACAATGTCAAACAACTCATCGATATTCCTATCCGAAATTTCTGCTGAAATAATTTTATCAATTTCTTTTGACCGTACTTTGTCGACGAACCAAATCAAAATATGTGCATGTGGCAAAGCTCGTTTTTGCCATTCAACACAATACAGCCAGCAACGTGTTTCGCCGAATACAGAGTGATGTGTAATCAAGTTCATCAACGATTTTAATTTTTGTTTGATGACACGTGCAGTGATATCATGACGATGCATTGCTGTTTGACCTGGCAATAACAAAATTTTAATTTCATCCCAGTTAGGATTGCACGTAAATGTAATGAACAAATCTGGTCAGTCGTACGCGCGTACGAAAGTCATGGCGTCTTGAATGTATTCTTGCATATGACGCGGACTACCAATATATGATGATGAAAGAATATATGCGGTACCGATGTCGTTGCTATTAGTGGTTTCATAAACGTTACTGACGTTACCAACAATAGCATCACGCAAATGAATATACTCCTCAGAACGCAGTTTCGCTTGATTATACTTGATGTACCGTAATCGCTCGCTTTCAATTTTCGCATACATATCAACGTTGTATTGATGAAACAGCTGGCGGCATCGGAGAATGTTGTTGTCTTCATTGGCACGAATCATCAACCGATATGCGTAGAAGTTCATCGCGCTCACTTTCTTGTTGGTTTCTGCACCTGCAAAGTAAAAAAATAAATAAGACAAAAAAAATTTATATTACAAAAAAATAAAAAGTAAATAATATGTATTTTGTACCGGTCACTGGATTTATTTGTTTGATGTTAAAATTATATCCATCTTCTCCTTCCCAAAATGTCAACGGATATTGCAAAGCGTCGTAAGAACGATGACTGTCTTGAATTGTGTGAAACGTGTTATCTATGTGTTGGATCCGTATATCTCGACGTTCATATCTGTCGCCAACCATAACAACTGCAACTTCATTAACGGTTGGTGAATTGTATCGGCCCGCATGCTCTTCAAATGGTACTTTGCCTGCTTTGATGACGATCATGTAGTTGTCGTTTTGCAGTCTGTTTGAAACGGTATAAAACAACTGGACCAACTGGTTGTGATTTCGCAAAAACGGTTCAAAGTCGTCACAATTTCTCGCTCCTCCATCTGCTCGGTGTAGTTGTGCTGGCAGCGTGCATTTATTTGTTGCTCCTCATCGCCCATGAAGTAGATTTGCAAGAATTTTGGATCGGCATCAGGCATTGAGATTATAGAACCTATTTGATGATATACTTGGCTCTGAATCTTAAACGTTGATTAAAAATGGCGACCATCCTCATTCTGGACGATTTTTGTTGCTCCAAATGATGTCATTTGGAAGCAAGAATTGAATTTGCAAATTTTACGCAAAAACAATTTTGATTGAGGTGTGGCTCCATTCCTCCTCGTCCTCGAAGACGTGGCATTGTTCTTTAATAAACACACAACACCAAAATATAAGCAACTTATATTTGAATGTTATGGATTACATGTGTTTTTTTTCGATGAGACGTTTAACACTCCGTAAATTTTATAAAATCATCGACACAAATAAGCACTTAAAATAAAAATTTGCAGGTTAAATTGATTTTCGTTAAATACACATGTATATAATTTAAATTTATGGAAGATCATGTAAGATATTCACTTCAACACAGCATCTTACACATTTTCTCAATGTATGTATTTGTGTAAACTTGATGAAAAATACACTCAATATTCAAGCAATTGTGATACATGGAATATCGAAACACATCGTACAGAAATTGAAATGTCAAAACAACGCCAAGCCACGACGCAAGAGACTTGCGCATGTATTGATGATTACGTCAAATACCATAGAATTCGAAATCAATGCCACCTATGGTACACAAACATAACTATGAATTATTCTCAGAAGTTCAATTATGCGTACGTCAAATACCACAGAATTCGAAATCAATGCCACCTATGGTACACAAACATAACTATGAATTATTCTCAGAAGTTCAATTATTCACTATTCAGAAGGTATTAACGGTCAATTATTCATATTATATTCATTATTATAAATATTGGGTGGTGGTGGTGGTGGTGGGGAGTGAAATTGTGAGGTTACATGTTCTGATATGCAAAAAATCTTTTAAAATAAATCTCCTCAAATAAATTCCCTAAAAAATAAAAATAAATCCTAGAACCCGATTGCAGCGCCACCTACCGTGTTCAATTGTGAATCAAAACCATCCATGGACCCACTCAAACACACACACACAAAATTTCATCAAAATCGGTCCAACCGTTTAGGAGGAGTTCAGTGACATACACACGTACAGAAGAATTATATATATTAAGATATATATATATATATATAAATATATATATTTATATATTTATATATATTTATATATATATTTATATATATGTTTTTCTTATCATACATTTATCAGCTTAAAGTATGATACACCCCATGACCGTTGTTCTCAATATATTCACAAATGATCCCACATTGATGTTGGCTTTATTAAATTTATGTAAAGTATTTCGTCATCATAATTTCCAGGGGGATGCATCATACCTCCGTTCAGACCCATGTCTATGGAGAGGGTCTTGTTGCCATCACTAGTAGAAGGGGGAATTTCACCCCTGTTAAGAGCCATGCTGGTGGAGTGGGTTTCTGAACCCCTTTCGGAAGCATCTCGGGCTTAGCTCCTCCGGAGCTTATGATGGTTTTCTGGACGCGACTGTTTCCACTGGAACTCTTGTTGCAACATTTGCAGCGGTATATGTGTCTTATAGTCTTCACAATATGACGTGACGATGTGGTCGTATGGGGACTTCCTTGCGATGGGTGATGGCTGAGTCTTACTATGTTATTATTATTATTATTATTATTATTATTAGCACCGCGTCTTACTACCCGTTCGGGTTAAACGCAATTACGCTAATGTGTAATGGTAGGGTTATTGTGATATGAAATGAAGGACCTACAGTTTAACGTGGAATCCGAACCACGGTGGCGGTCTGGCATTCCCCACATTCACAAGATGTCTTGTCTGAGGTGAAGGAAGGGTTTTGAAATCAGATAAATCTGTGCCGGGACCGAGGATTGAACCCCGGCCGCCAGCACAGAAGTCTGACACCTTACCCCTAGACCACCAGGTCACCCTCTTACTATGTATTCCGTCTGTCTTGCAATAAGAGATTTGGTCTTCGCCAGCTCAACTCGTAGATTAACAATTTTATCGATTTATATATTACACTAATGAAACACATATATAAGGTATATTAATTATTGTAGTTCCCCCTTGAACAATATCAAAAATAGTTCCCCTAAACTAAGCGTAAGGGCCATTTTCAATATCGATTAAAAATGTCCTCCCAGATACCACAATGAATAAACAAATATGCGACAGAAAAATATTAGGATGGGCAAATATACATGGTCTAGTGACTGTTTCAAATCACAAGACTTGCTGAATACGATTTTTCTTTATCTCAAAATCCAACTATAGCTGTCCCAGTACCGCGTTTTGCTACCCGATCGGAATATACGCAAAAGTTTTAGGGATGAGGAAGTCTGAATTTAGAGGACGTGCACTCGCATTCGCGTGGAGGGTCACCACCCTCATTGCACCCAAACGGGTTCAAACCACGATCTTCCCCCGTCCCTCGGCAGAAGTTACGCGTTAGACCACTCGACCAGTGAAGCAAACCATATTGTGAATAGATTAAGAATCCCCTCACCAATGATCCAGAGCGGTGTGAATAGGGTGAGGTGCTTCATTGTACAAACCTATTACTATTTTTGACACAAATAGTAAAAATAATTTTACATGTACATGTAGGTTATTTGGCACCTACGTATTCCCAGGACGCAAACAAACTTCTTTCTGATTTCCAAGCGGTGACGTGTGCCTTTCCTAACAACTGATCTTGCAAATCATGAGTGTCTACAGCCTGAGAAAATATTAAGGTGATTTCTCACTCTCCCTCAACACGGTTGTGTCTTTTATTGGCCCAGAAACCATTAAGTAGGCTTTCCTCGCAACATCTCTCCATCAACTCCTAAGGGTCATAAGTTTTCTGTTGTAATATCAAACACTCCCTGAATACCCATTTAACCCAACACCTTTGTTTAGTTGGTAGCGTGTCTGGTCACTGAATCAAGGGTTTCCTTAGAAATTTGGGTGGTTGAACTAGGGCGGGATTTTTACTCTCCCAACTTTAAAATGCGCGTTTACATCCTCTAAATTCAACTTTTCCAATTCCTAATACATTAGTACTTAAGCGTATATTTTAGCCCAAACGGTTAGTAAGCTGCTGTGTTAAATAAAAATAATAAAATAATAATAATTAAAAATGTCGAATTCATAAAATATGTGTTCCAGATTACCGGATAATTACGTCAAAGTTTACATGTTAGAAATAAATTTTGATAAAAGTTATAAGAAGTGAAGGGTTTGATCCCATCGCAAGTTATTTTTGGGTGAATTTTATTAATTCGTTTCACAATTCCAACTCTGAAAAATTGATGTAAATTCCCATTATTAAATCTAATTTATTAAAAGTTACTTATTTCCTGTTATAAATATTAGATATGTAGGCTCTAAATGGACAGTATAAGTTTTAATAAATATTCAGGGTAAGGTAAGCAAATCCACACCCTATTATCCAATTTAAAGGATACATTATAGTTTCTTTCATTTGTGTCATGCGTTTTTAGGGATGCTTTTCATTCTCCCTCAGTGCAAATGTGGGTACACTTCCTCTAATTTGGTCTTGAAACCGTTACAATAAAACTTGTTTTTGTTTGACAAGTTGCTACCCGCTCCCAGCGACACAAGTCATAGCGTTGACTGATTGTTATAAATTGTATGCGATTACATATTATTATATCAACAAAATATAGTTGAGACAATATTTAAAAATAACACTTATTGGTTTTTCATTTCTATTAACTCATAATAAGAAAAGATAACACTTTATAAGTGAAGTAAATTTGATAATCTTCCAACAGGCAAACTAACCTGTCATGTGTAGGTTGATTTCTACTCCTTCCCAGTATTTGAATATCCTGGAATTTACGACTAAGCTTGTACTCTACCATCAAAACAATTATAAATAATAAATAAAAATAAAGTTAGATATGGGAGAATTTGCTCTCTTATCCTCAAAGTTAGTTCCTTTTTTTTACTTTCTCCTTGGGTAACAACAATAAAACAGGTAGTGTCGAACTAAAAAATATGTATCTTACCTTAATAGTTGATTGTAGATGGCATTTCTTTTTCTCGCAGAGTGACGTTGAATTAATACACACACACGGTCAATAATAAGAATTCCTTTTCCTGACAGTATGTATACCCTTTCATGTGATTAATGCAACTAATGTGCTGTGTCAGGCTATTAGTTGTTTATTAGTTTCTGCCTTAAAAAAAATATCAGTTATCTATCAAATGAGACTGAACTGGATCACGGACTAAACGTATTAATATATTTAATTTATTTAGTAGAAAGAATAGAACTATAGTATGATTCTTTTAAGATCTCATGATCACATGATTCCTTTACCAGCGGTCTGTATCTCACTGACTTGACGTATGAATATATTAATTTGTTTGGTATAATTTCTATTACTTCATAATCAGCAAAGATAACACTTTATTAGTGAAATAATTTTTATAATCTTCCAACAAGCAAATTAACTTGTTAGGATTCGAGGTAGATATTATTACTTACTGGGTCAGTTAGATAGAAAATAGATCAAATAGTAAGAGAATAACCGCTGTTCACATGGTTTAATAGATGAAATTTCAGGAGGTGAACACGCTCAGGCCCCCCTCCCCAAATATGTATATATATACATACGTATATACATACATATACATACGTATATATATACATATATATATGTATACATACGTATATATATACATGTATACATACATATATATATACATACATATATATACATATGTATATATATATGTACATATATGTATATATATACACATATATATACATATATGTATATATATATGTATGTATACATATATGTATATTCATGTATATATATGATAAATATATTATATATAAATATATGATAAATAAAATAGGCAATATGACTAATCAATATATTTTATATCTGAACATTTCTCATGTGTTTTTTAAAACTGGGCCCCCTTTTTTTAGTCACAGTTCAATTTGTTCGATTAGTAAATTAAACTGACAAGGAATGCGTTTTATAAAACTTGTTATTTACCTTCACTGATGATAGCATAATCTAAAGCCTCACTATCATGTTATACTAGACTGCCGATGCCAGGGTGGTCGGCGTTTGCTTCCCGTTCTGATTTATTTAGATTGATTATCTCACCACAAGCCAATTCGGATACACATTCTACCTGGTCTAATTATATCGAACGGAAAATCTGCTGGACCAACAAAACCCTTTTTTGATTTTTGCCTAGCCTACATTTTTTCTCGCATCTTATTAGCTAATAATATAATTTAATTTAGCTTTGTTAATAAATTAGATATAATGTACCGTTACTCAATCAATTGTGTCATGATCATCGGATCGTACTGTCACAGCGGATTAACCATGGCAGTTATCGAAGTTCGAATCTCTGTGGTCACTCCATCATCTAGTTCAGGTGGAAGTGGTTGGAATCAAATCCCTGGTAGAACATTTTCTTAATTAATATATATATAGACGTTTAGCCGTAAAGGATGCTTGTAACTCATATAGTTATGTAATTGGAGGTCGTGGTTGGAATCCCCTCTGAGGTGTACTGTCACTCTCGTGTTTGACTCGTGTGCTGTGAAAGAGAAGCGCGTAGTTTTACCCCTGATCGTGTGCACTGAGGGTGATTTTTTCCACACAATTGCGTGTGCACATTTTTCACCCGATCGGATAGTAAGACGCTATGATATGTTTGGCTCTCAACCATCAACATTGATCGTCTGCAGCTCACATGACTGGGTCCTTTACCAGCTGTCAGTATCTCATTGTCTTGACATGAATATATTTAATTTGTTTGGTAGAAAGAACAAATAAAATGTTATATTTTATTTTTCAATCAACACTGACCATGGAACAGAACTATAGTATAATTCTGGTAGGAAGAGTAGTATAAAAGTACAAACTTTATTTAAAGATCACGGACCATGCCGTATGAATATATTTAAGTTGTTTGTTAGGAAGAACAGAACTACAATATAATTCTGGTAGGAATAACAGTTTAAAAGTACAAACTTTATGGGCAAATCACTAGCTTGCCATATGAATATATATAATTTGTTTGGATCATATCTATTACCTCATAATAAGCAAATATAACACTTTATTGGTGAATTAATTTTGATACTCTTCCAAGATCACTGGAGTCCTTTACCGGCAGCCAATATATCACTGATTTGGCGTATGAATATATTTAATTTGTTTGGTAGAAAGAACAAATACAACTTTTTTATGCAGTTACGGAACAGAACTATCGTAAGATTCTGGTAGGAAGAGCAGTTTAAAAATACAAACTTTATGGTCTATTCATTGACTTGCTACAATAATATATTTAAGTTGTTTGTTATGAAGAACAGAACAATAGTATGATTCTGGTAGGAAGAACATTTTAAAGGTATAAAGTTTATGGTCAAATCACGAAATTGCCATATGAATGTATTTAAGTTGTTTGGTAGGAAGAACAAAACTATGGTATGATTCTGCTAGGAATAGCAGACAGATCATCTTCATATCATATGAGTCCTTTACCGATGGTCATTATCTCACTGTATTGACGTAAGAATATATTTAATTTGTTTGGTATCATTTCTAATACCTCATAATCAGCAAAGATAACACTATATTAGTGAATTAATTTTGATACTCTTTCAAGATCACATGAGTCCTTTAACGGCCACCTATATCTCACTGACTTGAAATATGAATAAATTTAATCTGTGAGATTTAGTGACTGAATGTTATAAGGCGTCACTCTCGTGCTTGAATCGCCTGTTGATAACGAGAAGAGCGTGGTTTGAATCACAGCCGTGTGCAGTAAGGGTGATTTTTTCCACGCAATTGCTTGCATCTGTTCTGTTGACGGCCACTTTTATACTAACCACGACGCGTGACGTGTATCAAGTGAAATACTAGAAGACAATCAATATAATAAATACTAATTTAAATATATGGTTTTGTTAATTAATTTAACACACTAGCAAAAGAATTGGTGCCAGTGAATAATAAATAAGAATTTAAATAAATGAAATTTTATTATTTTAACCAACAACGCAGCCATTATACGATCACTACAAATCTATAGATCGGACAAATAAACATTAATTCCGTGTCGACCTCATTTCATTTGCAAAGCCACTACGATCATATACAGGCTGACCTTGAAAGTGAGTGGGTTAGCTGATGTCCGTTTATGCGCCAAGCAAGAGAGGTCACAGAAAATAAATCTAAAATAGCTGGCGCCATCAGTACATTTTTTATTTCACTCAATTTTTCAAGTAACGTACTGACTCAAAATTTTGCTTTGCAGTAAAACCTACCTTGCTTCACATCTACTAAATAAATATTAAAATATAGACATATTTTATTAAAAACTTGCGTTTTTGTTATGTTATTTCAAATCACATCTTTATTTTTGAATCCAATCAACTACAATATCAAATCTCATAAATACTACTTTGATTTAGAAAAAGGAATATCTAGCTCAAACATATTTTTGACAATATTTGCTAATTTGGAATTAGAATTCAGAAAATTAATTTAAAGTGTGTCAGTGTGTGTGTATGTATGTATGTATGTATGTATGTATGTATGTATGTATGTGTGTATGTGTGTGTGCGTGTGTGTGTTTTGTGTATGTATGTATGTATGTATGTATGTATGTATGTATGTATGTATGTATGTATGTACGTATGTATGTATGTATGTATGCATGTATGTACGTATGTATGTACGTATGTATAAGATATTTGGGCCTTCTTTGGCAAATTGTTGAAATATGTGTCTATTAGACTAAAAAATATAGATTACTCGATTTTATTGTTCACTTTGATGTATTTAAGATTTTACTAAGATTATTTGGGTGTTTGGGTGGGGGCAACTGCCCCATTTGCCCACCCCCCCTCGGGGGCACAAGTATTTAAATATCTAGAGTATAAATACAAATGATGTAACAACATTGTCATTCTTGGTTTTTGTCTGTTTGAATGGAGTAAATGGCAACACAGGGATAGATCGTTGCCATATTTGTAAATGCTCGTCTTGTGGATTGAAGAGGGGGTGGGGTTGGGGGTGCCCTTCTAAGAAATTGCCATTAGATTGTAAGAGGGTAGATAAGTAAAGACAAGTTATATGACAATTGAACACAGTTAGGATTTAAAGGGTCTAAGAACGACATATATATGGAGGGAAGTATCCCCACACTGTGGGAATGGCATTTCTGAAGCTTCATCACTAAAAAAACAATCGTTAACTATGTTTGATTTAATTTTCTGTTGTTACTTTAATCTCAGAACTGTGACATTTCACGTTAAACGTTGTTGAAAATAAGCTAATTTCATATTTTATTAAGTATTTTTTTAATTATAATACCTCTAATGAAATTGTTTTTTTTTTTAAATATAAAAGGAACATTTTGATATAATTTAGCTTCATTTTGGCGTGAACCATATTTTAGGACAACAAACAACTTCTTAATTATCTCGGGATATTTGGACTTCTTCAACGCTTCTCTGAGATACAGTTGGCGGCCCCCTTAAGTGAAAAGCATTTAACTCCCCCTTTTAAATGATGACTTGGAGGGTGGAAGAGGAGTGAGTTGTGATGGTTCTAGAAGGAATGGCGGGTGCAGCAGCGCACGCAGCTTGCTCTTTGAGGGAGAGAAGATAGGGTGAAGGATGGGGGTGTCAGAGACCAGCCAGCCGCCAGCGTGTCCGGCCCGAGGGGTGAATCGTGCAACAAAGCGTGTTTATTTACATCACTTCGCCTGGAGCTACACATAACAAATACTTTTTATGTTTTGAAACTATCAATGTGCTAAAGGAACACCATTAATAATAATAATAATAATAATAATAATAATAATAATAATAATATTTAGCACCACGTCTTACTACCCGTTCGGGTTATACGCTTTAAGTACTAATTACGTTAATGGATTTAGGAATTGGGAAGATTGAATTAGAAGAAGTGAACCCGCATTTGAGTGGAGGGAGAGTGGAAAACCATTTAGGAAAAACCACCCCCAGTTCACCCGACCGAGATCCGAACCTCGATCTTCCCGTCCTCGGCAGTCGAGCTCAACACGACAAGCGCGTTAGCCAACTACGCCACCGAGGCGGGTAACACCTTTAATCAATCACAACAGTACCAACCCCCCCCCCCCCATTCTATCTACCAAGAATGCCATAGTTATTAATAATTATATTTGGAATATTGATGATATGAGCAAGAGCTGATAACAGAAATATTGGGGTTTTAATCCCTGTCAGCTGAATGCAAGGTGGTTTTTGCCTAAATGGTTTTCTCATTTTCCTACATGCAAGTTCTAGTACACTTAATCTAAATTCAACCTTACTCATATGGTATGGTAACTTTCGTGTTAGACTCACCTGCTTATGATAAAAAGATCGGAGTTCAAATCCTTGTCGGGTCTAATGAGGGTGGTTTTTTCCTCAACGGCTTCCCACTCTACTTTCATGCAAATGCAGGTAGATTACCTGTAAATGCTCCCTTCCTCATCCCTAACTCATTATAATAACTATAATATATGTGTATAAACTAAACAGGTGGTAAAATGTGGTGCTAAAAAAAGTGACTGATAATTCCGATATTAGCTCAATAAAAGTCGAATATTTCTAGGTTATGTCGAGAATAAAACTAAGATCTATTTATTATTTATTATCTGATCACTTAGCACAGCTAACGTCTATCTGTTCCTTTTTTTTATCGTTCGATTAAGATTTGAACCAAGACAATCACGCAAATATATACTATTGTTAGCTAAGATTAATAAGACTTAGGAGCACCGACAATCATTAAGATAAGCTATGATATTTGAACAAGGTAAGTTAAACTCCATCACAGGCGTGGGTACCTGGATTAAGTATGTTAAATATCATTATAAGGTATACAATTTTAAACAGGTATGATAAATGATGATAACATTATTATGAGCTATAATACATGAATCAGGAAAATTAATCATCATACATATAATTTAAGTATCTGAGAGCGTTATGATAGTTATCAGCTGAATAAACTATAAAGTTAGACCAAGATATTATAACCAATAATTTTAATATTTTTGGATATTTAGAAGAGGTATGCTAAACAACAAAATGACAACAAAGTATACCTGATCCAATTATAAGAAACACCATATTTTTAAGGTAGGATTCCTAATCGATGTATGTTAAGGTGATTCGACCAGCAAGCTTCTCCTAGAATGAATAGGCTATAACATTTTGACAGGGAATTTTTAACATATTTGAAGGGGGTGGGGGTGTTTTGAAGAGGGGGATGGGCAGGTGGAGTGGGAAAGTAAGGTGGGATTGCCAGCTCTTTGTTCACAACAGTATTGTCATAGCACTACCTCTTTTTATCGCTAATTTAGAACATGAATGGTCACTGCATGGCTCACCCGGGAGTTGTTGTCTTGAGTTTGAATCCCGGCTACTAAGATTAAAAGAATATTAATAATTTTAAATAATGAACTTAATACACGTGTCGCGAAGTATTTATTGTACTGAATACTATTAGGCCTATATTTACAAAATGTGTTCTTAGAATAAGAAAAAAAATATTACTAGGCAATTTAATGAAATAATTTGAGTGGGGAAAGTTTAAGGGTTCTTTTGTTATTCTTTTAGCACCGAGTCGTACTAACCGTTCGTGGTATACTCACATGTACTAATTACGCTAGTTAGTTAGGGATTAATAAAGCTGAATTTAGAGGAAGTGCACTCGCATTTGCGTAGAGAGAGAGTGTGGTAAACAATTTATAATAAAACTACCCTCTGTATACCTGACGGAGATCAAACCCCGATCTCCCTGTCTTTAACGCTCTAGTCTACGACGAGAATTACGCATTAGATGTCATGCTAGCACCGGAGCAGGTTTTAGAGTTCTTTATTTGTAGTAAAAAAAGTAATACTTTTCGTTGTTGTTATTATTATAATAGTTAACAGAGCTCATGATGGGAACCTTACAAACCGGCCGGAAAGCTGTAAAAATGTTGGATTGCCACGTAGGTCAAATGACCTACAAAATTAGGACCAACTGGTCGACAAGCTTGTGCATAAGAAGGCAAAGTGATCGATAGCCTACTGGTTGACCAAATAAATAAAAATATTTCAATGCTTGAGTGTGTCAATTGATCGGCACGTTTAAGACCATGTGATAAGCTACACAACTGTTTGACATGAGAGGACCTGTTGGCATGCAAAAGTCGAGATGGATTCAATGAAACAATTGACCGACAAGTCAATACATTGCAAACAACGTGTTCGACAACAAAATCGTAAACGGAAAATAGCAAGTAGTCTATGAAAACTTATTTTTTAACCAAATTTATAGCTCTAATAAATACCCACATTTGTGGTCACAAGGTCCAATGCGTCATTCGCATTCCTTATTCTGCGTATAGCTCAAACGGGGAGTGAAAAGCTAAGGAAAAAAATACAAATTTTTTTAGCCCCGCGTCTTACTAACCGTTCGGGTATATACTGATTTTGTGGATTAAAATCATCATTAGTAAGGTATCAATTTTCTAATTTGGTCTTTTTGGGTTAACCAGGTGTCTGTCGATAATTTTGTCCGCATATGCATGAGTTCAACCAGTTGGTACAAGTCATGATTTACTTGTGTAACCAGGCCCCGGGACATCAAACAATGGAGTATTATAAACCACTGGTAACAAGGGCCCGGGATATAAAACAATAGAATATTATGAACCATTGGTAACACGGCTCCGGGACATCAAACAATGGAGTATTATAAACCACTGGTAGCAAGGGCCCGGGATATAAAACAATAGAATATTATGAACTATTGGTAACAAGGCTCCTTGACATCAAACAATGGATTATTATAAACCACTGGTAGCAAGGGCCCGGGATATAAAACAATAGAATGTTATGAACCATTGGTAACAAGGCTCCGGGACATCAAACAATGGATTATTATAAACCGTTGGAGTAGTAAGAGCCAGGGTATATCAGGTGGATTTTTACGTCAGTTATTAAAATAATATGACTGCTGAGTGCCTTTCGTCAGTGAGTGAGGTCAGCTGTATGACGTCAGCCTGTGGTTCTGGACGCCCCATTGAATGAATTATTAATTGGCGGTAGGTATGCTAGAGATATAGTGATAGTATTGTGACGTCATCCTGTGTGACGTTCCGGAGTATGAGACTATGATAGTGACGTTTCAAATAATATGACTGTTGAGTGAGGTTAGCCTTGCGTCTGAGGTCAGCTGTGTGACGTCAGCCTGTGGTTCTGGGCGCCCCATTGAATGAATTATTAAGTGGCGGTAGGTATGCTAGAGATATAGTAATAGTATTGTGACGTCATCCTGTGTGACGTTCCGGTTAGTTGGTCAGCGCCAAGATAATTTCTATCGTGGACAAGTTTTAAGTGTATATGAATTGAAATTAGTTTTAAATGTTTAGTTATTTATATATCGAATAATTGAAATAAATAGATTTGAACATGTTTTTTATAGTGACGCGTTCCTCATTTGTACGTCACATCAGATTTGAATAAATATTAAGTGTTGAGGTATGTGTAATGACATTAGGACGTTTGAATTATACACTAAAAAGTTATATATTGCTCTTACTACAAATATAAAATTTAAATGAGAGGGAACTATTACTAGAAATGAAAAAAATAAGTACCAGGTTTTTTTCACATTTAATTATAATAAAAAATATAAATACATATTTCACAATTTATTATTTTTATCCATAAAAATACAAAGATCATCACACAGTGACAGATAGTCAAAATATGGGATAGGATCGGATGGGTCTACAAACGATTTGGAGGCGAGCGTATTGTCTATGAACATCGATACATTTGGGTGATTTAGATATTTTACATGGCGTGTGATATATTTTTCAAGATTATACAGAGTTTTTAATTCGTCCGTAGACAGGTAGATCTGAATGTTTTTTTTATCACTCAGACATAATTTCCACACTCCGAAAAGTTTTTTCACCACAATGAAAAAGTCGTCCATGCTGAACTCAAAGTTTACACACGTCTGCACACAGTCGGACCAAAACGGCATTTCTTTGACGAGAAAGTTCCATTGTGGGACGGTGAGTATTAGACGATTAGAACTCGATGAAAACATCACGTGAGCGTAAAAGTTGCGGTCAGGGAAGAGGCCCACCGCCACGTGTTTGTTCTGTTTGTCGTTTAGGTAGAAAGTCTTGGTTAGCAACGACGGTGATTCATCCTGCACCATATTAAAGCTGCAGGTCTTCATCGCTGTCTGCGTCTAGACTGATGACCTGTAATCAACAGTCGTCACAATTAAAGCTAGTATCGTGGTCGTCGTCGTTGTTGGTGATTGGACAAAATTTATACAATTTCTCGGCGCTGTGAAATCTGACGAATCGTGCCAAAGCGTTTGCATTTTTTAACGCGCACAGGGTAATGTCGTGACAAGGGGCGATACACCCCCAACAATTAGAGTTGATCAAATCAACAAAGGGACATTTATAGTCCTCGCGCAGTGGGATGAATGTCCGCCCGGTGAGACGGGACAAGAAATTTCCTTTTTGTTTTTATATGCGTAAGGCACGAAGGCTTTATCTAAATTTTGTTTTAGAATTGGAACCAATTTGGAGTAGCACAGTGTGGTGGTTTTATTGAATTGATAGCACGAGGATTGTTTCTCGTCGATGAAAACTATGGCTAGCTCGGTGACCACCCACTTCTTTTTCGAGTTTACGATAAATGAAAAATCAAAGATGGCCGACATGATGATGTTCATCAGTCAGATAATTGAATACAAATGATTAAATAATATTATAGTATACCTTTTATATCTAATGCTGGAACACGCGTCTGGACACCCCTGCTAGTACACCTTGGACAGCGGCCAAAGCGACGTTTGAAGAGCGTGACGGCCAGTTGGTCGTTCTTGCACAAGTTGGCGGTTGAGAACAGGTCTGTGAATCTCCTCAGGCTCCCGTCGGCGTCCTTGGCAACGGCAAACAGACAGCAATAGTGCCCGCACACACCGGAGGCTATGCCTTGGAGACGTTTGCGGTTGTACACCCATCGTGTCGACTGTTTATTCATGAGTCTAGTCATCGCTAAGCTCGGTCGTCTGCCATATGTATAAAAATACTCCCCAAATTTGGAAAAATATAGAACCACCCAATGAGAACCGGGTTTAGTGTGAGGGTCTAGATTGACCACAAATAAGGCGGGACGAGTGAAATTTTGAGGTAATTTGTCCGAAAGAAATGTCCCTTTATAGATTGAAATTTTGCGCAGCAGTGTGTCTATTTGATGACAATTCATGGTGTTAATAATTAATTTTCACCTCCCGATTAGAATCTATCGACACCGTCCCCTCGTACTCAGAGTAAAACAAACAGGTTATGGCGGTGTCAAGGTCTGTCTTGAACTGTAACTCAAATCTCACGTTCCCCTCTGTCTGAAGGCTGGTGTGCGAGTCCTGTCCTGCAGTGTCGGGAGTCAAGTCGAAGGCCAACATAAGGTAACCTTTATTGAACATGTCTCGCGTTATTAAATGCCCGTTGTTTTGATGGTGTATGCCCAATCCCGAAAACAATGTGTCATAGGCGAGAGTGGACGTGCCGACGTTGTCAAAATTTATCAAAATGAGCAAATGTTTTTGGATTCCGTTTACATACAGGACGAAACGATCAAGGTTTCTGTGAATGAGTTTGAAACGGATTCGTGTTCAAACTGCCCACAAACGCATCGTTTGACACCATTGTGAATAAAACAATTTTAGGGATAGCCCCTTGAATAACATTATTTAGACTCACAAACTTGGATCCTTTGGGTACGCTCACAGACATGACGTCCACCCGATTGAGGTGGTATTGGGCCGGCTTTCGTAACAGTGTATTTTCTATAGCGAGGGAAATAGTCGGCGACACTTCCACGTGTTTCACAAAGAGGGTGGCGTCTAAAATTTGCAACCGTACGTCGGTGTTTAAATTGTCCGCATCTGTGAGCAGATAAAACTCTCTTTTGTTGCGAATTAATTTAACGCGCAACGATACATTTTTCAATAGCAAATGTGAAATATTAAATATTTCGGCGTGTAAACGTCCCACCAAGTCGACCGGATGTTTTAAAAAGTCTAATCTCGTGGCGAAGCCTTTGTTCTCTATGGATGCAGCGAGTTCACCGTTAGCGGCAGGGGTATCCAAAAACCACATAACATTCACTAGGTGAGTGTCGGAGGCGTCTCTACCGTAATTAGTTAAAGTCTCTAAATAAGCCCTGTAGGCATAGTTGTCTGTCGAGGTTGTAATAGGTGTTTCGTTGAGAGAGATATTGATTTGACTGAATAAAGTATTTAACAAGTTGTTGACGCATCCAATTTTATTGTCGGCTGCGACCTGTGTCCCGTCCCCTTTCACCAGTTGAATACGAAGGTATAATTTAATCGAAGAGAGGTCCTGAAAATACTCGCCGTCTGCGGGGCAAATAAACTCTAACTGAGCGTCATTGTCCACGAAAGTGATGGGTTTGTATTCGACCACTTTATTATTTTTAATTACCGTTTGAATGTATTTTTCGTCGAAAAGATCGAGTTCTGTTTTTGAACACTCCATAATTAATCGAAAATATCTTTTTTATCTCCCTTGTTCCCTCTTGCTCTGGCGACCACCTTCGAATGAAGTCGTTTACGTTTTTTTACTCTTTTTAAGCCACGTCTCTCTACCGCCTGAGGGACGCGCTTTTTAACTATATCACCGACTTTTTGACCGGGTTCGCGTGTCGCTATGTCGGCCAGAATATGCGAACCTGTTTGTAACGCTTGTTTTCCCACCGCTTTCGCTCCCCTCATAAACAACGGTTTGACAAATCGAAATAATCCGCCCAAAAACGATCCGAGGCCACGGCCCCTCTGCATTTTATAACTGGCGTGATAGACGGGACCGATGTTTTCTCTCTCTCCCTCCATTGTTAAGACTAAGTCAAATTATTACCCCCCGTATCTATTTACCTAGTTTTTTCTCTCTAAAATGTAAAACCAATATGGTGGGCACGGGACCCGATTGAAAATTCACTCGTTCGCCAAACTTTGTGTATAAGCCTATGCTTAGAGAGTCAAAATTACAGTTCTCGATGGGAAAATAGAATATAGGAAAGAACACGTGATGTGAGGTGGCGGAGGGGAACTGTATGATTCTAATCCATCTTACATACGAGTCGCCTAGCAACTGTGGTCCTATAATGTCTGTGTACACAAAGACGGGCTCCGTTTCGATTGAACTATAGCCGGGCAGTATACGATTAGGTCTCAAAAAGGCCCCCTTAATATCCTCGCTCATTGAATCCCTCATATGTGTATTAACCGCATTAAGTGACTCTATGTTGGGTAGTCTGTTTCGAATGGTTGTAATTAAGTCTCCGATGCCCACATAGAGACGAACAGGAAATTCTATTTTAAATTTTCTTTTCGCCACCGTAAATGAAATTGTGTTTTTGAATCGTGTAGTTATGGGTGACTTGTCGGGCATCCATGCACCCTTTTGTTTTTTAATCTCAGTCAACATTCTTTGATCGCGAAGAATGTACCATTGAAATTCAGATATTAAAACCTCTAGATCGCCTTTATCAATTATCGAGCTCTTAATTTTATTATAAAGCTCCTTAAAGGAGGTGAAATCTTGTTGAGGAAACTAAACACGGCCCACTTGGGTCACCACGACGTTTGCCGTCAATTCTTTATCTTTGGATAAAATGTTATCTTCGAGAGTTTCAAAACCCACGGGATAGGATAATTCAGCTAGTTCCACCTCCCACCGGTTGTGTACTAGCCGTATGGACTGTGCCAATTTTGTAGTATAGTAAGAGAGTGTATTATTCTCGTAATATTCGGCGCTCGAACCCGACGGGAGTGCTACATAAAACTGACTCATTTTTGTTTAATGTTAGACGCAGGCACCCAGCTGATGAAAGAACTGTCGTATCCTTTCCACTTGACTAGATGATGTTGAATGCCTTTAATCCGCTTACTCTGTACTATTTAATCTATTTGAAAATCGTTGGACGACGCACGCGAACTAGTTCGTAGTTATAAAAATGTCCCTCAATAGGCCGCCCGCGGAGATCCTGTAACGAATAGACCGTTTGGGGAAGTCTAGGAATTACTTTAACTATGCTAATTATTTCTCGTGTAAAATTAGCCTTGTATCCTTTGTCAAAAATCATTTTTTCTTTACTTATGCGCACATGATCGCCTACCTTGAACAAAATTTTCCCTATTTTAATTTTAGCCCACCGCTTTCGCAGGCGCAATAGTATTTTAAGTACGTGAATAGGCTTGACCGAAGACGGAGCCATTCCTATAGTCTAATGAACACAAGCGATATAATTTTGAACTAGCTTGCCCAACACGTCGACGAGTTGTGAGTGTTGAATGCGGTGAAATATTTCCACATTTTAGTTTTCAGCGTACGATTGAAACGTTCCACGACGGCCCCCTTTATATCTGGATTATGCAAATGATATAAATGAACGCCCGCTTGTTTCAAAATTGATCTAAATTTAGAATTTAAAAATTCCCTACTCTTATCCGACTGAATCGAAAGGGGGCGTCGTCCTTCCTTAAAAAATCTGTTTTATACCCCACGTGATGTCTGCGCCCGATTTTGTTTTAAGCGGTATAAGTAGTATTTGCTGGGCTATGTTCAGTCGATAATTATTCACAATTTGACATATGAGACTATGATAGTGACGTTTCATTGACGTGTTTCGTGTATAGAGTGATGTTTTCAATGACGTATGTCAGGTATAGACCTGCCCTGAGCCATCAACTGTAATAATGCCGTATGAGGGTATGGTAGTGACGACGACTCAAGTAGTTTTGTAACGTAGGACATTGACTTAAGTATTAATGGGCGTATTTAAATATTTTTATATGACGTATAAGGGTGACATCATTGAATTAATATTTAATGATGTCGCAGAAGTTTGTGGTGAACGACAGTGTGTAAAAAAAAGAATTGATTTAAATAAAATTATAATTTTATGTGTTGATAAATAAGTCTCAACTAACAATGTATGTATTTGCTAGTCTTCAATCCAAAAGTAGGTTGAAAGAAACTTGTTTCAATGCAGTATCACCAGGATACGAAAGTAATATACGATCCCAACATAATATTCATTTGGCTGTTATGTTTAATAACGACACCAAATTTAGATATCTTACGTAAAGTGAGTGACGTTTTCATGTATATACTGTAACTAACAATTCTCTCTCTACTCATTATGTTTTATGACTAAAATATATCATTTAAACAGATGGAAAAATTTTACTCTCAACTGAGTTAGTACACACTATAAACCTAACTAAGAACAAACTTGTTTTTTTATGCGCATTGAATTGGTCAACTTTCAAACGGGTTTTTAAAATGAGGACATAATTAAAAGGCTGGCTAAGTTCACTTTAAAAGCCCGACCAACATCATTTAGTTCATGCAAGTGCAGTGTTGAGCTGAACAGCTGGCCGCTCCATCTCTATCAAGAGTTTTGAAGGTAAGATATATTTTATTTTAAATATTAGTTTAAATGTTTAGTTTAATGATATTTTATATAGAATTAAAATAATTGAAATAAATAGACTAGATTTTCAATCATATTTATCAGTTATGAAAACTTTATTTTGAAAATACATTTTTACAAAAATTAACAGCATACCTGATTAAAATCTATTTTAATTTATTTAAGATGTTTTTAAATACAATAATCAATAAAATCCACCTCTGACTGTATCAGTTTAATGATATTTATATATCAAATTAAAATAATTGAAATAAATAGACTATATTTGTAAACATGTTTATCGGCTATGAAAACTTTATTTTGAGAATAAGTATAAAAAATAATAACTAGACAGAGGATGGCTTTATTAAAACATCATTCATACACGATTAAAATTTCATAGATATGTTATACTGATACATAAAATTAGTCGCATATTATAATCAAAGAATACATACTATTTAGAGTGTTTTAATTTCAAATTTAATAGGTCTGTTATAGTGATACATATTAATAAAACTTTTATAAGTCACATATCATAATCAGTTGTGAATTTAACTCTACCGGGTAATTAAAATACACCCCCATGCCGTCATAAATCAATGTAAATTTTGAAGGTTATTTATTGACCATATCGATTTGTTCATTTGTATATATCTGCGAAAACTTTTTCGGAAGAAAGAAACATAAATTAAAATAGTCTTCCAAATTTAGTGTCTTGCTATAATTGTTTTTTCACCAAATTTCTGAGTGAAATATATGATGTCTCCGACTTGATGGTATTGAATTATTTTATAAACCTAATCATATCCTAAAAAATCACTTTTATTTACGTAATGTGTTAAATAAGATATGTTTTAAAATACAATAATTAATAAATACGATTTGTAGAAAAAATACACCTCTGAGTTTAAATGTTTAGTATAATGATATTTATGTATAAAATTAAAATAATTGAAATAAATAGATTAGATTTGCAAACATGTTTATCAACTATGAAAATTTTATTTTGAGAATAACTACATAGAGGATGGCTTTATTAAACAACATACATGATTAATTTATTTACGTAATATGTTAAATAATTAATAAATACGATTTGTAGAAAATCCACCTCTGAGTTTAAATGTTTAGTATAATGATATTTATATATAAAATTAAAATAATTGAAATAAATAGACTAGATTTTCAAACATGTTTATCAACTATGAAAATTTTATTTCGAGAATAACTACATAAAGGATGGCTTTATTATTAAACAACATACATGATTAAAATTTATTTTAATTTCTAATTTCATAGATATGTTATACTGATACATAAAATTAGTCACATATTATAATCAAAGAATACATACTATTTAAGATGTTTTAGTTAAGAATACATACTATTTCATAGGTCTGTTATAGTGAAACATAAATCAATTATAAAGGATACACATTAATTATGTTTTTAAAATACAATAATTAATAAATACGATTTGTAGAAAATCCACCTCAAATTAGTCACATATTATAATCAAAGAATACATACTATTTAAGATGTTTTAATTAAGAATACATACTATTTCATAGGTCTGTTATAGTGATACATAAATCAATTATGAAGGATACACATTAATTATGTTTTTAAAATACAATAATTAATAAATACGATTTGTAGAAAATCCACCTCTGAGTTTAAATATTTGGTATAATGATATTTATGTATAAAATTAAAATAATTGAAATAAATAGATTAGATTTGCAAACATGTTTATCAACTATGAAAATTTTATTTCGAGAATAACTACATAGAGGATGGCTTTATTATTAAACAACATACATGATTAAAATTTATTTTAATTTCTAATTTCATAGATATGTTATACTGATACATAAAATTAGTCACATATTATAATCAAAGAATACATACTATTTAAGATGTTTTTAGTTAAGAATACATACTATTTCATAGGTCTGTTATAGTGAAACATAAATCAATTATAAAGGATACACATTAATTATGTTTTTAAAATACAATAATTAATAAATACGATTTGTAGAAAATCCACCTCAAATTAGTCACATATTATAATCAAAGAATACATACTATTTAAGATGTTTTAATTAAGAATACATACTATTTCATAGGTCTGTTATAGTGATACATAAATCAATTATGAAGGATACACATTAATTATGTTTTTAAAATACAATAATTAATAAATACGATTTGTAGAAAATCCACCTCTGAGTTTAAATATTTAGTATAATGATATTTATGTATAAAATTAAAATAATTGAAATAAATAGATTAGATTTGCAAACATGTTTATCAACTATGAAAATATTATTTTGAGAATAACTACATAGAGGATGGCTTTATTAAACAACATACATGATTAATTTATTTACGTAATGTGTTAAATAAGATATGTTTTTAAAAATACGATTTGTAGAAAATCCACCTCTGAGTTTAAATGTTTAGTATAATGATATATATATATATATATATATATAATTAAAATAATTGAAATAAATAGACTAGATTTGCAAACATGTTTATCAACTATGAAAATTTTATTTCGAGAATAACTACATAGAGGATGGATTTATTATTAAACAACATACATGATTAAAATTTATTTTAATTTCTAATTTCATAGATATGTTATAATGATACATAAAATTAGTCACATATTATAATCAAAGAATACATACTATTTAAGATGTTTTAATTTCAAATTTCATAATTAAAGAATATATATACTATTTAAAATGTTTTTTCAACTAATCAGTTGTGAGTTTAACTCTACAGGATGACTAAATTTCAGCCAACCTAATCTTAATAGATTTATCCACCCCCACCCCCTCATAAATCAATGTAAATTTTGAAGGATATTTATTTATCATTTCAATTTCTTCATTTGTACATATACGTGAAAACTTTTTCGGAAGAAAAAAACATACGGGGCTGTCGTTTAAAATAGCCTTCACGTAAATCCCTCTCCCAAAATTGGTGTCTTGTTCGTGAAAAGATATAATTTTTAATGTTGTGTTTTCCTCCAAATTTCTGAGTGAAATATATGTTGTCTCCGACTTGGCTGCATTAAATTCTTTTATAAACGTATCCATATCCTAAAAAAAAGAGAGTACAATAGTAGATTTTTTAAAAATATATAAATTATAGAATTTCAAATATGAAAAAAAAATTTTTTAAAGCATTAAACTACCTCGATTGGCCGTGTAATGGTTACTTGGGATGAGCCTGAAGAATTTTAGTTCACTTAGCTAGTAGGTTGGTCGTTCGTGGGTGAGTCTGCGACGGCTTGATCGAAATCTAGGGCTGCGTCTTTCCAGTTCCGTAGCAACTTTTGATGTATCCAGAACCAATCACAAATAACTTTACACGAGCGTTCCTCCCCACAAGCGTATGATTTTTTAAAGTGAGTAAAACAATCGGAACTACAATAATGTATCGTTCGTTCGATGCAGGACTCTTTTAGAATCTCTAATACACACGTATAATTATTAAAACAGTCAGCTGTTCCGAGCTCTACGCATCTGTCTCCATCAGAGTACTCTTCTAAAATTGATATATCCCCAATAAGTGATTTAAAATGTTCTTTACTGCATTTACAAACACCGCGACGTCCTCTTTTGGTAACTTTATCAAAATAAGAACGCCCCGTAACACTAGTCCTAGCTTGACGTTCAATATGGCGACGCTTGAACGCTTGAAGAGGTTTGTTGAATGACAAGTCTTTGACTGATTCCATGTTAGCGATGTCTATGCGGTTTTATACGATCGTATTTAAACGTATTGCCAACATTTGCGCGCGAGTCTGGACAAGATAATTTCCTCAAGGTAAACAACGTCTACCTTTCTAATCTCGTAAACAACAAGATAAATTTCGCCATAAGGTTAAATAAAGTGACGAAAAAAACTTTCTAGAGGCCAAACATCGAGTCGAAGAATATAAAAGGAGGTTTTATTTCTAGTAGATTATCACTTCTATACTTCTGTTCCGAGTGTAAAGAAGCTGTCACGCGTAACAAACATTGAGCTCTCGTCTTTTGGCAAAAGTAAGTTACTATTTTTTTATTATTTCTTTGTACAGAGTAGTGGTCAATCTATTATTTAATATTATCTTTTTTTCTTTTTTTTTAGTGTCTAAGGAACAAACATTTACACTTGACGAATCTATCGACAATGCCGGACCGTCTACGTCAAACATTAACAGACAACGAAATCACATTTTTGACTATGCCCCACGTACAAACACTGACAACACATTTACCATAATAACGGAGACAGGACGAACTTACAGTCGGTTCAACACCTTAGGAAGGAATATTTTAGTTCGATTCAAGCCTATGATTACGAACGTGAGTCCGATGCATTATCTAATGACGTGTTTCTCTAGTCTATTAGCATACTTGCTTAGAGGTACGGCACCATACGATTTAATTGGACTCACGATCACAAACACGGAGAATAATCTCGATAAACCGGTCGGGGTTTCGTACCGTAGATGTGATCAAATTGATGTGAACAGTATTATGAATACATTAACAAAAGTTATTCAGAGTAATGCCAGATTTAGTATAGCCGATGTGTTGAGGATTAAAGTGAATCATATCAAAATGATTATGGGCAACGGCAGAGCACTAAAACGAAGGTGCCTTCCAAACGATTATCTGAGTCATCATAAAAGGAGCATTGTCGTTGTTAAATCATTGACGAATTGTTTGGCGCACGCTATAGTAATAGCGATAGCCAAAATCACAAATGATATTAATTATAAATCGTATATTAAGGGGTGGAAAATAAAAAATGCTGTAGATGAGCTTCTCGCAAAAACTTACGTAGATTTATCCGGGGGAGGGGGGCGCGAACATCTCGATAAATTTCAGCATTATTTTGGTCACGAATATAAATTACGCGTGTATAATACCCTCTCGACGGTCAACGGATTGTGGTATGAGGGGGTTTCGTCTTCTAGTAGGTACATTAACCTACTGTACGATGACGTCACTTATCACTTTAACGTAATAATCAATATGGCGGCGGCATTTTCAGTTCAGTATTTTTGCGACGGATGTAATACCGGTTTTGAAAGAGGTGCGAGACATTTATGTAAGAGTACTTGCCCCAAATGTATGTCCATACCTCCGTGTTTGTATGAAAGCGAAAAAAAATGTGTATTGCACTGAATGTAACAGATTATTTAGGTCTGCCACTTGTTTCACTAGCCATAAATCGAATAAAATTGACGGTAAGAAAACAGTTTGTGATTTAAGACAGGTGTGTATTACCTGTGATAAAACAAAGGGGAGAAATCACGAATGTTTTAAATCATACTGCGCAACGTGTAAACAGAACAAAGAAAACCCGCATCGTTGTTATATGCAGGTGTTGAGTCGGAAGGAGCTTGATGATAAATATCTAATGGTCTTTTATGATTTCGAGACTAGACAAGAAAGAGCTATAGCCAACGATTGTTTTGTCCATCAACCGAATCTTCTTCACGTACAACACTATTGTGTAAAATGTGAATTTAACGATAATATGGACGAGGATTGTGAGCAATGCGGGAAACGATCTCATTCCTTTTGGGATAATCCGGTAGACGCCTTCATCGACTACCTGAGACAACCGAGGCCGTTTGCCAATAAAATTGTTTGTCTCGGGCATAATGCAAAAGCCTTTGACGCTATATTTATCCTGAATAGATTTCTATCACTAAACTGCACCCCTAAAATTATCGCGGACGGAACTAAAATACTTTGCATGACAATGGACCACATACAATTTAAAGACAGCCTATGTTTCCTACCCATGCCACTGACACAGATCCCGAAAGCGTTTGGACTAGACTGTAAAAAAGGACACTACCCCTATTTGTTTAATACAGAAAAGAATTTAAATTATATCGGTGAGATGCCCGGTCCCGAAATGTTTGGTGCTGATTATATGAAACCGGATGAGCGAAATGACTTTATGGTATGGCACGCTGACAAACTGCGGCAGGGGTATATATTTAATAATAAGGCAGAGCTGGAGGCCTATTGTGTGGATGACGTAAATGTATTACGCAAGGGGTGTCGTACATTTCGTCATTTATTTCTAAATATAGGTGCGACAGACGTTTTTAGAGAATCTATCACAATCTCGTCGGCGTGCAATAGATTATTTAGAAAACTGTTCTTAGCCCCCGATACGATAGCCATCCTGCCCAAGGGGGGTTACAGGTGCGGTGACAGACAATCTATGAAAGCCATTAAATGGTTAGTCTATCTGGAGAAAACCCGCCCCGATATTCACATACAGCACGCCTTCAACGGACGTGAGATAGAAATTTTGGGTAGGAAAGTGGACGGCTACTGTGACGAGACGAGAGAGATTTTTGAGTTTGACGGTTGTTTCTTCCACGGGTGTACATGTCTTTCGAACCGTGACGCGACTATAACAGGGACGAAAGAGACTCTCACCGAGCGATACGAGTGCACTCTGTTGAGAGATCGAGCATTTAGAGCCGCAGGGTACACTGTTACAACTATGAAAGAATGTGACTTTGACAAAATACTGAGTGAAGACCCACAACTAGATTTAGAGCTAAGCAATCACCCTACGATTCAAACTGCCCCACTCAATCCACGTGACGCACTGTACGGTGGACGGTGTGAATCTATGACATTACACTACAAGACTAACCCCAACGAAAAAATAGGCTATCTTGATGTCTGCAGTTTATATCCTTGGGTGTGCAAATATTTTAAATTTCCTGTAGGTCACCCTATAAATATTTTTGTCGCCGACGATTGCCCCGTCGACGTGGTAGACCGAGAGGGGCTAATTAAATGCACTGTTTTGCCTCCTAGAAATTTGTATCACCCCGTACTCCCATACAAGACACAATCAAAATTAATGTTTTGTTTATGCTCCTCTTGTGCAAACGAGATGAACCAAGGGGATTGTTTACACACCGACTCTGACAGGACTATTACAGGCACATGGATAGTGGACGAGGTTCGACTAGCGATAGAAATGGGCTACAAGATGGTTAGAGTGCACGAATTTTGGGAATATAAAATTACCCAGTTCGATCCTCAGACCAAAGAAGGGGGACTGTTTGTAGAGTATATAAATAAGTTCCTCAAGATCAAACAGGAGGCGTCTGGATACCCTGGATGGGTGAAAACAGACGCAGACAAAGACAAATACGTTAGCGAGTATTACAAAACAGAGGGAATAGTGCTGGATAAAAACGAAATTGTTAAAAATCCAGGAAAGCGCGCACTCGCCAAATTGTGTTTAAACTCTTTCTGGGGACGATTTGCATTGAACGAGAACAAAACGCAGACCACCATTGTGAACAACCCAAAAGACTTTTTCTCCCTACTCACCACGCCGGGCACAGAGGTTCGCAACATTATTTTCCCCAATGACGAGGTTGCTTACGTCTCGTGGACATACCGTGAGGAAGCCGTCCTCCCCCTGGATACGGTCAACGTGCCTATAGCGGCGTATGTGACCACCGGTGCCCGTATGAAATTGTATTCATATCTCAGGCACTTGGGCTCTTCTTGTCTTTACTATGACACAGACTCTATTATAAGTGTGATAAGACCATCAGACACGTACACGATACCGACCGGTGACAAGTTGGGCGACATGACAAACGAGCTGACCGCCTACTCTGAGAGCGCGTACATTACAGAGTTTGTTTCCGGTGGACCGAAAAATTATTCTTACAATGTGTTTGTCCCAGAGACGAACGAATACAGGTCCACCACCAAAGTCAGGGGTATAACACTTAACTATGAAAACACAAAGATTGTAAACTTTACTACTATTAAAGACATGATTTTGAAAGACATGGACCCCGTACACGTGACTAACCCGCGAAAAATTAAAAGAAAAATAGGCGCCATCGTCGTCTCCCAGTTGGAGAGAAAAAATTATAATATTGTATTCACTAAACGTAGGAGATTAAATAACAACACGTCCGTACCCTACGGCTATAGTTGATGCTAACCCCGGCCGCTGGTATGGAAAACTATCATGATCTAATATATATTGACATTGTTCTTCTCTCTCTCTCTCTGATTTCAGTGTCATCCTTATTAAAGTTCAAAAAGTTAAATAGAAACGCCATATCACCAGTTAGAGCCACCACACACTCTGCAGGTCTAGACTTGAAAAGTCCCTACAATTGCAGTATACAACCCTCGTGCAGGCGTTTAGTTAAGATAAATATTTCTATTATATTACCGGAGGGAACGTACGGTAGAATATCTCCACGATCTAGTCTGGCTCTTCACCACGGCATAGATGTTTTGGCCGGGGTTATAGACGAAGACTATCGTGGTAATATTTGCGTATTACTCATTAATCACGGCGACACTGTTTTCACAATTAAAAGGGGTGATAAAATTGCTCAACTAGTATGCGTGAAAATTGATTACCCTAGAGTTGAACACACTGATTCGCTATCAAACACTCAGCGAGGGGAGGGAGGGTTTGGATCGAGTGACATCCCTATAAAAGATCGTGTCACCGGTAATTGTAATTTAGTATAATGGAGCAAATCAACGCGTCCATCCTCGCGTACTCGGAGAAGCAGGATTTGTGTCTGATGTCTGCCGCGGAGTTGAATAGATTACCTATAGAATTTATTAAAACATACGCGTGTAGAGATATAAATCGCGCTTGGAACTTACTCTCTCCCTCTCCGCAGCACGAATTGAAAGATTATAAATATTGTTTGGAACATTATAATAGGGGCGTAACGCAGATTGATGGTCCGCCGTCTATAAAGAAAAAACGTCAACAATGTCTGACATCGTCGTAGACGAGCCGTGATATTTATGTACGTGACTGGTTTTTTTTACATTGGTCTCTGGACACTGACTGTTAATTGGTTGATTTTTACTGTTAATTGTTTTTTTTTCCTTTACAGTTTTGGATCAACATCGACAACATGACCAATGTAATTGTAGATTTTCAGGGGTTTAAAGATGAATGCAATAAGTTTATAATAAAAGAATGTAGTATAAAATCTATTGGTGGAAGTGATGTACATCACTATACATTTAAGTCGCCATATTCCTTTTCAAAATTACCGCGGCATATTAAAAAACAATGTGATTGGCTCACATATAATCATCACGGTCTGCATTGGGACGACGGTGATATGAACGCCGATCAATTTAATATAATTTTAAAAATGGTCACTCTCAGCTCGACAATAATTTATGTAAAGGGGGAGGAAAAGAATTTTTTTTAATGGAAATTGTGAATAAAAAACAACTTGTTATTGATATGATAGACTTGGGGTGTCCCTCCCTGAAGGATAGGATCCATAATAATTATGATAAATGTTTCGGTCATAAATATAAAAAATTAAATTCAATTTGTAGTCTTTCGAACGTAAAATTTTTTAAAGATTGGTTTGTCGCCACCACTACTATAAATTTGAAATCGTAATTTTTATTTTTTAGTTTTATACCAACACTAGACGGGTGCACATCGATGTCTGTGTTTGTACACCCTTTCACACTGATATTAGCGGGACCGTCTAATTGCGGTAAAACTACATTTGTAGAAAATTTTCTGTTAAATTTAAAACAGGTGTGCAGCGTGGATAAATTTGATAGAATTCTATGGTGTTTTAGTGAGAACAATTCTATTCCCTCGCGATTATCTAGTCACGTCACACTAACACAAAGGTGTACCGGACAATTTCAATTTTAAGGCCGGCGGACCTCAACTCATCGTGCTGGACGATTTAATGAATGAGGTTTATTCTAAAAAAGTCTGTGAACTTTTCACCAAGGGCAGTCATCATAGAAACCTATCGGTTATTCTGATCACACAAAATCTTTTCCATCAGGGGAGTAAGTCTCGTGACATCTCGCTTAACGCTAAATACATTGTTGTGTTTAAAAACCCGCGTGATCAAACACAGATAAACTATCTAGCTAGACAAGTTTATCCTGATAATCCCTCCGAAATACAAAGAATCTATAGGAAAGCAACCGAATCCGCTCACGGGTATTTACTCTTTGATCTGAGTCAGAACGCGGATGAACGCCTGCGCTTCAAAACGGACATATTTGACACTATTTGCAAAGTGTTTGTACCCGCTAGACTACTAGATGAAACTAGTCAAGAAAAATAGACACGTACTGTCTGTGTTGAAAACGGCCAGTCCTAAATTGCGCAAAGCTATTCTTAAAGTCGTCGACCCGGATGTTATAACAACACTCGGCGAATGTGCTCTAAACACATTAAACAATAATATTAAAATTAGTAAAAGAGATAAGGAAAAATTAATAAAGTATAAAAATTGTATGCGTAAATTGGCTAGCAGCGGTGTTTCGTTGAAGAGAAAAAGAAATATAGTCGTTCAATCGGGTGGCTTCTTGAGCATCATACTACCCGCTATTCTTTCAGCTCTCGTAGGCGCATTGGTTAAATAATAATATGTCACAACTTAAACAGATGCTTCTAGTCCCGCCAGAACTATTTCACAATAAACGCGATGACAATGCCACCACCCATTTTGTACAGATGAAAAAAATTCTGAAATCTAGGAAAAAATTGACGATTATCAAAGATTGGCTAGTTTTAGAAAACATCAACAGCGTTATTTAACAGACAGGGAGAGAGCGAAACAACCAATTAAAATACCCATCGTGGGCCCCACAGTATTAAAACGTAGACCGGTCGACCTTGCACGACGAAAAAGAAAACGACCTAGGAGACAGCCGGCGGTTCCACCGACTGGCCGTCATGCTGTTCAAACGTCGCTTTGGCCGCTGTCCAAGATGTACTAGCAGCGGTGCCCAGACGTGTGTTCCAGCATTAGATATAAAAGGTATACTATAATTTTATTTAATCATTTGTATTCAATTATCTGACAGATGAACATCATCATGTCGGCCATCTTTGATTTTTCATTTATCGTAAACTCTAAAAAGGAGTGGGTGCTCACCGAGCTAGCCATAGTTTTCATCGACGAGAAACAATCGTCGTGCTATCAATTCAATAAAACCACCGGCTTGTGCTACTCCAAATTGGATGCAATTCTAAAACAAAATTTAGATAAAGCCTTCGTGCCTTACGCATATAATAAACAAAAAGGGAATTTCTTGACCCGTCTCACCGGCCGGACATTCATCCCACTACGTGAGGACTATAAATGTCCCTTTGTTGATTTGATCAACTCTAATTGTTGGGGGTGTACCGCCCCTTGTCACGACATCACCCCGTGCGTGTTAAAAAATGCAAACGCTTTGGCACGATTCGTCAGATTTCACAGCGCCGAGAAATTATATAAATTTTGTCCAATCACCGACGACGACGACGACCACGATACTAGCTTTAATTGCGACGACTGTTGATTACAGGTCATCAGTCTAGACGCAGACAGCGATGAAGACGTGCAGCTGTAATATGGTGCAGGATGAATCACCGTCGCTGCTAACCAAGACTTTCTACCTAAACGACAAACAGAACAAACACGTGGCGTTGGGTCTCTTCCCTGACCGTAACTTTTACGCTCACGTGATGTTTTCATCGAGTTCTAATCGTCTAATACTCACCGTCCCCCAGTGGAACTTTCTCGTCAAAGAAATGCCGTTTTGGTCCGAGTGTGTGCAGACGTGTGTAAACTTCGAGTCCACCATGGACGACTTTATCATTGTGGTGAAAAAACTTTTCGGCGTGTGGAAATTGTGTCTGAGTGATAAAAAAAACATTCAGATCTACCTGTCTACGGACGAATTAAAAACTCTGTACAATCTTGAAAAATATATCACACGCCATGTAAAATATCTAAATCACCCTAATGTATCGATGTTCATAGACAATACGCTCGCCTCCAAATCGTTTGTAGACCCATCCGATCCTATCCCATATTTTGACTATCTGTCACTTTATGACGATCTTTGTATTTTTATGGATAACAATAATAAATTGTGAAATATGTATATTTTTTATAATAATTAAATGTGGAAAAACTTGTACTTATTTTTTCATTTCTAGTAATATTTCCCTCTCATTTAAATTATATATTTGTAGTAAAAGCCATACAACATTAAAATACAGGTTTTTCTCTTTATAGAGTATATCCAAATAAAACATGACGATGGTTTATGCTCTCATAAAATAATAATTCAATAAATTTGAAAATGTGACGTCAATGTCTAAAATAAAGGTTTTCTCCTTTATATAGTTTATCCAAATAAAAAAAACATGGCAAGTAGTGGTGGTTAATAATAATTCAATAAATTTGAAAAT
The DNA here is from genome assembly GCA_039000515.1 of Timema cristinae. NCBI lineage: Eukaryota > Metazoa > Arthropoda > Insecta > Phasmatodea > Timematidae > Timema > Timema cristinae. The sequence goes on along the minus strand of JBCFYV010000071.1, from coordinate 80,218 downwards.
GTCATAATCCTGCGACGTCAATGTCTAAAATACAGGTTTTCCAAATAAAAAAAACATGGCAAGTAGTGATGGTTAATGCTCACACAAATTAATAATTCATTAAATTTGAAGACGTCTTAATCCTGTGACGTCAATGTGACGTCACTAGCATACCAATATTTTAGTTAGACCATAGCCTCATACGGCATGTCTAAAATACAGGTTTTCCAAATAAAAAAAACATGGCAAGTAGTGATGGTTAATGCTCACACAAAATAATAATTCATTAAATTTGAAGACGTCTTAATCCTGTGACGTGACGTCACTAGCATACCAATATTTTAGTTAGACCATACCCTCATACAGCATTATTACAGTTGATGGCTCAGGGCAGGTCTATACCTGACATACGTCATTGAAAACGTCACTCTATACACGAAACACGTCAATGAAACGTCACTATCATAGTCTCATTTGTCAAATTGTGAATAATTATCGACTGAACATAGCCCAGCATATACTACTGGTATAGACCACGCGTACTTTGAAAATACATCAATAATGTTTAGAATATAGTTGACGCCCCGGTTGTCCTTATTTAAAGCTCTCATATCTACTAGATCAATCTCCCACACATCGTCGATATTGGTGACTCTGTACGGGTTACGTGGGAACCTTTTTCTTAAACTATGGTGAAGAGTGTACGCGTCCTGCCCGGTTAACCATTCGTCTACTTTTATTTTATTCAACCGACTATACTTTTTAAGATTGCTGGCGGTCGAGAAGGCCGAAGGTCGTGGGAGATTGTAATTAATTTTTTTTAACGTGGCGCTCATTATAGTGTGTTCCAACGTGGTCTGGCGGGAAATAGTTTAAAATGACTGTTTTATATTTCAAATCTCTGCTGGACGTTATTTTCGCGTTAGGATCAAAGTTTTGTCGATGAGCGCTCGTGGCAATTAGTATGTCTTTATATTTTTTTAAATCACTCTCTGTAATTATATCTTTATTTACGTTTCTTTTGGTCAACAACTCCCAAAGTCCTTGCGTGCCTTTATAGTGTGTGTTACCCAGGTATATATCGTTATCGTCATCGGTGAAACTCGAATTGCCTATTTTAAAAGTATCCCCCTCTTTTCTAATTCCAAATATAGGATCTGTAAACGCTCTCCGGTGGACGTAAGGTGATAAATATTTTCCCGCTATGCTGCCGAACATGCGGAAGGAACCTGTTTCAACTTCATCAGGGAAATACGACTCCCCTTCCACCCACCCCTCCTCGGGTGAGTCTAAACTAATAGGACTGCTTTGATATGTGGTCTCTTCTGAAATGAATCGCGGAGGTGGAACCGGCTGTCTCCTAGGCCGTTTGCTTTTTCGTCGTGCAAGGTCGACCGGTCTACGTTTTATTAGTGTGGGGCCCACGATGGGTATTTTAATTGGTTGTTTCGCTCTCTCCCTGTTTGTTAAATAACGCTGTTGATGCTTTCTAAAACTAGCCAATCTTTGATAATCGTCAATTTTTTTTCTAGATATCAGAATATTTTTCATCTGTACAAAGTCGGTGGTGGCGTTGTCATCGTGTTTATCGCGAAAAAGTTCGGGTGGTACGAGAAGCATCTGTTTAAGTTGTGACATTATTATTATTTAACCAAAGCCCCGACAAGGGCGGAAAGAATAGCGGGTAGTATGATGCTCAGGAAGCCGCCCGATTGAACGACTATATTTCTTTTTCTCTTCAACGAAACACCGCTGCTAACCAATTTCCGCATACAGTTTTTATACTTTATTAATTTTTCCTTATCTCTTTTACTAATTTTAATATTATTGTTTAATGTGTTTAACGAACATTCACAGAGGGTTGTTATAACATCCGGGTCGACGACTTTAAGAATAGCTTTGTGCAATTTAGGACTGGCCGTTTTCAACACCCGCAGTACGTGTCTATTTTTCTTGACTAGTTTCATCTAGTAGTCTAGCGGGGACAAACACTTTGCAAACAGTGTTAAATATGTCCGTTTTGAAGCGCAAGCGTTCGTCCGCGTTCTGACTCAGATCAAAGAGTAAATACCCGTGAGCGGATTCGGTTGCTTTCCTATAGATTCTTTGTATTTCGGATGGATTATCCGGATAAACTTGTCTAGCTAGATAGTTTATCTGTGTTTGATCACGCGGGTTTTTAAACACAACAATGTATTTAGCGTTTAGCGAGATGTCACGAGACATACTCCCCTGATGGAAGAGATTTTGTGTGATCAGAATAACCGATAGGTTTCTATGATGACTACCCTTGGTGAAAAGTTCACTCACTTTGTTAGAACAAACCTCGTTCATTAAATCGTCCAGCATGACGAGTTGAGGCGCGGCCTTAGTTTTAAAATTGAAACTGTCCGGTACACCTTTATGTAGTGTGACGTGGTGTTGTCTTGAGGGAATAGAATTTCTCTCCATGAAACACCATAGAATTCTATCAAATTTATCCACACTGCACACCTGTTTTAAATTTAACAGAAAATTCTCTACAAATGTAGTTTTACCGCAATTAGACGGTCCCGCTAATATCAGTGTGAAAGGGTGTACAAACACAGACATCGATGTGCACTCGTCTGGTGTTGCTTTAAAACCAAAAATTAAAAATTACGATTTCAAATTTATAGTAGTGGTGGCGACAAATTTTACTTTGAAATTAATATTTTATGGCCGAAATATTTATTATGATGGATCCGGACACCCCTAGTCTATCATATCGATAACAAGTTTTTTATCTACACTTTCGTCCCCCTTTACATAAATTATAGTAGAGGAGGCGAGAGAGAGTGGCCAAATTATATCAAATTTATTGGCGCCACTGCGTCGTCCCAATGCAGACCGTGATGATTATATGTGAGCCAATCAAATGTTTTTTTATTATGCCGCGGTAATTTTTTTTGTAAAGGAATATGGCCGCTTTAAATAATTAAAATTACTATTCCCAATTTATACTAGCGGTGGTGGTGTGTGTCCCAACGAACCATTCCCTAAGAAATTTAACATTAATCAGGGTGCAAATCGAATTAAACTTTTTATACCTGTGACCGAAACATTTATCACATTTTTTTTCGTTCATACCTTTCAGTGTGGGACATCCCAAATTAATCATGTCGATAACATTTTTTTCCATGCCAAGTATTTTCAAAATAAATGTTCTTTTCTCGTCTCCCTTACATAAATTATCGATGAGTCCGTCGTGGCCATTTTCAAAAGTGAATTAAATAGATTTGCCGACATATCCCCATCGTCCCATTGTAGGCCGTGATGGTTATGTGTGAGCCAATCACACTGTTTTTTGAACATGGCGGGGTAATTTTGAAAAGCAATAGGGGGCCTTAAAGTCCAGTGGTGAGTCACCCTTCCACACATTGACAGAATACTACATTCTTTTATAATAAAAGTATTGTCCTCGTCTTTGAAACCTTGTACATCTATAATTACGTTGGTCACGTTGTGTGTTGTTGTTGGTGTTGTTGTTGTTGTACCAAAACTGTAAAGAAAAAAAACCAATTACAATTCACTGTGTGCGGAGACCACTGTAAAGAAAATGTTATTAAACTAAAACTGTAATGGAAAAAAACCCAATTAACCGTCAGTGTCCAGAGACCAATGTAAAAAAAAACAGTCACGTACATGAATATCACGACGGCACGTCTACGATGATGTCAGACATTGTTGACATTTTTTCTTTATAGACGGTGGTCCATCAATCTGCGTTACGCCCATATTATAATGTTCCAAACATTATTTATAATTTTTCAATTCATGCTGTGCAGAGGGAGAGAGTAAGTTCCAGGCGCGATTTATATCTCTAGACGCGTATGATTTAATAAATTCTATAGATAAACTATTCAACTCCGCGGCAGACATCAGACACAAATCCTGCTTCTCAGAGTACGTGAGGATGGACGCGTTGATTTGATCCATTATACTAAATTACAATTACCGGTGACACGTTCTTTTATAGGGATGTCACTCGATCCAAACCCTCCCTCCACCCTCTGAGTGTTTGATGGCGAATCAGTGTGTTCAACTCTAGGGTAATAAATTTTCACACATACTAGTTGAGCAATTTTATCACCCCTTTTAATTGTGAAAACAGTGTCGCCGTGATTAATGAGTAATACGCAAATATTACCACGATAGTCTTCGTCTATAACCCCGGCCAAAACATCTATGCCGTGGTGAAGAGCCAGACTAGATCGTGGAGATATTCTACCGTACGTTCCTGCTGGTAATATAATAGAAATATTTATCTTAACTAAACGCCTGCACGAGGGCTGTATTCTGCAATTGTACGCACTTTTCAAGTCTAGACCTGCAGAGTGTGTTGTTGCTCTAACCGGCGATATGGCGTTTCTATTTAACTTTTTGAACTTTAATAAGGATGACACTGGAATCAGAGAGAGAGAGAATAACAATGTCAATATATATTTGACTGATAGTTTTCTATACCAGAGGCCGGGGTTCGGTCCCAGCATCAACTATAGCCGTAGGGTACGGACATGTTGTTATTTAATCTCCTACGTTTAGTGAACACAATATTATAATTTTTTCTCTCTAACTGGGAGACGACGATGGCGCCTCATTTTCTTTTAATTTTTCGTGGGTTAGTCACGTGTACGGGGTCCATGTCTTTCAAAATCATGTCTTTAATAGTAGTAAAGTTTACAATCTTTGTGTTTTCATAGTTAAGTGTTATACCCCTGACCTTGGTGGTGGACCTGTATTCGTTCATCTCGGGGACAAACACATTGTAAGAATAATTTTTTGGTCCACCGGAAACAAACTCTGTAATGTACGCGCTCTCAGAGTAGGCGGTCAACTCGTTTGTCATGTCGCCCAACTTGTCGCCTGTCGGTATCGTGTACGTGTCTGTCGGTCTTATCACACTTATAATAGAGTCCGTGTCACAGTAAAGACAAGAACCGCCCAATTGCCTGAGATATGAATACAATTTCATACGGGCACCGGTGATCACATACCCGGCTATAGGCACATTGACCGTGTCAAGAGGGAGTACGGTTTCGTCAGGGTAAGTCCACGAGACGTAAGCAACCTCGTCATTGGGGAAAATAATGTTGCGAACCTCAGTCCCCGGGTGGTGAGTAGGGAGAAAAAGTCTTTTGGATTGTTCACAATGGTGGTCTGCGTTTTGTTCTCGTTCAATGCAAATCGTCCCCAGAAAGAGTTTAAACACAATTTGGCGAGTGCGCGCTTTCCTGGAATTTTAACAATTTCGTTTATATCCAGCACTATTCCCCCTGTTTTGTAATACTCATTAACGTAATTGTCTTTGTCCTAGTCTGTTTTCACCCATCCAGGGGATCCAGACACCTCCTGTTTGATCTTGAGAAACTTGTTAATATAATCTACAAACAGTCCCCCTTCTTTGGTCTGAGGATCGAACTGGGTAATTTTATATTCCCAAAATTCGTTTACTCTAACCATCGCGTAGCCCATTTCTAGCGCTAGTCGAACCTCGTCCACTATCCATGTGCCTGTAATAGTCCTGTCAGAGTCGGTGTGTAAACAATCCCCTTGGTTCATCTCCATTGCACAAGAGGAGCATAAACAAAACATTAATTTTGATTGTGTCTTGTAGGGCAGTACGGGTTGATACAAATTTCTAGGAGGTAGAACATTGCATTTAATTAGTCCCTCTCGGTCAACAACGTCGACGGGGCAACCGTCGGCGACAAAAATATTTATAGGATGGCCTACAGGTAATTTAAAATATTTGCATACCCAGGGATATAAACTGCAGACATCAAGATAACCTATCTTTTCTTCGGGGTTTGTCTTGTACTGTAATGTCATAGATTCACACCGTCCACCGTACAGTGCGTCGTGTGGATTGAGTGGGGCAGTTTGAATCATATGGTGACAGTTTAGCTCTAGATCTAGTTGTGTGTCTTCAGTCAGTATTTTGTCAAAGTCACACACTTTCATAGTTGTAACAGTGTACCCTGCGGCTCTAAATGCTCGATCTCTCAACAGAGTACACTCGTATCTTTCGGTGAGAGTCTCTTTCGTCCATGTTATAGTCACGTCATGGTTTGAAAGACAAGTACACCCGTGGAAGAAACATCCGTCAAACTCAAAAATCTCTCTCGTCGTCTCGCAATACCCGTCCACCTTCCTGCCCAAGATTTCTATCTCACGCCCGTTGAAGGCGTGCAGTATGTGAATATCGGGGCGGGTTTTCTCCTGTTAAACTAACCATTTTATGGCTTTCAAAGACTGTCTGTCACCACACCTGTAACCCCACTTGGGTAGGATGGCTATCGTATCAGGGGCAAAGAACAATTTTCTAAATAAACGACGAAATTGTAATAGATTCTCTAAAAACGTCTGTCGCACCTATATTTAGAAATAAATGACGAAATGTACGGCAACCCTTGCGTAATACATTTACGTCATCCACACAATAGGCCTCCAGCTCTGACTTATTATTAAATATATACCCCTGTCGCAGTTTCACAGCGTGCCACACCATAAAGTCATTTCGCTCATCCGGTTTCATATAATCCGCACCAAACATTTTGGGACCGGGCATCTCACCGATATAATTTAAATTCTTTTCTGTATTAAACAAATAGGGGTAGTGTCCGTTTTTACAGTCTAGTCCAAACTCTTTCGGGATCTATCTCTGTGGCATAGGTAGGAAATATAGGCTGTCTTTAAATTCTATGTGGTCCATTGTCATGCAGAGTATTTTAGTTCCGTTCGCGATAATTTTAGGGGTACAGTTTAGTGATAGAAATCAATTCAGGATAAATATAGTGTCGAAGCCTTTCCCATTATCCGCAACGCAAACTATTTTATTGGCAAACGGCCTCGGTTGTCTCAGGTAGTCGATGAAGCCGTTTAACGGATTATTCCTAAAGGAATGAGATCGTTTCCCGCATTGGTCACAATCTTCGTCCATATTATTGTTAAATTCACATTTTACACATTAGTGTTGTACGTGAAGAAAATTCGGTTCGTGCACAAAAAATCATCGCTTATTGCGCGATCTTGTCTAGACTCGAAATCATAAAATACCATTAGGTAATTATCATCAAGCTGCTTCCGACTCAACACCGGCATATAACAACGATGCGGGTTTTCTTTGTTCTGTTTGCACGTTGCGCAGTATGATTTAAAACATTCGTGATTTCTCCCCTTTGTTTTATCACAGGTAAAACACACCTGTGTTAAATCACAAACTGTTTTCTTACCGCGAATTTTATTCAATTTATGGCTAGTGAAACAAGCGGCAGACCTAAATATTCTGTTACATTCATTGCAATACACATTTTTTTCACTTTCATACAAACACGGGCAGATGGACATACATTTGGGGCAAGTACTCTTACATGAATGTCTTGCACCTCTTTCAATACCGGTATTACATCCGTCTCAAAAATACTGAATTGAAAAAGCCACAGCCATATTGATTATTACGTTAAAGTGATGTATAACGTCATCGTACAGTAGGTTAATGTACCTAGTAGAAGACGAAGCCCCCTCATACCACAATCCATTGACCGTTGAGAGGGTATTATACACGCGTAATTTATATTCGTACCCAAAATTACGCTGAAATTTATCGAGATGTTCGCGCCCCCCTACCCCCGATAAATCTACGCGAGTTTTTGCGAGAAGCTCATCTACAGCATTTTTTATTTTCCATTCATTAGTATACGATTTATTATTAATATCATTAGTGTTTTTGGCTATCGCTATTACTATAGCGTGACCCAAACAATTTGTCAATGATTTAACAACGACAATGCTCCTTTTATGGTGACTCAGATAATCGCTTGGAAGGCACCTTCTTTTTAATTCTCTCTTACCGTTGCCCATCATCATTTTGATATGATTCGCTTTAATCCTCAATACATCGGCTATACCAAATCTTGCATTACTCTGAATAACGTTTGTTAATGTATGCATAATAGTATTCACATTAATTTGATCACATTTACGGTAAGAAACCCCGACCGGTTTATCGAGGTTATTCTCCGTGTTCGTGATCGTAAGTCCAATTAAATCGTAAGGTGCCGTACCTCTTAGCGAGTATGCTAATAGACTAGAGAAACACTTCATTAGATAATGCAGTGGACTAACTTTCGTAATCAAAGGGTTGAATCGGACTAAAATATCCCTGCCTAAGGTGTTGAACCGATTATAAGTTCGTTCTCTCTCCCTTATTATTGTAAATGAGTCATCAGTGTTTATAACCCCTCCCGCATAATCAAAAATGTGTTGGTGTTTTCGGTTAATGTCCGAGATAGAGGGTTTGACATTGTCGCTAGATTCGTCACCTATAAATGTTTGTTCGTTAGACACTAAAAAAAGAAAATAAATTTAAATAATTAATTGATAAAAGAGAAACAACCGTAAAAAAATTAATTGTTGGTATAAATAATAAATTTGAGAAACAACAAAAAATTAATTGTTAGAATAAAATAAAAACAATTAAATTTAGAAATGAGAAACACATAAAAATATTTAAAATAAAAATATCAAATATTAGTTTTACTATTAAATTTTAGTTTAAATTATTAATTGAGAACAGAGAAACAACCATAAAAAATTATTTGTTAATTTAAATATTTAAAATAAAAACAATTAAATTTAGAAAAGAGAAACACATAATATATTTAAAATAAATATATAAAATATTAGTTTAACTAATAAATTGAACACTAGAGAATAGATGGTAAAATTTATCTTACTTTTAGCAGAAAACACGAGCGAGAGGTAGATCCTGATTCACGTGACAACTTCTTTTCACTCGACAAGATGGCGATGAAATGATAACTTTCTATAGTTAAATTCTCTTTTTATAGATCACCGGCTCGATGTGCAACTCCGTCAGATGTGTGGCTGACCTTTATACACACCTATGTAATTAACCTTTCATGTGTGTGTGTGTTGATTTCGCACCATTAAATTTAGTTAACCTTTCATAAGTGACCTGAATATCTAATTAGAAAGGAAAACGGTTTGCCTTGATCTTTTATAATAGCGAGTCGATGGCTACACCTGGTAGCGAGATTTAAGTTGAATAGTAGATGTTGTTCACCTTGAGAGTTAGAAATATCACGATAAATAGCCTGTGTATTTAAGTTGCTAGAATTAGTAAAATGGAATCAGTTGAAGACACGAGTTTAAACGTCCACCTTCAGTCATTTAAACGTCGCCATATTGAGCGTCAATCTAGACATATTTTCAAAAGTAGATCTTATTTTGATAGAGTGAACAAGAGAGGAGCGCGTGGTGTTTGTAAATGTGGCGAAGAACATTTTATATCGCTTTTAGGTTATATATCAATTTTGGAAGAGTACTCTGACAGAGATAGATGCGTAGAGCTCGAAACAACTGATTGTTTTAATAATTACACGTGTGTATTAGAGATTCTAAAAGAGTCCTGCATCGAACGCACGATACATTATTGTAGTTCTGAATGCTTTTCTCACTTTAAATGTCATACGCGTGTGGGTCAAAACGTTATTTCAAAGTTTTAAGTGACTGGTATCGCAAACACTTAGAGTGTCTGCACAATTGGGAAGATAGGGCATTAGACATCGACGTCGCTTCTGAGACGCATACGACCAACCTACAAGCTAGGAGGCCTGATCTGAGTGCATCCACAGCAGAGTAAAGGTAATTTATATATTTTTTTTTTAATTTGCCTTCTTATTATTGCTATAATATATTTGTTTGATTTTTTTTCAAGATATGGACAAATTTATAAACGACTTCAACTCAACCAAGAGTGATGACATTCAATATATCTCTCTAAGAAGTTTAAAGGAGAATACAATACTAGATATTATATCTTTTAACGAAAGAGACACGAAGTTGAGAGAGGTGTTTATGTGAAAGCCTATTTACAAGATAACATCGTAGGCTTTTTTCTACCAAAGAAGTTTTCATCCATTTGCTCAAAACAGCATATTGATCTTGTAAATAATTCAAAGTCTGTATTAATCTATGATGGCCTTGGGGGTGATAATTCTATCAAGCTTAGAATAGAACAAAAGACTGGTTAATAGTTTTTTCAATCTTTGGTAATACTGGTTAAAAAATTGAAATAAAAGTTACTAACCACTAACTAATATCTGTTCATAATTTGTTTATGTATTCATATAACAATTATATGTGTAATCTGTAGAGGTGTTTATGTAAAAGCCTATTTAAAAGATAATATCGTAGGTTTTTTCCTACCTAAGGAGTATTCCATATTGAACTTATAAATCAAAGTAACAACTAAACACTATTTATAATTTTACTTTGTAACTTATATTTGTTCATAATGGTTTTATGTATTCGTATAACAATTATATGTGAAATCTGAGTATTTTTTATTATAATTAAATGAGAAAAAACTTGTATTTTATTTTTTCATTTTCTAGTAATATTTTCCTCTCATTTAAATTATATATTAGTAATATAACTTCGTCCTCTGAGTAGTTATTAATTTTTAAAAGAATGCATTCTAAAAATAAAGTTTTCACAGCTGATACACATGTTCAAATCTAGTCTATTTATTTCAATTATTTTAATTTGATATTAAATAACTAGACATTTAAACTGATTACAATTCATATACACTTAAAACTTGCCGGCGACAGAAATGATCTTGCCGCTGACCTTTTAAAACTAACCTCTCCTTATTTTTAAAAACTGGTTTTATTTTACACAGATGGATTTCACACTGAATACAAACTCATTTGAGAGTAAATTTTCCAAACGTTTAAATGTTATATTTTAGTCATAAAACATAATGAGTAGAGTATTGTTAGTTACGGCATATACATGAAAACAAAACTTGATATTATTATTCATTCAAATATGATGTGACGTACAAATGCGGAACGCATCACCATAAAACATGTTCAAATCTATTTATTTCAATTATTTGGTATATAAATAACTAAAAATTTAAAACAAATTACAATTCATATACACTTAAAACTTGTCCACGATAGAAATTATCCTGGCGCTGACCAACTAACCGGAACGTCACACAGGATGACGTCACAATACTATCACTATATCTCTAGCATAGCTACCTCGACGTCACTCAGCATTCATATTATTTTAATAACAGTGACGTAAAAATCCACCTGCTATACCTACATTCAAATATAATGGGGCGTCCAGAACGTCAGGCTGACGTCACACGGCTGACCTCAGATGCAAGGCTGACCTCACTCAACAGTCATATTATTTGAAACGTCACTATCATAGTCTCATACTCCGGAACGTCACACAGGATGACGTCACAATACTATCACTATATCTCTAGCATACCTACCGCCACTTAATAATTCATTCAATGGGGCATCCAGAACCACAGGCTGACGTCACACGGCTGACCTCACTCACTGACGAAAGGCACTCAGCAGTCATATTATTTTAATAACTGACGTAAAAATCCACCTGCTATACCCTGGCTCTTACTATTAATTGGTAATAAGGCTCCGGGACATCAAACAATGGAGTATTATAAACCACTAGTAGCAAGGTCCCGGGATATAAAACAATACAATATTATGAACCATTGGTAACAAGGCCCCGGGACATCAAATAATGGAGTATTATAAACAGTGGTAACAAGGGCCCGGGATATAAAACAATAGAATATTATGAACCATTGGTAACAAGGCTCCGGGACATCAAACAATGGAGTATTATAAACCACTGGTAGCAAGGGCCCAGGATATAAAACAATAGAATATTATGAACCATTGGTAACAAGGCTCCGGGACATCAAACAATGGAGTATTATAAACCACTGGTAACAAGGGCCCGGGATATAAAACAATAGAATATTATGAACCATTGGTAACAAGGCTCCGGGACATCAAACAATGGAGTATTATAAACCACTGGTAACAAGGGCCCGGGATATAAAACAATAGAATATTATGAACCATTGTTAATAAGGCTCCAGGACATCAAACAATGGAGTATTATAAACCACTGGTAGCAAGGGCCGGGGATATAAAACAATAGAATATTATGAACCATGGGTAACAAGGCTCCGGGACATCAAACAATGGAGTATTATAAACCACTGGTAACAAGGGCCCGGGATATAAAACAATAGAATATTATGAACCATTGGTAATAAGGCTCCAGGACATCAAACAATGGAGTATTATAAACCACTGGTAGCAAGGGCCCGGGATATAAAACAATAGAATATTATGAACCATGGGTAACAAGGCTCCGGGACATCAAACAATGGAGTATTATAAACCACTGGTAGCAAGGGCCCGGGATATAAAACAATAAAATATTATGAACCATTGGTAACAAGGCTCTGGGACATCAAACAATGGATTATTATAAACCATTGGTAACAAGGCTCCGGGACATCAAACAATCGAGTATTATGAATTATTGGTAGCAAGGGCCCGGGATATAAAACAATAGAATATTATGAACCATTGGTAACAATGGCCCGGGATATAAAACAATAGGATATTATGAACCAGTGGTAACAAGGCTCCGGGACTTCAAACAATGGAGTATTATAAACCACTGGTAACCAGGTCCCGGAACAACAAACAACAGTGGTTTCCGAGTTGAAGCTGTAATTCAAACTAAGATTCTTAGTGGATAAGTTGAATGTATGATTTAGACTGATTTTAATAGGAAGATCATTATTTGACAACTAGAAATGGGTTCACTAATTCATACGTCAAATCATTTGATCTAGAGCTGTACCTTTGATAAAGGCTTATACTATAATATTTACATAAGTTATAGTCTGCACTGACTAAACTGACTACACTTTTATATCGTCAGTGCGCGTGGATATGAGATCATGAGCGAGGGACGAATCCTGCATAACTCAGTGATAGAACATTGACGCCCTAAGATCCCAAGTTAAATTTTATTCTATCTGAAGTGTTTGTTTTTTTGCAACATAATCCTCTAACTACCAGAGGGCTAGAACAAATTCTAAATATTAAACGACTCTAGAAGCTATCTGAAGTTTTTTTGGGAACAACTACAGAAGACTAGGAAAATTTCTAAATGCTAAACACCTTTGGAAGCTATCTCAAGTTTTTTCTTTGCAACATGACATCGCAACTGTCGAAGGTTAGGAAAAATTATAAGTACTAAACACCTCTAGAATCCATCTGAAGGCGTGTTTTTTTGCGACATAACCCCATAGCTGCAGAAGGCTTGGAAATATTCTGAATATTAAACACCTCTAGTAGCTATCAGAAGTGGTTTTTTTTTGGCAACATAACCCCCTAATTGCAGAAGGCTAGGAAAAATTCTAAATATTAAACACCTCTATTAGCTCTCCGAAGTGCTTTTTATGGTTGCACAGCTCCCTAATTTGTACTTGAATCTTAATTTTTTATATTGTTTGCATCATAAATAAATTATTATTATTATTATTTTTTCACTCTCCCTCCGCCGCAAATGCTGACGCACTTCTGTAAATGTCGGTTACGTCTAAAGCAATTGAAAAATTAAGCATGCTATGATAATAATAATAATACAAAAAGTATTAAAGAGATGAGTTTGAGCTTCAAATCTTAGCAAGGTAAACTAGAGACAATTTTTTTCACTCTCCCTCCACCGCAAATGCTGACGCACTTCTGTAAATGTCGGTTACGTCTAAAGCAATTGAAAAATTGAACATGCTATAATAATAATAATAATACAAAAAGTATTAAAGAGATGAGTTTGAGCTTCAAATCTTACCAAGGTAAACTAGAGAAATTTTTCACTCTCCCTCCGCCGCAAATGCTGACGCACTTCTGTAAATTCCGGTTTCGTCTAAAGCAATTGAAAAATTGAACATGCTATAATAATAATAATACAAAAAGTATTAAAGAGATGAGTGTTAGGTTCGAATCTTACCAAGGTAAACTAGAGAAAATTTTTCACTCTCCCTTCCCCGCAAATGCTGACTCACTTCTGTAAATGCCTGTTACGTCCAAAGCAATTGAAAAATTCAAACATATTATACATTTTAAAGAAAAAATATGCGCCTGTTGTAACAAGGCTTACTTTGACATGTGTTATAGTTGAATTGGAGGCCGGAAATGGGGGGATGACCACAGAGCCACCATCACCAGCGGTGGGACCCCTCCAGCCCTATGTAGCCGCATCGCCCCAGCTCCAGAGAGAAGGGGTTCGAGCCCCTGTGTCCCTGCAAGCCGGAACATCTTCACTCCGGCCTCTACGGCAGGGAGACGGAGTTCGAGCCCCGGTGGCGGAGGCGAGGGAGATGGGGCCCATGGAGCTGGCGATAGCGGGACCGACTTCTGCCCCTCAACAGGGTATTAGTGGCTGGGTAAACCAGGTAGGCGGGGCCTTGTCAAATGGTATCCCTCTTCGCATAATCGAAGAGAGGATTAAACAATTGAGGCTTTTCTTTTATACTGGTAGAGAAATTACCATACAGCTTGGTGCGATCGTGACGCATTAAGCTGGCTTGAAGTACAAATTAATAATTTGCTCCGTCGGCTAAAGGACCACGGCGTCAGCGCCGATGAACACCTTGGCTTGCTTTTAAGTACCGCCGATGCAACACTGAGTCCTTTGTATGTCTCATTTAGACGAGCAGACTAGCTAGACGCTAGAGCGGTGCTTGATAATGTAAGTCGGGTGTTGCAGAGTAATAGTTTGTTTTTGAGTACAACACCACTGTACGTTAAACTCTGCCACTTTAAGGAGCCTCGCGGGAGTGGACGTTATTGTGATAAACTCTCTCCCGCAAGCACATATAGCCGTAATAACAAAGGGATCATTACGATTCAAAATGACGACACACTTTGTCTTGCCCGTGCATTGGTTGTCGCCAAAGCTATATGTGACAATAAAAGAGAACCAGGATGCATGGACGTGAACACCTTTAAACAAATCAAAATGGGTCGATCTATTCAAAAACTCAAAGCAGAGGAACTATGCCGTGATGCCCCTGTGAATCTTTTGAAAGGTGGTGGGCTCAATGAGCTGAAAAAATTTCAAGAATACCTTTCCGAATACAAAATCACAGTGTTCAGGGAACGTCGGGGGAGACAGGTCCTATATGAGGGGCCTACTCCCTCCGAACATTCCTTTATGGGGCACCTTGATTTGTATTTTAACGACGATAAGCAAAACCATTTTGACGTCATAACATCCTTGACAGCCGCAATTAAGTGTGGGTACTTTTGCCGCGAGTGCCGTGTGCCGTTCAACACAAATAACGAGCACAAATGTGAATCCGCGTGCAAAAAGTGCCACGCTAAAGTGGTTTGTAGCGGAGGCCGATCTGTGGTCTGTAAAGATTGCGGGCGTTGGTTCACAAAACAGACGTGTTTTGATAACCATAAACGTCCCGGTTTTTTCAGCGGTCACAGATCGGTCTGTGATTTAAAAAAGGTTTGCGAGGTATGCGGGCAATTTTTCAGTTTGGAAAAATCAGATTATTCACAAAGGTGTTATGAGACTTTTTGTAGAGTATGCGAGACCCATCGCCCTTTTGGTCATTTCTGCTATATGAAGCAGGCCCCGTCAAAGCCGTCACTGGAAAAGAGCAATTTCATGTTTGTGTTCTATGATTTTGAATGCAGACAACAAACGCTTCTTCAAGGTGCGGCCAGCACGTACTTACACGAACCAAACCTATGTGTCGTGCAAACGTGTTGTAAGGCTTGTGTTCATATAGATGCAAATGACCATCATTGCACCGACTGTGAGGGCGATAGGACTCGCATATTCAAGGGTGATACCACAATGGCCCAATTTTTTAAATTTATAGAACAAATTAAAGATTCAAAATTTAAGGATATCACCCTCCTCGGCCATAACGCTAAATCCTATGATGGTAATTTTATTTTAAGATACATGATGGAGGTAAAAAAATGTACTCCAGAACTTATAATGAACGGTGGGAAAATCATGTCCATGCGTTACGGGCCGCTCCACTTTATTGACTCGCTGAACTTTCTCCCGATGTCGCTGTCCAAATTGCCCAAAACTTTCGGCTTGGACGAGTCTTTGGCCAAGGGACATTTCCCCCATTTTTTCAATAAAAAAGTAAACGCGGGGTATAGGGGTCCCTTGCCGCCAAAGGAGGACTACGGCATCGGCGAGATGTCAGTTGAGGGAAAGGAGCACTTTGAGAAGTGGTATGACGCGTTGGTCAAAGATAACTATGTCTTTGATTTTAAACACGAGTTGGAACTGTATTGTGTGAAAGATGTAGAGATCCTACGGAAGGCCTGCCTGAAGTTTAAAGACATGCTCATGGAGAAAGCAAAGGTGGATCCTTTCAGAGAGGCGTGTACGATAGCTGGAGCGGCCATGTTGGTTTACCGCCGAAGTCATCTTAAGGAGAATACTATCGGTATTATCCCTAACCGTGGCTATCGGTGCGCAGACCAACAGTCGCACGTCGCTGTACAATGGCTCTGCTGGGAGGCCCATCAACGCGGTGTCTCTATTCTTCATGCGGGTAACGGCCGTGAGGAATATGTGTTAGGGCGACGTGTAGACGGCGTTGTTAAAGCTGGAGATACCACCACCGTCTTCCAGTTTTGGGGCTGTTATTGGCACGGGTGCCCTCTCTGTTACCCTGACAGGACCACCTCCGTCAAAAATAGCCCCCACGAGACCATGGAGACGCGTTATGAAGCGACCATGGCTTGTTTGGAAAAGTTTAAGAATGCCGGCTACACGGTCGTAGAGATGTGGGAGTGCATGTTTAATGCGATGAAACGCACAGACAAGGACTTGCAGCAATTTGTACTCCGGCACGAGGTGTATACCAAGGAACCTCTCGGTCCCAGGGATGCATTCTTTGGCGGGCGTACAAATTGTATCAAGCTCTTCCACGAAACAGACCTTTCTTGTGGGGAGAAGATAAAGTACTTGGATGTGTGTTCATTGTATCCATACGTTTGCAAGTACAAAAAATACCCAGTCGGCCACCCCAAAATTCACTTGGAACCAAATTGTCCGTCTATAGATCAAGTAGAAGGCATAGCCAAAGTTACAGTGACGCCTCCGCGAGATTTATTCCTGCCCGTATTGCCTTCCAGGATGCACGACAAGCTAATGTTCATCTTGTGCAGGAAATGTGGAGAGGAGAAAAACCAAGGCGCGTGTCAGCACAACGACAAAAAAGATCGATGGTTGACAGGCGTCTGGGTTACTGACGAGATCCGGAAAGCCGTTGAGAAAGGCTACACCGTTGAAGCAGTGGACGAAATGTGGGAGTACAATGTATCTGTTTATGACCGTCAGACGCGTTCTGGAGGGTTGTTTCACGGGTATATTGATACTTTTTTGAAAATTAAACAAGAAGCCAGCGGATGGCCAGAGTGGTGTACCTCACAAGAGGAAAAGTTAGCTTACATTCAAAATTATGAGGAAAGGGAAGGGGTAAAACTAGATTTCGGCTCTGTTTGTAAAAACCCTGGTCTCCGCACTCTGGCTAAACTTTTTTTAAATTCACTATGGGGAAAGTTTGGGCAAAGACCCGATTTACCACACGTAGCCGTTGTCAACGACTATCAGGGCGTCCACAAGTACCTGACGGATCCGTACATCACCGTGGACAGCGTGATTGATGTAAATGATGAGGTTATGTTCCTCAATTTCAAGGATGCGCGTGACGCGTTGCGCCCTAACCCTAACACGAGTGTGGCGGTGGCGTGCTACACGACTGCTATGGCTAGGTTGCACTTATACAGCATCCTTGAACAATTGGGGGACCGCGTTCTATATCATGATACAGATAG
This sequence comes from Timema cristinae, assembly GCA_039000515.1. Taxonomy (NCBI): domain Eukaryota; kingdom Metazoa; phylum Arthropoda; class Insecta; order Phasmatodea; family Timematidae; genus Timema; species Timema cristinae. The sequence goes on along the minus strand of JBCFYV010000071.1, from coordinate 62,450 downwards.
CGTTCTATTCACTGAACACCCCGGCGATTGGAGTCCACCGACCGGAGACTTTTATGTGACCTCACCGATGAACTTCAGGATTACGGTCCGGAAAGCTACATTAGCGCCTTTGTATCTGGTGGTCCCAAAAATTACGCTTACCGATTTTGCGTTGGCGGTGATCCTGCCAAAACAAAAACGGTGTGCAAGGTTCGCGGGATCACCATAAACTATGGCAACCGGAACGATGTTAATTTCGAAGTTTTGAAAGCGATGGTCACCGAACAGGCTGCGGAAAGATACATACAGATACCGCACAAAATTGTAAGAAAAGGTCTTGCGACTGTATGTACCGTTTCGCAGACTAAAGTCTACCGGCCCGTGTACACCAAACGCCGGATAACAGATGATTTTAATACGTTGCCGTTTGGGTATCAGAGTCCTTGTAAACGCGCTCGCCACGAATAAAAGGTGATCATTTAGACGGGCTGAATAATCATCTTTTTTCTTTCACTCTAGACAGTTCCACTGACATACCATTTTTCAAAGGTTTGAGATTTTTTTTCATATTTTTTTCTGCATGAAAACAAGCATATTTATTTATATTTTTTTATGCACCCGGGATACTTTTTTTATTTTTTTTATTTGCCAGTACAGTCCTCTGCCTACCTGATTTTTTTCTAGTCAATTAGTTGCATGTATATATTTTAATTCTAGCCAAATGTTTGTATATATATATATATATTTATTTTAAATCTAATACATTGTTTGTATATATTTTTTTTTTCTGATAAACTGATTGTATATATTTTTATTTTAAATCTAATAGATTGTTTGTATATATATTTTTTTCAGTCAAATATGGTAGACTGATTGTATATATTTTTATTTTAAATCTATTCACATATATATTTATTTTCTTTTAGTACCGAGGCCACTATTCCCCCTATATTGTAAATATTCACAGTATACTTTTCACTGTGTGTAAACAAAACCAGCTATGTTTATACTAACAATTATATATTGTAAATATTCACAGTATACTTTACACTGTGTGTATACTTTTTTCCTGATTGTAAATAAATATTGTAAAAATTGTTATGTTTGTGTTTTAACGTCTACACCCGCACCTCCCTCCTATCCTATAAATACAAGCTCATATAGCTTATAAGCTCAGTCTCAAACATTATGGACAAGTTGAAACATCCATTTTCGGCCATCATAAGCGGCCCGTCCGGCTGTGGAAAGTCACATTTTGTAGCAGACTTTATCCATCACTTGGACACAATGTGTGACTTTAAATTTGATAAAATCACATGGTATTATGCTTTATGGCAACCGGGATTCGAACAAGACGGGACAAGTCCCCACGTCATATTCTGTAAGGGTTTGCCGAAATGGATGATGTCTGTAATGACTCTCCACAGCTGATGATCTTGGACGACCTGATGCGTGAAGCCAACGAAGTGGTCGTCGATCTTTTCACCAAAGGATGCCACCATCAAAATATTAGCGTCATGTACCTTACACAAAATATATTCCATCAGGGCAAGGGCCAAAGAGACATTTCCTTAAACGCACATTATATCGTGCTTTTTAAAAATCCCAGGGATAAAGCTCAGATTCAACACTTTGCACGACAAGTCTGTCCTGAAAATCCCCCTGTTTTACAAGAGGCTTACACCGATGCTACAAGTACGCCTCACGGCTATATATTGCTAGATTTCAAACAAGGTCCACCAGAATGGTTCAGATATAGAACCCGCACAAATGTCGGCTGCTGCGTGTATCTACCGCGCAAAAGCTATAAAAACAACGACACTTCCCGCTTACAGATAATTTCATAACCATGAGTCCCAAAGTGCTGAAGCAGGCACCTCTGCTACGTGCGATGTATCACATGAACCCACAGCAACGTATCGCCTTGATGAAAACGGCCGACAAGAAACTGGTTGACTCTGTTTGCGAGTGTGCCTACAACACTTGAAAAGGACGGGTACCGCTGAAAAATGAGCAGAAGGCAAAGTTACGTTCTCACAAGCAGGTGTTGCGCAAGCTGGTCAAATGAGGAGAGTGCTGGAAGAAGAAGAGACGAATACTCGTTCAGAAAGGAGGAGCGTTCTTACCCTTACTTTTAGCCCCTTTAATCAGCGGGGTCTCGGTTCCTTATTCAACAAGTAAATAATGGAACACACGAAAAAGATGATATTGGTGTCCCCGGAAACATTACACCGTTACGAGCAACACCACCAACAAACGGCTTCGGCAACAAATCTAGTGGTCTCTGAGTTGGACAAGGAAATGGAAAAAATCCTCGCTTCAAAACTTGACGACAAGTCTAAATATATTTATACCAACAAGTGCTACAGCGCTATCTACACTTTAGTCAACACCCACCGCCATCTGAAACCGCCACCACTACCACCCCTGAAGTGTCTGTACTTCCCATCCCAACTGTACTTAATACTGTACAACACAGGCACGTAAAAAAGCTGAACTTTTACTATAACATATTAAGTCCCGAGGCGGCATCTCTTGGGACTCAAACGAAGAAGTGAGTATTCAAGATACGCCTCTTCGTTGATCCAATATTGTGGATTTAGTCAACGATCTGGTCAGAGCAAGAAGACACAGCGAACCGTCAGGGTGGCGAGAGTTTCTCACGGCGCTGCAAAATATAAACGTTCCGAAAGGATTTATTGTGAACCCGAAAGGTTTGGCGCCCATTAGAGATCCGACGCCCGTACCACAACCACTTACACCGTCGCAACGCCCAAAGAAGAAGAAACTGAAGAGAGTGGACGAAAACCGGTGGCTGCCGTTAAGAGCTTAATGGAACGTCTAGCCGACATCTACTACGACCCTTCTCATCCTGCATGGTTTGCAGGGGCGGCGTCGCTCATAAAGGCGTCCAAAAAAGATCCCGAAAAATTACGAGAATGGCTTCGTGCGCAGGACGCTTATACCCTACACAAACCTGTGCTAAAAAAATTTCCACGCAACAAGTACGTGGTGTCAAACATTGACGATCTCTGGCAAGCCGATCTCAACGATATGAGAAGTCTCAGAAAATACAACGACGGTGCAGTGTACTTGCTCACCGTCATCGACGTGTTTAGTAAGATGGCCTGGGCGAGGACGCTTCCATCCAAGACGGGGAGCGTCGTGAGAGACGCCTTTCGGGACATTTTCAAGCAAAGCGGCCGTAAACCTCTAAGCATACAGACGGACAAGGGGACAAAGTTCATGGCACGGCTAGTCCGGAAATTTCTCAAGCAAGAAGGCGTGCATTACTACACCACTCATAATCCAGACGTGAAGGCAAGTGTCGTGGAACGGTTCAATAGAACTCTGAAAGGACGCATGTGGCGCTACTTTACCAAAAATAACACGTATCGGTATGTGGACGTCCTCCAAGCTCTAGTCGACGCTTACAACGGCTCCAAGCATTCCAGTATCAATATGGCGCCCGTCGACGTTTCAGAAACTAGCCTGCTTCAAGTCAGAGATAATCTGTACGGCAAAAGGCGTCCAAGCTCGAAGCCTAAAATAAAAGTCGGTGACACGGTGCGTATTAGCAAATCCAAAATGCTGTTTGAAAAGGGCTACGAAAGCAATTGGAGCGAAGAGATTTTCAAAGTAAGTAGTGTCGTGTTGAGACAACCTGTCGTCTACAGACTCACCGATCTTGACGGCGAAGAAGTGGAGGGGACGTTTTACGAACCTGAATTGCAGCGCGTACGTCTCCCTGAAACTTTTAAAGTTGATAAAATACTACGTGTCAAGGGTAAAGGCGCCAGAAAGAAAGTGTACGTGCAGTGGAAAGGTTACCCCGTCAAGTTTAATTCCTGGATTCCCGCCAGTTACGTCAGCGCACTACCAAGAAGGACCAATTTTACATCACTTTGCCGAGCGACAGTTCTATGGGATATTTCCCGAAAAATACCCTCACGAATTTCACCACGCAACTTTCTTACCGTCTTACACTCGAAGGGCGGTGGGAAGTCGCTCTGGCTGAATTTCAATATCCCTGTTCTTTCACCACCGTACCCGAGGGTCAAAATATTGTATGGTACAACTGGGTGGACGCTAACGAAGTGGAACAAATATTCAAGGATCATATCCCTTCTGGAAACTACAGCACTATCCACGAATTGATCAAAGCTCTAAACGAAGTAGAGGCTTTTAAAGGGGATTTCGGAGTTGTATTCAAGTACACAAACCCCAACTAAAATGTGGAAATTATCTCTTTTTCACCAAATATACAGCTGTTGACTCTATCAAGCCAACTAAGTCTACAGCTCGGTTTCGATCCTAAGACTAATCTGATAAAAGTACCATAGTCTCCGTACGCCGCCAACATTCTAGTAGGCCTGCCCTCGCAAATGTACATCTACACGGATATCGTCGAACCTCAGCCCGTGGGTGACATTGTGGCACCGCTGTTACGTATCGGTGGCATCAACAACGTAAACTATCTCTACGGCATACATAAGACAGTTAGCTACGACCCGTTGCACTACATGCCGGTGCTGAGAAGGGAAATTGAAAGCTTGGAAATCAATATAAGAACCGACACGGGTGAACCTGTACCATTCGAGTTTGGAAAAGTGTGCGTGAAACTTCATTTTCGACGCTGCTCAACATGAACTTTCCCTACCAAAGATTCTACGTCAACCAGGCTGGAACAGGAATATCTTCGATCTACCACGGTGTTCCCTATCAAAGAGGGCATGGGATAGGAAGTTTTTTCAGTGGTCTTTTCAAAAGCGTTGTACCGTTGCTGAGAGTTGGCGCTAAAGCCATCGGAAAACAGGCGCTTCATACGGGTATCGACGTGCTCTCCGACGTTGCCAATCAAGGGCGTCCTTTCAAAGAGGCCCTACGGCAACGTGTCGGCGAGGCTGGAACAAACTTGAAACGCAAGGCTGAACAGAAGATCAACACGCTGATGACCGGCTCAGGCTATAAAGGGCGTCTTTAGAAGCAACGACGTTATTCTAAGGTCGTCACCCGACGTAAAAAGGTCAAGAAAGTAGCTAAATATATTTTCAGTTAAAATGTCGTTTCTACATCCCCAGTCCTGCGAGTGTGCCAGCAGTGAACTCGATCTTTTTTCCGTGCCACCCACTCAAACCAGTCTTGAAAGCGGGCAATGGCTCCAGTACAAACCTGTCTCTTCCCTCACCGATGATTCACCCATCGAATTTACCGTTACCGGACAAGGCGAGTTCTATATCGATCTTTCACAGACTATGCTCTATCTCCGTGCGGCCATCATGAAACCCGATGGTGGCGCTTTCACATAGGTGGATCAGATCGCTCCCGTCAACAATTGGCTGCATTCTCTATTCACGCAGGTGGACGTGTTTTTAAACCAAAAACTAGTATCACCGCCCAGCAACACGTATGCCTATAGAGCGTACATTGAGACGCTGCTCAATTACAACAGCGAAGCCAAAAGAACGCATTTGACTTGCGGTCTGTGGTTCGCAGACACCCCCGGAACCTTTGAGGAGGCTAACGCCAACAACAGGGGATTTGAGGCCCGTCGCAGTCTCACCACAAAAAGTAAGACGGTGGATCTTTTGGGGTATCTACACGGTGACGTGTTTAACCAAGAGAAATACCTTTTGAACGGCGCCGAACTCCGAGTCCGGTTGGTCCGTTCCAGAGACGGGTTTAGTCTTATGGCGGTCCCTGAACTCCCTCACTTTAAGGTTCACATCGTTGAAGCCGGCCTTCTAGTGAGGCGTGTCAAAGTAGCACCTTCTATACTGTTGGCACACGCCAAAGCATTAAATGTCAGTACCTCAAAGTATCCCATCACCCGTGTGGAAGTAAAAACACTCACTATTCTTACGGGCGTGCAAGGGAAATCACTGGACAACGTATTCACCGGCCAGTTACCCAAACGGTGCATCGTGGGATTTGTGTCAAACGCAGCGTTCAACGGAGACGCCACCAAGAACACGTTCAACTTTCAAACCTACGGCATGAACCATTTCTCGCTGTACGTGGACGGGGAACAAGTACCGTCGAAACCGTTACAGCCCGATTTTTCAAACGGACACTATGTCATGTCCTACCACACGCTGTTTTCTGGAACGGGTATCCATTTCATGAACGAGGGTAGCGACATCACACGAGAAGTCTTCCCCAAGGGATATCATCTCATGGCTTTCGATCTCACACCTAATCTGTCCGCCCACATGACATCACATTGGAATTTGACGAGACACGGTTCTCTGAGCATCGAAGTGAGCTTCACCCGAGCTCTCACCGAAACCGTCAACTGTATCGTGTATGGGGAGTTTGCCAACATCATCACCATTGACAAGGACAGAAACGTTGTGACCGATTATGGAAGTTAATATAAACGGCTTCCCGCCCCTTACCCCCTTCATTTAAGCTATGGACGTCATTGTGGATTTCCAGAGCTTCATCGACGACAACAATGAGTTTATCGTCAAGGAACTGAGTGTTTTATCTGTATGCGGCACATTACTTCAACATTGGGTGTTAAAACCTCCATACGCTATCGAAGAACTTTCCACCGATGCCCGAAAGAAAGCCGACTATATAGTCAACAATCTGCACGGTATCACCTGGGATTACGGTGATGTGGATTACAGCCTGTTCGAATCCCTCATCTCCCGTGCCACAGCGCGTGCAGAAACCGTCTACGTCAAGGGGTCAGAAAAGAAAAAGTTTCTAGTCAAATACACGTCTACACCCATCGTAGATCTGTACGACAGAGGTTGTTCGTCACTGAAAACACTTAAATTGGGTCGCACCATGTGCATGGCACATAGTTCTGTATGGAATTTCTGCTCTGCCTCTATCGTCTGGGGACTTCGAGACTGGATGATTGAAGATGGACACGCACACCATAAGACGTGCGCTGAAAACAAGTCCGTGGTTCCGTTCTGTACGGTCGGGTGTTTTCCCTGCTGATCAACTACCCGCAAGAATAGCTCGACCTGCCGCTCTAGTCATCAACACCGATCCGCACACCAAACCTGGGACGCATTGGTCGCCATCTTTATCGACAAGAACGGCGTGGGAGAATACTTTGACAGTTATGGTTTTCCACCGCGTATAAAGACACATCTGGCATTTATACGCAAAAACACTTTTCGCACGTCCCATAGTAAGCTACAACTTCAAAGCATCGCATCAGACGTTTGCGGCCATTACTGTCTCATGTACCTTCTCTATCGCGCCCAGAACATTCCGCTGAAAACTTTCCAAAACCTATTCTCGCCCACCAATCATACAGCCAACGACGCTAAGGTGGTGAGATATTACAATAGATTTTTCAAGACTGTAGGGGCATGTCGCCCTTCAAGAGGCCGTGTCCAGACGGCGTGCGCCTATAAAAAGGGCGTCCCGGTGGTGTGCCGGCCATAACCACTGAGCATCATGGAAGGTCAAGACGTTTGCGGTAGCAAAGCAAAGCCTGCGAAACCACTCGCCGTCACCAGTATTTTCAACACATTGTTCCCGCTGGATGGAGTCGACGCCAAGCGAGTCATCGTCGGCATGAGTGTCAAGAACAACTTTACGCCCTATGTCCAACTAGAAAAATGTGAAGGGAACTGCGACGTGTTTAACCGTACAGAATGTCAAGAACTGAGCACCTACAAGTCGGTCATATCAAAGTTTTTCACCAACACGCAACCTCCTCAGAAGATTAGTCTGACTAATCACGTAATCTCTCTGAGACGTACGTGCGGTGACCGTATGGTCGTCATCAACGAGAAACAAGAATCCGGAATCAAACGGGTCGCCTATCTAGCACCTAGCTGGGCGCGTCTTTGTGAGGTGTGGGACCTCATCGACGTCGCCGTTGACCGGCGGGACATGTGGTCGACACCCGTCGCGCGCTATTGCAACAATTTGATCGACACACTCGTCGTGGATGTATGCGACACGCTAACAGAATCGACGGATGTCATCGACCTAGAACAACCTACGGTGGAAACGCACATCAAAAACCTGGATCTTATCAGTGCTACTTACTATACACGTCAAGTCATCGGTTTTGACTATTACATGTTGGATTGTGAACTAAAAACAATTTTACTAACGCATCTAAGAGACACTGTAGAAAAACGTATGAACGAATATATGCGTCATTCCTGTAAAAATGTATAATTGTGATGTTTAATAAATAAATATATATTTGTAACATCTGTGTTTTATTTACGAGTCCCAACTTGCCTTGTCTGCCCGACAACCCGATGCCCCGGGTCAATATCTAATCTTGTCTCAACATGTCTTGTCTGCCCGCCAACCGGGCGCAAGGGAAAACCCATTGCCAGGGTCAATGACCTCAATATCTATTCTTGTCTCAACTTGTCTTGTCTGCCCGACTACCTGGCGCCAGGGAAAACCCGCTGCCCGGGTCAATATCTATTCTTGTCCCAACTTGTCTTGTCTGCCCGCCCGCCCGGCGCCAGCGTTGTGACATAACACGCAATGATTACGTCATTGGGAAAACCCAAGGTTATCGAGGTCACTTGTCACCCCGGCAGGCTGGCGTCAGGGTGGCGAAGGAGGAGGAATGACCGGGGGAGGGGGAAATCCAGGATGAACAACCCCGGCTCTGGGGGTTGGGGTGGGGAGGGAAAAGTGAAAGGCTGATTGCCACTGTTGGAGGTGAGTACGTCATAGAGCCAATGTTCATTATATCATTGACAGTCATAGTGAGAGGTTGGTGCCTCTTGTCTCATGCTCCCACAACGCTCTAAAACTCCAACACCTCGATCCTTAATTAGCATAAATTAATTAATTAATAATTAAAAGGCCGTCAGGAGAGGTTCAGGCCTTGTGACGATGGAACCAATGCTCATTCAACATAAGACAGCACTAGCTAGAGGTTCAAAACGATGAATAAAAACTCCAACACCGCCTCTATCCTACCAATTAATTAATTAACAATAATTAATAATTAATGAGCAAGAATCAACATGGCAGAGTTGCTCGGCCAGGGAAGTGGTAGGGGAGGGGGGAATAACGGTACCTCAAAATGACATGAAATGCCTCAAAATGACCTGAAATGAGGTCAAGGTCAAGTTGATTTGAAACGACCCCCCAAATATAGACCGTTTTCGATATAAACGCTCTGAATATGTTACATATAGGCAGTTTTATGTATGAATGACTGTTCAGAAACGTCCCGAACACTACTCTTGTCACTCAAGGCCGGGATGATTCATTCACCAGTAAAAGCGACAACTTTTCCACTCTTTGGGTTTATATTTCACAACAGCCCACTGGCTTGATGCACAACCAATCTTCTTACAAATTTAGACAGTGATCAAGCTGTTTAAAAGAAATAAGAACATTACTATTTCAAGTTGCTAGTAATGCTGCTCTTGTATATTAAATCGTTTTTACATTCATATACATAAAATAATTAGGTACTTACATTCATGTACATAGATTAATTACGTACTTATAACTTTATTTTTTAAATTTGTATCTAAATATTGAAATCATTAGGTTAATTTTCCACAACCATCTAACTACCTGTTATGTATTATTTGCATGTGCACCAATTAATACGCTAATATATTATAGAATAGCAAAGTTTAATTTTAAGCGAATTGTACCCGCATTAACGAGGAGCGTGAGTGGAAATCGACTATTGAGAGCAAAATCCCCCTCGATACACCAGACTGGAATTCTAACCCTAACTTCCATGTTATTGGCAACCAATTGTATTGTTAGAATGATGCCTTAGATCATTCGACCCTTTGGGTAAATCCCAGCCGGACAGTAGCTTGAACTCTTTTAATATTTAATTTAAACATCTTATAAAACCACGAATAGAAAAATAATAGCCATCTCCAGTGGGGACATGAACAAAATAATCTCTCTCGTCTAGTCTAATTTACAGGTGATGGTAGGTTGGGGCTGGAATTTCAATCGTGTGCTCAGAAATTGTTTTCCTTCAATTATTTTCCACTCTTCCTTCACACAAATGAGGGTATATGACCTTTGATTAATAATTTCCACTTTCTTTCCCTTTGGTGTAATTATTGTATTATTAGGGAATTCAACATTATTTAAAGGCAAAACTAGCAGCACCTAAATGTGTAACAGTTGCTTAACAATTACCTTTCTTTCCAATTTTAAAGGCTTGTATTGTATAGAATGTTTAGCTATTGGGGGTACAATATTTTGATTTCTAGTTGTTGTAGTTAAAACTATTATATGACAACTTTATAACCTGTCATTATAAATAGTAAAATTAGATAAGATGGTGTAGGTAATCTTGACCTTTCAACTACTTATTAGTTATACCCATAAAATAATCACGAAATATTATGTTTGTGTTTTGATTTATTTCAATTTTTACATTTATAGCTCAGTTTGTATGTTTCCAAATATTCTTAAACAAATAAAAATAATACAATAGCTATCAATAAGCTTTTTGGATAGAGTTTTTACATAAGTTATATACAAAATTAGATTGATATGTTGCTGTGTGATTAAACTAGCTTTCATTTTATATTTACCATCGAGTAAAATGTGTAAGTTTCAATCTCTACGTGGAGAGACTAACAAGGGAAGTAGTGTTCAATATATTTTTACAACTAAATAAAGTTGAAGTAAATATAAATCTAGAATTAAATTCAGGCAAGGAATATCCACTATATGCGTACACCAGATGAAAGGCAACAATGTCCAATATACGTATACAACTGATGCAAGGCAACAATTACCAATATACGTGTACAACTGATGAAAGGTAACAATTGCCACTATACTTGTACAACTGATGAAAGGTAATAATGACCACTATACATGTACAACTGATGAAAGCTAACAATTACCACTATACGTGTACAACTTATGAAAGGTAACAATGACCACTATACACGTACAACTGATGAAAGGTAACAATTACCACTATACGTGTACAACTGATGAAAGTTATCAATGTAATGTTAACTATATGTGACTTCACTATCAGTATGGTTCAAGGCAGTAATACTCAACCTTTTTTTTAGCTTACTGCCCTCTTCTGAGAGTTTGATGCTGCTACAGCCCCTAACCCTAAGTTATATGTAATATGCATACTGATATCAATGATAATAACCTCGCAGAAATACTTTTTTCCCACTTAGTCAATATTACCTCCTTTGAAATAAACATAATTACAAAATAAATTCACTTTTTACGTGGCATAATTCATAATTCTTATGAATAAAACACTCGTTAAAACATAACTAATGTTAAGTGGTTACAAATATAAGGAATAAATTGTATTGTCAAAATTATAGAACATAAATACAGTATTTAATTTAAGACCCTTTATTTAAATATTTTTTTGCCTGTGTTTATTAGCGTAAAATTATTCCTTCAATATCAGTAACAACCCATACGCTCCCGTACAACTTCCTTACAATTATTTACCATCTCACAAAACAAAAAACACCCTCTGGAGGACGGTATCACCCAATATGGGAAACACTGGTCTAAGGCTTCATTCTCGTGCTATCATCGTTGTGTCCTGCTGATGTCGGGAACATTGGTTTTAAAATCGTATTCGGGTATGAAAAACTACACGTATACCACAAAGCTTAGAAAAAATATATTCACTATACGTAGTCCTAAATTACAAAATAAAGGAAAATCTTATTCATTACACGTATATCACAAAAGTTAGGAGAATAATGTTCACTACAAACATACATAACGTTTAAAAAAATAATGTTCAAAAAAAAAGTTTATCACATAATAAAATAAATTTATATGATATATTATATCACAACATAAAGAAAAATTAGGTTCACTACACATACACAAAGTTTAGAAAATTATATACAATACACATATGACCCAAAATAAAATAAAATTATGCTCACCACACATAAATGCCTACAACAAAGTTTAGTAAAATTTTATACAATACACTATCACATTATATCACTAAACAAATTAAAATCATGCCCATTACACACATATCTCTAAATAATTAAAAATCATAATCATTTCACTTATATACAGTGGTGGACCTACGGTATGGCAGATTTTGCAAGTGCCCTGGGCGCCACTTAACGGGGGCACGTCACTAAATAGTTTCTATTTACTCAATGATTGTAATTTATCTTACTTTTTTTATTCCAAATACTTTTATATTTAAATCATTTTTAGTTGTTATAATATAAACTACTAAATAGAACGTTAAATATTTGTTTTTGTACAAACTGTAGCTAAATCCATGAGATTCATACTGAAAATAGCCTATATAAGATCACATTCTAATTATTATATCAGAACTTGGCCGTTGAGACAGAGCGAACCTAGGGTGCAAAGGTCGTAAGGGCGTATTTCTACATTTTTTGTTTGTTTTAGTGTAAAAATATATTTAAACTAAACATGTTTCTAATTATATATCAATAAATAAATAATAGTATCTAAAATTGAGAATATATTTTAAAAATTACTAACAACACAATCACATTTGTTTTATGACGTTTGAGGTAGCTTTGATTTTTATTAATGATTAAAGAAAATTTTAACAGAAAAGGAAAAAAAGGACGAAGAGGAGCTAAAAGAGTGTCAGTCACAGTTTTACGGCAACCCTGCTGTGATGGTTGACACAAGAGTAGTGTTCAACAAAGAATAAGTGAGACAAACAGCATGGTATTGTTAGTGAATTGCGACAATCACTCACTCAAAGAAAGGTCTGAAAAACGCTGCGCCTGTGGTTGTGAAGTCGGAGCACAAAATCAGATGGAGTGCAAGGATAGAAGCAATGAAGCCGGTTAAAAAGTACCTTGAGAAGATACTTAGAGCTATCCAGGACATTGCAGACGATGGAAATGAAACCAGAGAAATAAGAAGTGACTATTTATTGATGCCAAGGGACAGTGTTACGCTGCCGTTATTAAGGATTCAAACGAGAAATGCGAACATTTAGGAAAATTTTATAGCTGTGTTGTTGATGGACAACAACTATATGAATAAATTTTAGACTGTCAAATTTTTTTTCAAATCGGGCCAACATGAAAATATCGAGACTAGAAGAACTTCCAGAATGTATTGCTCAGTATGCAGATGAGAGCGTTTTCCACAATCTTCACAGTGCTATTCAGATACTGCTAACCATCGTCAGCTGTGAGACCTGAAACTAATACCTTCGTATTTGAAAGTCTTCATGGGTCAAAGCTGATTGTGTCATTTGCTCTGTTGATTGTGTAAAGAGAATAAACAGAAACAACAGACTTTAAGACATTATAAATCAATTTGCGTCAGTAAAAACAAGGAAGGTGCATTCATAGTTTTCTTATGTTACCATAATGTGTTAAATATAAAATTAATGAGCTTGTCTTATTTTTGAGCAGATATTATGGTAAAGTTGTTTAAAAAACAGGTGTCAGGTGTTTGGACAGAGGCGCAATTTCAGTGCTTGCCATAGGTGCTATTTTATGTAGATCCACCATTGCGTACATCACAAAATAAAGACTTCTCATGTTCATTTAACGTTTGTTAAGTAATGAAGAGAAATTATGGTCAGTAATGTTCAAAATATGATGAAAAACAAACTGAAGGGAAATAGTCTTATCTATCTAATATTCTTATCTATACTCCACCAAGGAGTAAAACAAAATTTCATCCATTCACAACCCAATTAAGATATTTTCTTTTTGATGGCTGGTCATCAATTTAAATATTGGTTTTCTCTAAAAGGTGTCCCTTATTGGCAATCCTCAATCATATCTGGAATCAAGTATCTCTTGAAGCAAACTATCCATATAAAATCTAATTAATTGAGGCTCCATTTCCCTTTTCCAGAAGATGTCATCCTTCTCAATTTTCGTGAAGGAAATTCCTTTTCTTGTCCAGACAACAAAGTAACACCACCGTCTTTCAGTAATGTGTAATTGTCCTTGCACTTGGTAATAGTAACTATCTCTTTTTTTTAAAGGATATCATTTCCTCGTAATGTGAAAAAATTGATTTTTTGGCATTTTATGGCTTCATTTGGTGTAAAATCTTTCGCCGATGCAGGGCACTTAATTTCGACGATAGCATCATCACCTATAAGTCCATCGGGAGATGCTGCAATAAATGATATATTTCTGTCGACTACCAACCCCACCCTTTCAACTTTTCCTCCAAGCACTTCTTCCAAAGCTTCTATTGCCATAGGATCATGTTCAACACCATATCGAGTCCTATCATTTCCAAAGAATGTCCCATGTAACATAGTCTTTACTTGATTTGCCTTTGATGTGGTCTGTCTCATTTTGCAAATTTTACCAAACCATGAAGTTGTCACTCGCTTCCTTCGCTGTCTTCTCCATTCTTCATTCTGACTTTGTTAGACCGTTTCATAAATCAAGGCTTTCCTCTGCTCTTCTGCCATAAGCAAACTACAAATAAAATGTTATTTCCAAAGATTATAGTCTTCTTCATTGAGGTCAGCTTTAGCTGGAATGTCCAGAACCTCATAGTGCTCATCTGTACCTGAAGACTTCTTTTGTGGTGTTCTGAGGGGAGGGTACTGCAATTTCCGCTTGGTCCTTGCATTTCGACGTTTAACTTTTCGTGTGACAAACCTTTTAGTGTTCACTCCAGGACTGACAATAGCCATCTTTTTTGTGCAGGAGTCTGTGTAGTGTAGGACCTTTGTTGTGGGAAGTTACTGCTGCTGTACAGAGAACTTGATAAGAGCCCCTCAAAGCATAATTAATGCGCTTTCCGCCGATGAATTTGGCAACTACACTATTAAATGACTCTGCAATATTATTACTAACGTTAAAGATTAGGCTCTGAGCATGGAATGCCAAGGAATTACGAGCACTAACTATATCTTCCCATAAGCCATATTTTATAAACTCTGGCACTAAATTTGTTTCACCTTCTTTTGGTCTCTGACAAAAATATCCTCGCTCCCCACACCGAGAATGATCACCAAAAACATGACTTGGCCCATTACTTATGTCTTCCTTTAGTTGTTTGACATTTTCATGATGAGGGATAGGTTGTACTTGACGATATTTTATTGCCTCAGTTACAGCATATCGCATTCTTAAAACTCTTTGTTGAATGGATGACCTAATAATTCCAGGAACTGCACCTAGTTGGCTCTTTCCTCTTTTCCCGATTTCCTTTACCCTATTCACATAGTTGCGAAGAATATGATTTGCACATTCAATCTTTTTTATCTCGAAATCAGGACCATATGGCTTGGCTAGGCTCAAACGTTTCATGACACTGCTGTCCCCATCTCCTAAAAAAATAATTAAATCCACTTATTAATTCAATATAATACTGGTAAGCCAATATCATTTATTAATATTAATTTTTGTTGGGTTCCCGATGAAATAACTAGATTATAAATTAAAACTTTTTGATGTTACGACATTAACTAATTGTTTAAAGCGCTATGTTAAGTTACCTATAAGTTCGGCATACACGATTCCATACATTGGTACACTTTGCTTGAACCCATCAACTATGATGTCAACTTCCATTGCAGTGGCAGATTGTGTCCAATTTTTATAGCATATGTGCTCTTTAGTAGGTTTTTCTTGAGAAGATGCTCTTTCACAAATAGAGCACTAGGAGTTGCGAACACCCATGTATATCACCTTTTTTTGTTTTGAAGCCAACAATGCATGCCTAG
The DNA here is from genome assembly GCA_039000515.1 of Timema cristinae. Classification (NCBI taxonomy): domain Eukaryota; kingdom Metazoa; phylum Arthropoda; class Insecta; order Phasmatodea; family Timematidae; genus Timema; species Timema cristinae. The sequence goes on along the minus strand of JBCFYV010000071.1, from coordinate 46,819 downwards.
TATTATAAACAAAATTTAGTGTAGGGTATATTTACCTACAGAAACATTAAAATACTTTAAACTGAAAAGCAAAGACAAAATTGAGTTTTAAAAGTTTATTTAGTGATTACTATATTATATTAAATAATATATCTAGCGCAACACAAAGTTCTACGTCTCAATACTATGTGTTATATATAACTTACCACTCCTGAGAGAGCGTCGTATCTGCTTTTATAAGATCTTTTGCACCATGCTCCATCTGCAACAACAGTTATCATCGGTCGACCCCCTTTGTCCATATTTCCGGCTTTGACAGCCAATGCTGCTTCCTCACGCGCGGCAGCCATCATTTCATCAGGAGCAATGCTTCCTAGGTGTTCACCTACTTCTTGGTGTATCTTTTGGTACATAGGATTGCCCATACAAGACATATCTAGTACTGCAGACAACTCTTCCATCTGAGAAAAACCTTGGCCTGTGTTAATAATGCCAGCCACCATTGCGGTATTAACATTCATCGGTGAGTTGGGGTTTTCAGTACGGAGTGTTTCGAGAACCCCACACAACTTGCACTGCAAGTGTAATGTGCTGCAGAAGCCATTCCTTGTTTCGCCTGTAATATTCATATTTGAAAATGTTCAGTTGAACCATTGAACCATTGAACCTTTATGGCTTGAATACATTCCAAAAAGTACTGTAAGTCGACTATTCTGCGTCCTTCTATGATAGAAGGTGTTTTTAAAACATTTGTGTCCCTGGAAAGAAAAAACAAAACAAATGTGCACTGTAGCTTGAAGTATTTAATGCAAGGAATGGAACTGGAACCAGAACCACAAATGTTAACTGATGGCTTTGGCACGGAAATTGAACCCCGGACCTTTGACTTAGCACTCAAGGAATCAATTCCCGTGTACATGTATAATTTTTCAACTAATTTAATACTAGGCCTAATTTAAATTGACCACCTTCCCACTGCCATGATTGTGCTAATCTTAATTTTAGCCTGTGATATTTAATTAGCATTTATTTTATTACATTCATAATTCTAGATATTGTATTTCAGCTTCTATTTGTACTTTTATTAGGTGACACTCCTATTAAATATGTATCATATTTAATCTGGGTAGCTTGGTAACAATTTAATTCAAAATTTGAAATTAATGTATTGTTCACTAAATAAGTTAACACTAAAATGTGTAATGTAATATTTACTGTTGTGAAGACAATGGTGTCTGTGGCACATCTTCCGGGAAAATATCCATTATAACTTCTGTTTCTGAATTAACATTAGTCGAATGTATGGAATTATCTAGAGATGTGGGGTTTGGCGACTCTAAATGTGGAGGGAGAATACTTTCAATAGTGTCACCATCAGTTAAGTTACAGGATGGAATCTCTGAATGTCGAGGGGGGATTATTTGAAATGTATCGATTGTAGTGTTCCTGAAAAAAAAATATTGATGTAAAAATAATAATTTGTAATAAATAAATCATTGACTAAAGTTTTTGTTGAATTTATGTCTTGTGCATTCTTTAATTTTTTCATTAAAATACATACACCTATTTTACACTATTATGTTTAAAGTTAAACTGCTATTTTGTTTGTCTTACTAAAGTTATTTTGAGCTAATCAAATACATACATAATATATTATTATTATTATTATTATTATTATTATTATTATTATTTATCACTGCGTCTTACTACCCGTTCGGTTTATACGCTTTAAGTACTAATTACGATAATGGATTGGTAATTGCGAAGGTTGAATTAGAGGAAGTGAACCCGCATTTGCGTGGAGGTAGAGTGGAAAACCATTTAGGGAAAACCACCCCAGTTCACCCAACCGAGATTCGAACCTCGATCTCCCCGTCCTCAGCAGTCGAGCTTAACAAGACTAGCGCGTTAGACAACTACGCCACCGAGGCGGGTCATACATAATATAAAGAAAATATTTCAGGAAGACTATTAACATATATTTTATTACTTTAATTCTCATTCTCGCACAATGTAATATCATAAATTTAATAAACCAGTTTAGTTTTGCACTACAGCAAGTCAATTAATTTGTAAAATTGGGGAAATATGAGGAATAAATTGGCAATTTTTTATCTCGCAATAAGCACACACAATATTAATACCATGTATGAGTAAATAAACTCTTTAATTTAAAAAAAATTAAATCAACTTGGTAAAATGGCTTGTTTCAACGCTGGTTTGAGCTCTAACGATGACCTCTAAAACGTTTTTTGTTATGGAAATTAATTCGTAGTAAGTAATGATTTCTATACGTTAAACTCCATCCCTGATCTTGAAAGCAAGATTAATTAGGTACTTATGTATTCTTCCGCAATATCTGGCCTGTAGCTAATATTATATAGTATATTAGTTCACACTCTCCATCCATACCAATGTTGTAGCATTTGCTCAAAATTATACTTTCCTCATTCTTGTCCAAGAAGTGTAGTTAAATAAGAATAGCCTGGAAGGGCGAAATAAAAATAATATATATTTGATCCCAACCGTATAGTTACTTCATATGAAGACTAGCCCAAACTAATGACACGTCTTTCAGCGCGATTTTTTAGTAGATAGCCAGCCATAAAATCACAGTGTGTGGGCTTGAATTTCTTTCTCATATTTGGAGTCCTTTTCACTAATGTTTGACTTAAGTTTCTCATATAAATGTGAATTACACTCTTACCCAAAAGTGTTTTCTAAAATAGTAAGATAAACATTTTGCTTCGACTTACAATTGATCTTTCTGCAGCGGCGTCACCATGAACCTCATAAAATGGTTCTGTCATGGCAGGGACGGGTTCCAAGTATGCCAGGTTATAGTTGATACCTCTGTACCAGTTCAAAATACATAAAACATATAGTTATAACTATAGATATCATAGCTAGTTTCAGACTTTATACCCTTCTTCTATGAATGTGGCACTCCTATTAACTGTACTTAAGGTGGGATCAAAGGGGATGCCAGGAAAACTAGTGTTTTTTTTTCAGTTTTCATAGCAAACCATTTTTTTCAGCAAGTTAAATTAAATATTGCTCCATTACAAACATAGAGTTTAATTTTCTTCACAAGGTGATATCAACAGTTGTTAAATTTCTGTCATGAGTGTCCTAGAATTTTGTGAAAACTTTTCTCCTCGTTTAAAATGTTTCTCATTAAATGATGCTATGCTCATAGCAGATATTCAAGAACAACTGTTGATATTGCCATGTATAGAAAATTAAACTATATGTCTCTAATGAAGCATTTGATTTAAAAAAGTTTGTTGTGAAAACTGCAAACACACTTAATTTTTCTCGCGTCCTCTTCCAACCCACCTTAACTTGTTCACTAAATAAATTAAAACACTAAAGTGAATTATTAAATCTAATATTTACAGTTGTGAATACAATTATGTCTTCGACTAATCGCCGGAGGATATGTCCATCAAATCTTCTGTAAAGGTGCTGCTGCTAGGCCTACTAATTATTGAATGTGTGAATATATTAATTTGTACGCTGCAGTGAGGATACCGAATAGTATCAGATAAGATGCTGGGAGGTGTGCCCGAAAGTGGAGAGGGGATCATTTGAATTATATCACCATGAATATTCATAAAATCAAAATGTAAACAACTATTGATAGGTCAATATAAAATAAATTTGTTTTAGTAAGGATGCTGTGGTCCTTTCGTCTTAGGAACTATTTGGTTATATATATAGCTTTTTAGAACTTTAATATTTATTATAAAGTTTTTATTCCCAAGATTATCAAGCAATAAAATTTATTGCAAGTCGACAAAGAGCTGATTATATTATTATTATTATTATTATTATTATTATTATTATTATTATTATTAGCACCGCGTCTTACTACCCGTTCGGGTTATACGCACTTAAGATAATATGTAATGGTAGGGTGATTGTGAGATGAAATGGAGGACCTACAGTTTAACGTGGAATCCGAACCACGGTGGTGACCTGGCACTCCACACATTCACAAGATGTCTTGTCAGAGGTGAAGGAAGGGTTTGGTAATCTGATAAATCTGTGCCGGGGCTGAGGATTGAACCCCGGACCCCAACACAGAAATCCGGCATCTTACCCCTAGACCACCAGGTCACCAGCTGATTATAGACCACACCATAAAATTATTTAGAAACTCACCTTTCTTCAGAAGAAGGAGACATAGAGTTGCAATTCATAGTTTCTATCTGTTCTTGAATATAAGGTTTTTGCTGGCTCGATGAACTGTTACCATCTCTGTTAGTATTTAAGTCATTTGCCTTTACAAAGCATACTCTGTGGATAAATAAGGTCACGTTTTATAGAAACTTGTTTTTATAAAACTACAACATCAAAAGCCTATAAACGGTATATTTGAACATTTCTGACAGTAGAAAAACATAAAGCTGAGTTTACTATACCGAAATTATTGTTTGTGTTTTGGTCATTGATCATTCACCAAAATCACAGAAATTTATAACATGCTTTTATTAAATAGTTATTTTACTCTAACCAGTAAGTATTTTCTGTAAATTGAATATAATTGTGAAGTTATAATAATATTGGTTAAATATAAGAAACCTCTATGCTTTGCCTTACATTTTGCATAATTTGTATTTTAGCATGTAACTCAAAAATCTCAGGCAAAAAGTGTAATTATCTGAGCATTTTATTGCTAGGACATATTATTTGCATGCAAAATAATACAGGATTTAATTTTGTCATGCATGTTCAAGTATTAATTATTTTCACATAAAACTTGTATTTTTTTTAAACCAACCATTTAAAAAATAAATTAAAACAAGTATTCCAGTACCCTATTTTATTATAATGAAGTCATGGGAACAAATATTATTCTTAAATTAAATTTCTTATGAATTTTTAATAACACAGTTTTGGTTTAAAAATAAGCCTTTGTTACTTTGAGGGGGGGGGGGGAGGGGACGGACGGACGGACGGAGGAACTATTAAAATAAATTAAAACAACAGTATAAAAATTCATTTACTAGGGGTGAGGAAGAGAAAGTATTTGATACAAAAAAGTGCTCTCACATTAGCGTGTAGAGATAGATTATAAAACCAAAGTGAATTTCACATTTAAAAAACTACCGTTAATGCACCTTGGTGGAGATTCGTGAAGCTGATTCAGGGGGTGCTAGAAAATAAAATTTCTATTTCTAGATGGATACGTCCTTTTATCTGAATAGTGAATATCTAGGCTATTTTTCTGAATGTGATGTACAGATCACATTGTTACCTAAGTTAGGTTGTGTGTTTAAAAAATGTATGATAAATACATGAATACAAATAGGCCGGTGTCAATTTTGACCAATTCACTATTGCTATATAAACTTAAAAAATAATCACCAATCCATAGTTTCTTCCCCTTATTCCAATTCCTTTTCTTGCGATGGGCTGTGAGGTATAATCTTCTTTTTTTCCCTCTTCTATGGTCCACAGTTGTTTTTTCTTCGTCCATACTGACGCTAATTTTTTTTAGCTTCCACTTAATAAAATGTGGTCCAAATGTACGTGCGCCACGACCTGCAAGATTCTACCGAAGGTGATGAGCCGAGTGGAAGTACGAACGGCAAGAGGAAGCGAGAGAAGGATTAACCGGCTCGTCTGCCATTCTTTACCTTCCACTACTCCCTCCTACGTTCAGAGCAAAGCTTGACTGGTTCTTTGCCGAGTGATGGCGTTAGCGTACAGGGAAATGCTACCAGTTGCTACCTCTCAGGTTAATAATGATACAAATAAATTTTGTGTTGTGACCCCCCTAATAAATTATATAATTCGATTCACAAATCTCCATTCTATGTTCCTATAGTATTGCCCTTTAGTTTACCTCGGATTTAGGTCTTTAACGATAAACTCAAATATCCCGTATTTTGACTTTTCTAAGGGCAAAATTCCATATTTTAAACTATGTTGACATCTCTCTTTTTTATAGAAACATAGAATAAAGTTTTGTATTCATTCCAGTGAAGACCAAACTTCGTTACTACTAATAGTTTTATCAAAATCGTGATAGAGCTGAACACTTGAGTGACACTGTCTTGGCTCCCCTATGCAAGCCCCTTAACGGGATAAAATACTCCATCTCATAGGAATGATGTTTGGGTTAACATCTACTGTATGTATCAGGTATCCTACATAATTATATTGATGTGTTTATCATACCTACCTTAGGTACTTTCTCCCATCAACTCAGTCAAGGTCTTAAGCTGAAGAGAGAGAAAGGATATTAAGCATAGTCTACCTAACTAAGATTGGAGCCTGGTCCACTTAGTCCCGTCTACCGCAAGCCTAATGTGCTAAGCCTTATTCCTTCTCCTTTATCCAGTCTAGGAAGTAAATGATAGGCATGTGAATCTAGAAAGGAATCTATTCACAGTCCACCTAACAAGGAATCAAGCCTCAACTACTACAGACCTAATGTTATAAGCCTTACCTTGTATAATATATCCTGTCCATTGTTTAGAATGAGAATTGTGTGTTTTGTGAGAAAACTACTAATTGTATGCATAAATACAGTTCTAATCAATCCCTCTTGGTCTGGTATATACCTGTTATAGCAGGGTGGTCCAACTTTTTCATCGCAAGGGCCAAATCTGATTATCAGTTTGCACCGTGGGCAGAAGATGCATTTGATAATCTCATCAATTTAATCAAACAACCCTTAATAAATAGATTTTGTATTTATTTGAGGTATTTAACGTGGGCTTTCTGAACCGATAGGTTATATTGTAACATAAGCATTGTTAGCTATTGTTACATTATCACTACCTACCTCAAATAAGCAATACATATAGACATCATGCAATATCAAACATTTACAACACCTTACTATGTCTAAAATATGTGCTTTACTCATTCATTGTATCTTCTGGCTAGCACGAGTTCCTTGACCGAATAGTTCGCACCGAATTCTATGATGAAGGGAAGACTGACAAAGCTATGAAAGGTGCATTGATGAGTCACTTCAATGAGGTGATCTAGACCTACGCTGATTGGCCTAGCTGGCCGACCGATGAACTTCACGTGAGTTTAACTGCCAACTCATCAGAGTTCCGGTCTACGTGTCTAGGTAACGTGTCAAGATGATGACGGTTGTTAACAAGAGAACCATTCTGCCAGCACGTGTTCGCAACGTGGCGTTATACTTTTGATATGAAGAATCTTCACCACCCCCCCCCCCCCCGTATCTCTATCAAATAGGCCTATATAAGGCTGGTGCTCAGCTAACATGGTTGACTATTAATTTCAACACAACCACAAAAGGTCCTGGTCTGGACTTTGATATAATCGCTCCAGGATTTCAAAATATAAACCCTTTATATCTTATTAAATATTTAAATATAATCGACCTATAATGGGTTTGGGTGTTTGAACAATTAATTAATTATTTGATTAAAATCGTTCAGTGTAGGCGTCAGTAATTTCTCACTAGAAGATTTATTTTGAAAATTATTTTTTTTATAGAACACTTAATGTTTCATTTTTCCGCTTGGGCGCTAGCCTCTTTGTAAAATTTAGACTTATTAGTAAGTAGCCACTTTTTGATTATTTTTCTTGCTTGGAATATTTAGTTTAAATATAAATTTTATTGCACTTGTGGCAACCAATAATAAAATAAACTTTAAAATTTGATAATGTTTAATTTATAGATACAATTTTGTAGACGTAATTTGTTTGAAGAAATTATAAATGTAATTTATTTTTGTTGGTTTATGAGATATATGATTTAACAATTACGATTCACTTATTATTAATATTGCTTTGTTTTCAATTAAAATGTTAGATATTAACAAGTCGAAATCTTCTCAATTACTTCTGAGTTGGTGGAAGTAATTGTCCCAGAGAATTTTCAGTTATGCCGGGTAGTCAAACCTTTCTGTAATTTAATATGATCAGAATTGATGTTTAAATTAAATTTATAGTTAAAACTTAATGATATAGTCGGAATTCACAAGGATGATTCAGGCGCTTTGTTAACAGTTTAGAGGAGCTCTTTAAGCTATTTATTGTTAATGTGAGGTTTCAAAGGGTTAATGGTTTAACCTATTTGTTTAGTCAGAATTTAAGCTCTTTGATATTCCAATAATGGAAACACCTTATAACATTATATTTAAAGCTCTTTATTAATATAGTAAGGTTTCAAAAGTTTAATAATATAATATGTTTGTTTAGACTGAAGTCACAAGACATCCTGTAACGACAGCCTGTAACAGCCCCCAGGCTAGCAATTAACCTACTTTCTACATCTGGTTAATACCCCCACCCACATCCCCCTTCCAGAGGCTATTTTCCGTGAGCGGGAGTGTGTATTGTGATGTCAATTAACCTACCTTCCACATCCGGTTGATTTACCGTTATTCCCCCTCCCCAAGGTTATTTTCCATTAGCAGTGTATTGTGATGTCGATTAACCTTCTTTTCATATCCGGTTATTTCCCCCCCCCCCCCTGAGACCATGACCCCGACAGAGGCCACCACATTGGCTCATGGGTTTATGATTTTAATGTGTGCCCCAAGGGTTTTGGGTAGGGGGGAGCGTGCAGTCTCGGGCACTCCTCCCACGACGTGCCTGCATGGGGGTTCAAACCCTGGACCATAATTAAATATACAGTGTTTGGAGCTCACCCCTCGGAGTCCACAGACTGAGGAATGGACTTGGGCGTCGGGCCTAGTGTGCCCCAGGGTATACACTCCGTGTCCGGGTAGTTTTTATTTATTGGTGGGGGAACGTGCGGTCCATAGCGTCGGACATTCCTCCCGCGACGTGTAGAGAAGCATCCTCTCTCGATGAATATCAAACATCAAGCGTGAGCTTTTGGCAATGTCTCGCTGTGATTTTCCCTGATCCCCTTTCCACATCCGGGTGTCCCAGGTCATTAATCGGTAACTAAACATGTTCAAACAGTAAAATACGGGCTAGCACTGGCTACGTTGTGATTTCCTTTCCACATCCGGCGTCGATTGGGGGTTAATATATAGGGGGGGGGGGGGGGTCACTAGGTTTATAAGCATCTGTATAGCGGATCACGATGAACAAGTTAAAGCAGCTGGTAAATATTGTTGACGCCGTACAGACCGTAAAATTGTGTGATCTAATCGTAAATCAAAAGTACTCGGTGGATAAACTAAAGGCGGTCAATAAAAAGTTCAGGAGACGCCTAATAGCATATATAGATAGTGTATTTTTACCCTGTTGTTTTGGTACTCTAACGGATGAAGACGTCTGTGATCTTAATAAGGAAAAACTGATATTTACCGGCGCCAGAGTAAAGCCCGGTACACCTACAATTGTGAACTTTGAACGCGTTTAAGAGACGGGCAGCAGCTTCGAGAAGTAACCATCAACATCAGGCAACACATCTTCACTGGCAGTTAGAACAAGTTTAGTATCAGTGCAAGAGATAAAGATGTGTAATACTTAATTGTACAGTGGACAGGTTAAAGACTCGGCAAATCATCCAGTGCGTTTAGCGGTCAGGTACGCTCACCGTGCTTAGAACCGGATATATTGATTTAACGTTTGTGGGACATACGATTGCGGGGCGTGCTTATATGACCCTAGAGAATATTCACAGTGTGGTGGTGAGCGATAGACATGTAATTTACAAAGTAGTGAACCACAACAGAGAGGGGCGAGGCTACATCGAGTTCTGCGACGTTACCTGTCATACGATCAGAGCGACTGAAGTACTACCCTACTAGAGAATCGAAGAGACTTACCTGTGTAATATGACATGTGCTGTGTACAATTTACGCAAATGGAAAGTTGTGGCCGTGTTTCCCAGGCCTCCACACCGCCCACCACAACACTTCACGACACCGCAACTACCAACCCCAGCCCCAGAGTCACCAGCATACCCACCGCAAGAGTCGTCAACCTACCAGACATTAGAGTCACCCGCGTGTCCACCAACAGTGGAGGAGGAGGAGGTAAAGTCTGAAGAACCCATACATCTCGAGGATTTAACAATGTACAAAACTTATTAAAATGTTAAAATTATAGGTTAAACGTTCGATGACTAAATAATCGGTCTGGGCAGTTTCGGTAACGTCTTCCTTCCAAAGCCTTCCTATTACTTATATTTTAAGCGATTTAAATCTAAACACCGCTGCATGATTTATCTCAAAGGACAAAGTATGATGTTTTAAAGTGAATTTAAAAATTAGGTGTGCTCATGTTGCCGTAGCCTGATTTGACCACTTTACTATTCTCACACAATCTGCTGATGTCATTGGAGCTAGTGGTGACATTTTTAAACATGTATAGGATAACTCACTTTGTGAGTAGAGGGCGTTGCTGCCTGAGCGAAGTGGACAGGGATTTTTGAAGTTCTACTTCTTTAGGCGCTTTATGAAAAAATGATGAGAGTGAAATTTTAAGATGCGCACGCATCACTGTAACACAAAAGTAACAAGCTGAAGTTAAACCGCTCATTAAGTCTCGAAAAAAAAAGCTACCAACAAAATAGAAATAGAACCTCTGTTAGTCGCGCATGTTGGTACGCTCGTCGCCTCTGATCACTGTTTTCATATATATAATATTTATTCACATGTTTCTAGTTTCTACATTCACAACACGTGTTTTAGTTTCATACAAGTGCGAATTATATATGTGCTAATAAATTATATTCAGTAGTGATTTAAATTGAATATTTTGATTAATATTATTTACTATTCGTAAATATTAGTGAAAAAAATTGTGCTTATAGAATTTTTCAAGTGCTACAATATAATTGAGGTTAACTATCCGTATGTATTATTTATTGATATAAATTAAAAAAAAATTGTATTTATTTATATTATTAGTTTAAAGTTTAAGTTCCATTAATAAAACATTAATGCTTATAGAAACTTTAAAACTTATTTTAAAGTTATACTAACTGCCATATTTAGTGACGAGATGTCTTTGGACTTGGAGGAATACAAACCTCTTTGGATCTAGACGAAGATTACACAGTTCGTAGTTTTGTTTTGTAATACTGAAAGAAATGCCATTGCGTTGTTTGAATGTAAAAATCCAACAATAAAAGGTACGTAATTGTTTTGTTACCACTGTCTAAATTGAAATAAATTTTGTGCTTGACATACGTTTTGTTATTTTAATTAATTCATTATTAATTGGAGTACAGTTATGTAACTAATTGTATTTTAAGCCAATACAATAATATGCCGCCATTTAAATTTATTGAAATGACAATCATGATTTAATAGTTGCGCCTACTCTTGAGTGGTGGCAAATAAAGGCGCAACTTTGCTCTCAAATTGCGCCTGCTCCTTTTAGTGAATAGGGATTTGGAACATATTTCAAACTAGCGCTGACGCAACTATTTTCTCCCTTTGGTGAATCCAGGCCCAGTAGTGATTTAAATTGAATATTTTGATTAATATTATTTACTATTCGTAAATATTAGTGAAAAAAATTGTGCTTTTAGACTTTTTCAAGTGCTCCAATATAATTGAGGTTAACTATCCGTATGTATTATTTATTGATATAAATTAAAATATTATTATTTAACATAATTAATACTAAATATTATTAAATTATTTTTTATTTTTTAATGATGGCAAATAAGTATAACTTCTCACGCGCGTACATAAGTACACACACCCATTTTTATTTACACCATTTCTTTCGCTGCATCCCCAGTTGCCATTATGTCATTTAAATGTAGTGGGTCGCCAATCTTATTCAACACAAACATCAATGTCATCAAACGACTTCCAATCCTGCTTACCAGGATGCCTGTTGGGACGAGGAGGTATTGTACAGTGCATTAGACCAGATCGAGAAAGAGGAATACAACAGTGTCAAGTGCTTAAACGATCTTGAGACAAACAAAAGTTATAACGTTGTACTAGCGGAAGAGTACAGCAACGGGCCGAACGTTATTGTGCTTGATGGTGTGAGAAGAGTAAGAATGACGGGTAAATACTTTGTAGACATTGTTAATAGGAGTTCTAGCGCCTCTCAGCGTGTTCTGAACTATTTTGGAGGTGACTTCTACTCATTTTATTGATGGTAGAAGATATGATATTCTCTCCTGATGTTTTTATTATTTCTGCTTGTAAAAAATACCTCCATGTTGTTGTGGTTGCACGCTATGAATATTTTAAATTAATTAATTAATTGCTGATTGTCAATAAAAAGAATACTAGGAAAATGTTGTTATTATTTTAAGAAATCCCTAGAACATGCTGTTTGGAAATCCCTTGATATTCAAAGACAGGGAAGAGCTAGCAATATTCACGTGACAACTTTGCCGGAATGAGACTGGTATACTGGTAAATGTTATGCTTTATTTCTTACACACGTGAGTTAATATAACGTTAGCAAAAAAAAAACCTGCTTGATTGTATAGTATAAATATATATTTATATATTAATGAGTAGAAAGGATAAACCAGTATATTATTGCAAACATTTTCACTGTTTATATAGCGTTATAAATTAACTAAATTTGGTTTAAGTTAAGGTTGCAGGTTCACACACACACACACACAAATGTATTTAAATTATTATGATAAGCCAAACTTATATTAACCTGTATTCATTTACTATTTACTTTAATTCTGCGTCATTTAGCGAATAAAATTAGTAATTATGACTTTTTTCAGCATCTTGTGCTAGCACAGACATATCCATATTTAATTAATGGTGTTATTACTACTCATACAATAATTTAAATACGATAATGAGGTAGGAATAATGAAAGTATTTATGAGGGTTAAGTGTACCTGAATTTGTGTGGAGGGAGAGTTGGAAATAAACTTAGTTTAATAGGGCAGTGTTCGAGCTCTATCCTTCTCAACCAACCATACAAGACGAGCTCCGCTTAGTTACTTGTACAGCTCACAAGACCTAAATAATATTGGTGATTGTAAATTTAAAAAAAAAATTGTTTCTGTTGTAAGCTATAAATGTTTTAAATAAAATTTATTAATCACCTGCTGTTTGTCAATAAAATAACTAGTAAGAAAATGTGGTTATTATTATTTAAGAATCCCTAGAATGTGTTATTTGGGGAATCCTTGGAGAGTCAAAGACAGGCAGGAGATTGCAATATACATGTGTAAACATTGCCAGAATGACATATTAAATAGCCCAGAGTTGTAAAATTTAAGCTTTATTGATTACACATGTGTAGTTAATATATATTTAGCAAAAACATATTTATTTTGGCTGTAGGATATGAGTAGAAAGGAGGAACAAGTAAACTATTAATATATTCATTTCCACCAGTTTCACTGCTTAAATATTGGTTTATAATTTTAACTAATATGGGTTTAAGGTAATTGTATTTATAGGATAGGAAGGGGGTGTTTGGGTATAGACGTTAAAACATAAACATAACAGTTTAAGAATATTTATTTACAATCATAAACCACACAATTAACTGGGCTTTTTTTTGATCGTGTGTATTTGTTAATTCAACGTCACTCTGCGAGAATCTACATTTATTCATCAGTAATATTTAATACAATTACGAGGATCTTGAATTTATTTTAAATGTCATACGGAACAATCACGGTGGCTATATTTTGATGAAATAATGTATAACTTTTACATAAGTTCATAAGTTATATCAAACCGTTGAAGTATTTAAATATCGATTTACTATCACATATAAGAATATTTTATCATTATATACCCCAAAGATTCCCCCTCCCCCCACTCTAATATACTACCTTTTTACCCCATGTTTTTCTTATTTAACTTTGACATTAATTTGATACGATACCAATTAACTTTTCAACTAGATGTAAATCTGTTCTAGCAATACATCAAGTTGTTAACACATTCAACGTATAATAGTATCTATGTTTTGTTTTAAATGTTTTCAAATATATGTTGTTACACCTTGATTACACTTTTGGGCGTTTTACCTGTTAGCTTTATCATTAAACTATGTCAAATAACAATTTGTATACAACTAAGTAATTAAAGATAATTACCTCTAAAATATAATTCTATTATAATTATCTATTAATTGTTTGAATATTTGGATTTACAAATGTTATTAACTTTTAAATTAACATATTTGTATAAATTATACATTTTTACATTAATGGATATATTTATTAGCAATTAACCTGATATGAAGTTGTTCTAATAACACACCATCATGATTTAATATTATAAATATATATATATATATATATATTACACTAATGAAACACATATATAAGGTATATTAATTATTGTAGTTACCCGCCTCGGTGGCGTAGTTGGCTAACGCGCTTGTCGTGTTGAGCTCGACTGCTGAGGACGGGGAGATCGAGGTTCGAATCTCGATCGGGTGAACTGGGGGTGGTTTTCCCTAAATGGTTTTCCACTCTCCCTCCACGCAAATGCGGGTTCACTTCCTTTAATTCAACCTTCCCAATTCATAATCCATTAGCGTATACTTAAAGCGTATAATCCGAATGGGTAGTAAGACGCGGTGCTAAATATTAAATATATTAAATTAAATTATTGTATTTCCTCCCTGAACAATTTAAACTCAACTTAAGGGCCATTTTCAATATCGATTACAAATGTCCTCCCAAATACCACAATGAATAAACAAATATGCGACAGAAAAATATTAGGATGGGCAAATATACATGGTCAAGTGACTGTTTCAAATCACAAGACTTGCTGAATACGATTTTTCTTTATCTCAAAATCCAACTATAGCTGTCCCAGTACCGCGTTTTGCTACCCGATCGGAATATACGCTAAAGTGTTAGGGATGAGGAAGGTTGAATTTAGAGGACGTGCACTCGCATTCGCGTGGAGGATCACCACCCTCATTGTACCCAAACGGGTTCAAACCACGATCTTCCCCGTCCCTCGGCAGACGTGACGCGTTAGACCACTCGACCGGTGAAGCAAACCATATTGTGAATAGATTAAGAATCCCCTCACTAATGATCCAGAGCGGTGTGAATAGGGTGAGGTGCTTCATTGTACAAACCTATTACTATTTTTGACACAAAGAGTAAAAATAATTTTACATCTACACGTAGGTTATTTGGCACCTACGTATTCCCAGGACGCAAACAAACTTCTTTCTGATTTCCAAGCGGTGACGTGTGCCTTTCCTACCAAACTGATCTTGCAAATCATGAGTGTCTACAGCCTGAGAAAATATTAAGGTGATTTCTCACTCTCCCTCAACACTGTTGTGTCTTTTATTGGTCCAGAAACCATTAAGTAGGTTTTCCTCGCAACATCTGTTAAAGTTATTTGTAAGGTAACCTAAACATCAAACAATTCCCATCAACTCTTCAGGGTCAATAGTTTTCTGTTGTAATGTCAAACACTCCCTGAATACCCATTTAGTCAAACAGTTTAGTTTAGTTGGTAGCGTGTCAGTCCACTGAGCCAAGGGTTTCCTTCGAATCTCGGGTGGGTGAACTAGGGCTGGTTTTTCACTCTTCCACCATTCAAATCAGTGTTTACTTCCTGTAAATTCAACCTTTACAATTCCTACCACATTAGTACTTAAGCGTATAGCCCGAAGGGTAGTAAGCTGCTGTAATAAATTATAATAATTAAAAATTGTTGAGGTCATATAATATGTGCTCCAAATCACCAGATAATTACGTCCAAGTTTTCATTTTAGAAATAAATGTTGATAATACTTATAGGAAGTTGAGGGTTTGACCCCACTCCAGGTTTTTTTGGGTAAATTTTCATAATTCGTTTCCCAATTCCAACTCTGAAAAATTGATATACATTTCCCTTAGTAATTCTAATTTATTCAGCCTTACTTCTTTCATGTTATAAATATTAGATATGTAGGCTCTAAATGGACAATATAAGTCTTAATAAAAATTCATGGTAAGATAAGCAAATTCACACCATAGTATTCCATTTAAATGATACATTATAGTTTCCTTCATGCGTGTCGGGTGAATTTAGGGTGATTTTCCATTCTCCCTCCGTGCAAATGTAAGTACACTTCCTCTAATTTCACTTGAGACCATTTTTATATTTCTGAAAATTAAACTGTTTGACATGTTGCTACCCGCTCCCAGCGACACAAGTCCATAGCGTTGAATGATTGTTTTAAATTGTGTTTGCGATAACAATATAATTATGCCAACAAAATATAGTTGAGACCATATTTAAAACTTTTACTTCTTTTTTTATCATTTCTATTAACTCATAATCAGTGAAGATAACACTTTATTAGTGAAGTAAATTTGATAATCTTCCAACAGGCAAACTAACTTGTCATGTGTTGGTTGATTTCTACTCCTTCCCAGTATTTGAATATCCTGGAATTTACAACTAGGCTTGTATTCTACCAACACAACAGTTACAATTGATTAATAAAAATAAAGTTAGATATGGGAGAATTTTCTCTCTTATCCTCAAAGTTAGTTCCTTTTTTTTACTTTCTCCTTGGGTGTCAACAATAAAACAGGTAGTGTCGAACTAAAAAATATATATCTTACCTTTATAGTTGATTGTAGATGGCATTTCTTTTTCTCGCAGAGTGACGTTGAATTAATACACACACACGATCAATAATAAGAATTCCTTTTCCTGACAGTATATATACCCTTTCAGGTGATTAATGCAACTAATGTGCTGTGTCAGGCTATTAGTTGTTTATTAGTTTCTGCCTTAATATCAGTTATCTATCAAATGAGACTGAACTGGATCACGGACTAAACGTATTATATATTTAATTTATTTAGTAGAAAGAATAGAACTGTAGTATGATTCTTTTAAGATCTCACCTTTACCAGCGGTCTGTATCTCACTGACTTGACGTATGTATATATTTAATTTATTTGCTAGAAAGAACAAATACAAACTTTTTTTTTTTTTGCAATCAACATTGCTGTAGGAAGAATAGTTTAAAATACAAACTTTCTGCTCCGTATCTATCAGATCAAAGACTTGCCGTATGAATATATTTACGTTGATTGGTAGGAGGAACAGTTTAGAATATTCACACATTACTCTTGAAGTAATTGTGCTTTTTGGTCAAAACCCTACTATAGGATTCCTTTACTGTAGATAAAAATCAAATAGTTAATGGCACTTAGCACACCACTCTTGGCGTAATATCTAGGAAGCTAACCGGTATTGAACATGTAATAAATGCTCTCTTCGATAGTTTCTTCACTCATTAGTAATCAGGTTTCAAATTGACAACATTATACACTGCGCCAACGGGCACACATTAAAATCATGAATGATGGTATGGGAAATAAATTAGCCTTACCACCCAGACCGAGTAATGACAAGGCCTCTGCTGGGAATAACTCACAGAGCTGTACTGAACCAGTGCCAGCCAGTATATTCAGTCACCTAGTAGGGCCCTTTGTTAGGAAAAACTACTTATTTTCTCGTATCCTATTGGCTATTAATAAATTTTAATTTAGTTTCGTTAGTAAATTAGATGTAATGTACCGTTACTTGATCAATTGTATTTTCACAGCGCAAGAACCGTGACATATATTGAGGTTCGAATCCCTATGGTCTCTCCATCTGGCGGAGGAGGCTGGAATCAAATCCCTGCTGGGCGGAACATTAATATATAGACGTTTAGCCAGAATGGTTTTGTGTAACTCATTTAGTTATGGCGGGGCGGGGTTCAAATCCCCACTGAGGTGTACTGTCACTAAATGGTATCCCTTTCTCGTACTCCACGCAAACGCTGGAACATTTCTACTTTACTCATGGTCCATGTTGGTAAGTATGATTCTGGTAAGAAGAGCAGTTTATGGTTATATCACGGACTTTCCGTATGAATATATTCAATTTGTTTGGTAGAGCAGTCAGATCATGATAGGAAGATCAGATAGCTACTTTGCCAGCGGTCAGTATCTATCAAACCACCCTCGTAATCAGCAATGTTAGCACGTTATTAGTCACAGTTCAATTTGTTCGACTAGTAAATTAAACTTACTGGGAATGCGTTTTATAAAACTTGTTGTTTGCCTGCATCGATGATAACGTAGTCACTATCGTCTTATCGTCACTATCGTGTTATACTAGACTGCCGATACCAGGGAGGTTGTGGTTTGATTCCAGTTCTGGCGTACTGAGATTGATTTTTTCATCCCCAGGCAAATACTGGTACAAATTCTAACTGGTCGACCAGCAAATGTGGGGGTGCACTCAGCCATTGGAAAGAAGTACGACCGTTCTAACAGACATTAGAGGTGTTCGCTCCACGAACGATATTGTGGTTCGAATCTATGTGGGCACGCCGTCTAAATGTCAGGCTCATATAATTATGGAGGGGGGGATGTTGTAATCAAATCCATGCTGGGTAAACTGTTGGTGAAAACATTTTCTTAGTTAATATATAAACGCTTAGCCAGAAAGGGTGCGTGTAACAAACTCAGCTAGTTATGGTCGGGGTTCAAATCCCCACTGAGGTGTACTGTCACTAAATATTTTCCGTATTCCTCACTCTTCGTAAACCTTGGCACATTTTCTACCTTACTCGTGGTCCATGTTGGTATGGCGGGTACTTATACAACCAATTTTAGTAGACTTGGGATACGGGTCCGTGTATTATATCAACTAATAATTTTATTATTCTGTCCCAAAGATCCCGGGTTCGAATCACTGCTTGGTGGAAAATTATCTATAGACGTTTAACCAGAAAGAGCGTGTGTAACTCATCCAGTTATGACAGGGGTTGGAATCTCCGCTGAGGTGTACTGTCACTAAATGTTTTCCCTCTCTCTCACTCCACGTAAACTCTGTAACAGAACTGTAGTATGATTCTGGTAAGCAGAGCAGTTTATGGTTACATCACGGATCCTTTACAGGTGGTCAGTATCTCTCTGACTTGACGTATGCATATATTTAATTTGTTTAGTAGAGAGAACCAATACAAACTTATACTTTTGCAATCAACATTAACGAACATGCTTTTTGCTCCGTATCTATAAGATCACGGACTTGCCGTATGAAAATATTTAAGTTGTTTTGGTAGCAGAAACAGTTTAGAAGTAATTGTGCTTTTCTATCATAGCCCTGCTATAGGCCTCCTTTACCTTATTAATTGTTAATGAGACTCTTAGGCAAAGATCCCTGTCATTATCAAACGGACAGGTATGTACTGTACTTGTTCAACGAGCTCTGGGGCACCGGGAAAAGGACCGTAAATGCAAAGAGTCTGTGCGTGGTCACTCCTTATTAATTGACAACATTATACACTGTGGATTCCGAGGGTGAGGTTCAAACACTGGCTGTTTAATTATGGTCCTGTCCAGGGGTTGAACCCCCGAATTGTCGGCACAATATTAACACCACGGCCGTCGAGCGAGGATGTTTCTCGACACGTCACGGGAATGTCCCGGGTTTGAAATCCCCGAGCTTCAAAACATTTGGTCCCAGCCATTGAGGGTCCAGGGCTTAACTCATGAGCCCTGGGCACACATTAAAATATAATGGGGCTGGGGGCCCCCTCACTGCATGGGCACAAGTCCGCGGGTTTGAACCTCGAATTGTCACTCACGTCAGTCCAATAGGCGCTGGGCACACATCATTGGGCTAAGCCCATCAGCCCTGACCCTCCACCCCCAGGGTCATGGTCTTGGGGGCGGAACCAATCTCAGGGTCTTGGGGGGGGGATGTGGTATAAACGGTAAATCAACCAGATGTGGAAAGTAGGTTAATTGACATCATAACACACTCTCGCTCACGGAAAATAGCCTCTGGGAGGGGGGTGTGGGTGGGGGAATTAACCGGATGTGGAAAGTAGGTTAATTGCTAGCCTAGGGGCTGCTACAGGTGGTCGTACCAGACTACTCACAAGAGTGATTCAGCCGCTTTGTTAACCAAGTAGAGGAGCTATTTAAGCTCTTTATTACTATATTAACGATTTTTGATTATTAATGGGTCTCTTACAGACTAATTCATATAAATAAATAACGCTTTTGTTTCAAACATAGTCTTCTTCAAGGACTAGTATTACTTTGAGATTGTGAAATATATCCTCAAATGTACTGCGCAAGCGCAGTCTCTGCCATACTTATGTTTTTCAACACTCTCCAGTTTGCCTTGTGAGGCCATGTATTATTTATTTACCTCTGTTGTTTTACCTTGAATAAATAATTACATTTTTTTTAACTTGCAAATGTTCCTATTTTTGTTACATTAAATTCCTTATAGATTCCGCCCCCCTCTTCCCGGCTATAGTCGCCTCTATCGGTTAGAGTTGGAGGTGGTAAACGGTACAATATCATCCCCTGAGAATTTTCTATGAGCAAGAACGAAAGAGCCTACCAATTCTTCTGGAAAGTATATTTTGACGTACCTTCCAAGATTCTCATGCCACGATCAACAAGGGACCAACGGCTCCACTTCCCCTCCGAAGGATTTTGTGCTACGGGTTTTATCGCTAAAGTTGGACCACACTGTATTATAGTGTTCTTCCCGATTAATATTTTATTTATTATTATTAGCATCGCGTCTTACTACCCGTTCGAGTTATACGCACTTACGCTAATGTGTAGTGGTAGAGTGATTGTGAGATGAAATGAAGTACCTACAGTTTTACGTGGATCCGAACCACGGTGGAGGCCTGGCATTCCACACATTCACAAGTTGTGATTAATACACGTCTTGTCAGAGATGAAGGAAGGGTTTGGCAATCAGACAAATCTGTGCTGGGGGCGAGGATTGAACCCCGGACCCCCAGGACAGAAGTTGGATAATTTAGCCCTAGATTGCCAGGTCACAATATTTTATTTAGCTCAGTGGTTAACCAACCCTACTTTTCATATAGGAACTGTACATGAAGACTATAATATCTACTATTTGGGATGGTAGAGTTAGCTCGGAGAGAGGTTTTAAATCTTTTATATATTTATGTGGTTTATTACATGATTGCTGTAGGCAGTTTAACACCTATTTGGATTTCATCTCATCTCCCGCTCAAAGCCTATATATAAATCCATAGATATTAAATAAATTCCCCTGAGAAAATACAAAATACTATATATATACTATATATATGGGAAATAAGACAAAATCCCAAATAGGTGTTTAAGTTGTCTACAGCAGGCATGTTATAAACCACATGTGGCCTACAATTTTGTGCAGCCCGTGGACGTCCCTAATTTATTATGAACCAACAAACAATGCACACCAATTTTACTTTCTTTAAAATATGTAGAGAAGTACCTTTCGTGAATGTTATACTTTGTCACATTTAATTGCATCGAATTCACAGAGGCTTTCCATTTTTATTGAGAATGCTTGATGGGAACTGTGAACATTTTTGGGTACAAAATAGATCGTGAATCCTATTGTTTCGATCTTAATTAATTTTTATTGCAAACAGAATATTAATTATGTTATTTTTACTCAAAATGGCATTTTTAATGCGGTTCCTAAGTGTTTTAAACTTTCAGTATGGTCCTTATGATGAAACGAGTTTGACACGCCTGGTTTACAGCAATAGGTGGGATAAATTAATTGGAGAATGAAGAGAAAATCAAACGAATATACCGAAATTGCTCCATATTTTTTAAATTGGGAATAGTTTATTGGTTTAGAGCTATATTGGATATCATCTCTGAGGGAATTTCATGGTTACAACTGGGAAACAGCGTTGTCATTCTCTCAGTTTCGTGTGGTCAATCTCCCCGCAAATATAATATAAGTTTCGCCACTCTGGTTACTCAAGGTTGCCAGTGGCTCCTTCTTACCCCAGCACACCACTTTCAGACATAGCTGAGAGAGAGGAGATTTGAAAACAGTTTAATGAGAGAGAGCGAAGATAAAGTTTTTCCCCGTAAGACCTGCAGTTCCCTCAGCAACGATACTTGGTGTAGCTGAAATCATCTTGCTCTAGTCCATGGATACGCCATTGGGTATTAAGTTCATCACCCTTCGCTTACCCTGAATGATGACAGCCTTACTTTGATGGAATCCGCTATGGCGCTATCCTCGAAGCTGCAAAATAGAGGAGCAATGCAAGGTAAGCTATTGATAAAAGATTAAAAATAACAAATCAATATATTTTAAGTAACTTAGTATTGTTCAAATATGGTTACAAAAAATAGATACATATATTATTGTCGTGTGTCA
Organism: Timema cristinae; assembly: GCA_039000515.1. Taxonomy (NCBI): domain Eukaryota; kingdom Metazoa; phylum Arthropoda; class Insecta; order Phasmatodea; family Timematidae; genus Timema; species Timema cristinae. The sequence continues at coordinate 24,758 of JBCFYV010000071.1, read as the reverse complement.
ATCATGTAAAGTTGACACCTACACAATTAAGCTACGTAAAAATACGAAATTATAATAATTATATTGGCAAAATCCAAAGAAGAGAATTAGATTTGAGATATTTAATAATAATATACTTCAAAACCTACCTTTAGCAACTGAATGGACTCGGATATGATCAACGTGCTTCCAATAGAAAATACTACAAAGGATTTTAATAATACAAATCTGCATAAAAATTCTAAACTTATAATAGTGGAATCCAAAGAAGATAATTAAAGCTGATACATTCATAAATAATATGCTTCAAGACCTACTCACCGTGACTGGATGGGATCGAATAACGCCAACATGCATTCTAGCAAAATATTCAACAAGTATGGCGACAGTGTGCTTCCAAACACAACCTCTCGATACAACACCTGACATGAAAAAGAACTCAACTAAGTTTGGCTCGCTCCCACGACCCTTGAGCGCCACTGTTGTGGCGAGTTGTCTTCGAACCTCCCCTTACCTCACGCCTCAAGCTCCAGTCCTTCCTATCACCACCTGTGTTTTTACGCTTTTTTTTTTGTTCCGTTCTGGTCAGAGAAAGGGTATAAAATAAGTGACTCTTGGATTCACGCCATGGTATTTTATCACATCGCATCATCGAAGAAGGAACCTCTGCTATCTCACTCTACGAAGGAACCAGTGGCCATGGAGTATTGGGCGTGGTTTTCACCGCCACGCCGCCGAGGAGAATCCTCTCCGATTTCCTAAGTATAGAGGCGACGTTAATAAGTCCATCTGACTTATGGGTCTAGTTTAAAGACTATATAATGTTTATTAAGTCCTTCTGACTTTTTGTTTATCAGAATTGTGTCCTTCAGACTTAGTACAGTCGAGGCAACTATTATGATTATTTCGATTTCTTGTTTCAGTCAAAGTGGCTAGATTTTGATTTTGTGTTCTTCCGACTCTGTTGGTGTAGTTACAGTAACTCTAATGTTGTTTAAGTCCTTCAGACTTGTTGTATTGGTCCAAGAGACTATGTTTTAACTATATCCATATGATACATCTTCGATATAGGAGCCTTGAGCTCAGTCCAAATGGTTGCTATTCTCCACGAGTTCAATATTTCCCTGTTGAGTCCTTAAGACTACACACTTGTTTTTGTGGCTACAACAAGGTTGTCTATCCTTTTTCTAGGACCTAGTTGAGTCAATGTGATGAATCATTCCGCGTGTGGTATTAACTTGGGTGGGTAAAGCTCGGAACTCCACTAGTTTCCATATGGGGTCCACGCAGATAATACCCTTACTACCTCTCTGGCCCCCTCGCCACAGCCCTCGGGCGTGACATGTTGTTATTGTAAACATCGTGAACATATAGTCCGTATTTGTGTATGAAGGGTAATATCTGAGTATGAAAAAACTATAGACCATTTTCTGTATGAAGGGATAGTACGTGTTCCCCCGAATCGATTTTCAATAATGGATAATTGGTGATTTATAATCGATTTTTGAGAATTGATATTTGGTGATGGATTATCGATGATCGAGAGGGTTTAAAACACGGATATTATAAAATATATATTTATTCTAAAAAAGTTCCTTCATATCAAAACCGTTGACCACCTATTCCAATATGACCTTGAACAAGTTTGTACTCGCTCCCCGTCGTTGGACATATGAAGGTTAATATTAGAGTATGAAAAAAAAAACTATAGACCATTTTCTTTCCCCGCGGGGGTAACCACCGGTTCAAGCTCTGTTCTCTGGTGGTAGCGTCTAATAAAACACGGATATTATAAAGTATACATTTATTCGACGTAACTAAAAAAAAATCCGTTCATATCGAAAACTGTCTATATTTAAAAAAAAAGTTCCTTCCCCCCCTATCGATAATCGATCGGCGCACGGGGGAGTGAATAAAACACGGATATTATGATTAATTATCAGGAAGCCCTCCCACCTACAGCGCCTGCAACATCTTTGGTGGGGGACCATAGACTTTAGATCAGTGGACATGGTTTGACATCCCATTCAAATAAGTAATATTAACAGCTCGTATTACTAACCGATCGGGTTATACGCACTTATCTTGACGTGTGAGATGAAATGCATGACCAGCGTTGAAGCCTAATAACCTTGATATTAGTGGAAAAACAAAAATGAGATCGTATAAATAGGCCTAAAAATCAATACAGTCGATCATTATAGTAACTGATTGCAGCCGATTACCATTAAAAAACTGGAAAACCATTTAGCAAACCCCCCAGTTCACCCGATCGAGATTCGAACCTCGATCGCCCCATCCTCAGCAATCGAGCTCAACACGACAAGCGCGTTAGCTAACTATGCCACCGATGCGGGTGATAGACTCTTATTAGGTCATCGACTGAAATTTGACGTTAGATCGTAATTAATTAATTAATTGGTGATTATCAATAAAATAAAATAAAAACTAGTAAGAAAATGTTATTATTTTGCCTCCTGTTCGGACACCTCCCTACGTTAGAGAGAATCAGAACTGCGCTACCATTATTTAGCGCACACCGGAGGAACTATTTAACATTATCAATAATACAGTTTCTTTATTTATTTAATGGGAGCTCCTCAAGCAGGTACACTAATGAATAAATAAATATTTCATGGTGTGAACAAAATTTCTAAATTTTCTATTTGTGTAAATATATCTTCATGGTTGTAAATAAATATCCATGTATACTTTTATTTGTGTGAATAAATAGAAAGCATTTATTTTCTCTTGTATATGACATTTTATAATTACAAATTATTAAATGTTAGGAAATCTAGTTTTCAACATACAATTCGATAGTAGAACAATAATTATTTATTTATTGACTGTTACAATGATCTAGGTTTAAAGCCTGTCTGTGACAATACCAAATCAACTTGAGAGGTTAAATATTTCTTTTTGTGTTATTAGACATTTAATAACTTTAATTAAAATGATTAATCTAAACTAGATGTTTGGGTAAATTTAGTGTGGTTTTTCATGCTTAAGAAGAAAGGGTTGTATTAATTCAGTGTGGCTGTGAGCGATAAACATGTAATTTACAAAGTAGTAAATTACGACAGAGGTGTACCACATGATCGAGGCTACATAGAGTTTTGCGACTCTACCTGTCACACGATAAGAGCGACCGAAGTACGACCTTACGAAAGAATCGAAGAGTCTTACCTGTGCGATACTACATGCGCTGTATACAATTTCCGCAAAGGGGACATTGTGGCCGTGTTACCCAGGCTGCTACAACCCTTCCGCGCTCCATACCACCCGCCACCACCCTTCACGACGCCTCAACCAGCGACCTCACCCCCGGCATACCCGCCACAGCAAGCGTCGTCTGTCTACAGGACGCCGGAGTCAGAGTCGTCTCTCTACCAGACAGCAGAGTCAGCAGAATATTCACAGACAGAGTCAGCCGCGTGCCCACCACCAACGGAGGAGGAGGCAAAGTCCAAAGAACCCGTAAATCTCGAGGATTTAACAATCCACAAAACTTATTCAAACGTTTCAATTATAGGTGAAACGCCCAATGACTACATACTCGGTCTGGGCAGTTTCGGTAACGTCTTCCTTCCAAAGTCTGTCTATTATTTGAATTTTAAGCGATTTAAATCTAAACCACGCTGTATGATTTATCTTGGAGGACAAAGTGTTATGTTTAAAAGTGAATTTAAAAACTAGACGCGTTCGTTGTTGTTGTTGCATTCTATGAATGTTTTAAATTAATTAATTAATTAATTGGTGATTGTCAATAAAATAAAATAAAAAATAGTAAGAAAATGTTAGTATTTTGCCTTCTGTTCGGACACCTCCCTACGTTAGAGAGAATCAGAACTGCGCTACCATTATTTAGCGCACACCGGAGGAACTCTTTAACATTATCAATAATACAGTTTCTTTATTTATTTAATGGGAGCTCCTCAAGCAGGTACACTAATGAATAAATAAATATTTCATGGTGTGAACAAAATTTCTAAATTTTCTATTTGTGTAAATATATCTTCATGGTTGTAAATAAATATCCATGTATACTTTTATTTGTGTGAATAAATAGAAAGCATTTATTTTCTCTTGTATATGACATTTTATAATTACAAATTATTAAATGTTAGGAAATCTAGTTTCAACATACAATTCGATAGTAGAACAATAATTATTTATTTAATGACTGTTACAATGATCTAGGTTTAAAGCCTGTCTGTGACAATACCAAATCAACTTGAGAGGTTAAATATTTCTTTTTGTGTTATTAGACATTTAATAACTTTAATTAAAATGATTAAACTAAACTAGATGTTTGGGTAAATTTAGTGTGGTTTTTCATGCTTAAGAAGAAAGGGTTGTATTAATTACAGTTCCTTTCTTACTCAACCTAAAAATAAATAAATACAATTATATCTATATATTTTTATAATTCTTCACTCTCAGATTTTTTGCCTACTTTCTGGGTAGCTCCAATGCAATCACCACCAATTTAAAATCTACAGTTAATCGGAAATGGATAATTATATAACTACTAAACAATAAAAATAACAAATAACTAGATTCTAAAATATGTAACAGTGTCTTTATGAATCCGATGATTTCAGTCTTGAAAGACTAGGAGGTCTAAACTTTAAATAGTCTGAAGGTTGAAATCCTTCCAATCAAAAAACCTCTAACCAACTCCAATCTCAATAACCAAAATAAATACAACAAAAGTGGAATCTATAAACTAACTTGTGAATGTAATGCTACATACATACGAAATATTGGAGGGGCACTTTCTATGCGTTATGCTGAGCACTTAAGTGACTTTAAATATAATAGAATAAAATATAAATTGTCTGAATACCTGAAAACCTCAGCTCATCAACCAACACCCATTAACAAATGCATGACACTTTTTCAACCTTCCACCAAAGGTCCAAAAATTAGTATCGCTGAAAACCTCCATATTTATAATGCTACTCTTCATCACAATATTATTTTTAACGAACAAACAAGTTTCAAGAACCAATCCCTTATCAATATAATCAAGAACCCACAATATGCGAAAATCAAAAACTCAAATAAGTCGCATCCTAAAAACCCGGCCCTCCTACCATCGTAGTTTAGACCTGTTTGGGCCAGTTCAAAGAAGATAAGAGCCTACATTTATTCTCCCTTTGTACTATATTTTCATTCTAAACAAAAACAATTTATTTTATGTTCATTTTTCTTCTATATATATTCAACAGCAAACAACCAAACGACTGACACACTAGCGACATCTCACATATTAACTCTTATCTTTCCCAAAAATGTCTACGTTGGTCACTTAGTCTTTTCTAGAACACCAATCACAAAGGTTATAAAATTAACAATTAACTGCACATAAATCTATTGCACTGTGTTAACACCAGGAATAATATCTTAGTCCCAATCTGAAGGAGAGCTTGCTAGTTTGGGTGTTTTCTCATAATATTCAACTTTTTATATTTATAATTTTCGTCCTCTTATTTTATTTTTACAAATCGATTACCTTTTTTAACCCCAATTTTTTGCTAATGTCTCTGTGTATCCTCAAATTGCTAGTTTGATTTCATCAGAATCTGTTTATTTTGTTACTTTATCATAACTTAATATTTACTATTATTGTATTGGTTTGTCTCAGACCTGATGATGGCGTAATCGCCAAAACATCTCGTCCCCCAGCCAAGAGTAGCAACCAATTATACAAGGAGATGAATCAAAACCACACAGATAAGGAAATACACATTATTCAAACTTTTCAAACGTCAAATTTTCCTTTTTGTATACGCTTCTTTCATAAAATTCAATTACTTATTTATATGATTTTATATTTATAATATATCATAATTGAGTAATTTATAGCATGGATGACACATCTATTGATTTCCATTAAATCTAAAATTAATCTTGTCTCGATAGTTAACACAAGCAAGTTTTTAGAAACCATTTGACTCGAATAACAAGTCTTTAACATTAAATCCTTTACAATCTTTTAATAATTTTGTGAAATAAGTTTTGTATTATGTCTTTAATTTTAATATGTTTCATATAGATTTTATATTGTTAATTTGTTTACATGTGTAAGGTACATGAATAACAACCTAGACAAATATTTTAACCTTTTTATTAATTATCTATACATTGTCACTGTTTAAATATCTTAAACATTACAGAATATGTATTTCTTCTCAACATATGTTCAAACTGTGTACTAGTATATTTAATTATTCAACTAATAAATTCACTATTGTTGGCATACGAATAAACCTATTATTTTTGATAGGTCATAACCTTCATTAAATCTATAATCTTTTCTCAAGTACTCAAAATCTTATAGAGTTTTTAAGTTATTATACTAATAACTCTAATATAGTCAATTTGTCAATTTCCACTTTTCATTTTATTATCATATATACCTATAATCTGCTACTAATTAAATATTGTTTTTGTACAGATTTATATTTTTTCTTTGTTTTATGCTAATTAATTTCAGAACTTTACTATTTAACAATCTCAATGATAATTTTTTAGAAATATTGTTGTACCTGTTTTATTTGATTTAATTTCTTGATGTATTAGTTTTTCATCGAAATTATTAAATTATCTTCATGTTATGTTTCATATTTATATTGTTTAATTGACCAAAGAAGTTGTACCAATAAATCTGATTAGCTGTTCCATCCAAGTACGTTCCTTATATTATAAATTCATATTTCTCCTTATTACAACTAATATGAATATAACTAGAAATATAATAAAATATTATCAATGTTTATTTCAAAAGTAATGTTTAAATTTTACTATGTTCCTTTATATTTTAATACTACTATACATAAGTAAGGACAATGCTAAAATTTGATACATCATTTTCTTTTCTATTTATTCAACAAAATATTGTTAAAAATATATCATACAAACCCACTTCAACAACCAACAGCCATTATACCTTTTAACAAAACTATTACCAAAGCTCTAACACTTCTTTTACCTTCTAATCTAGGCATATATCTACTAATGTATGAGGATACATTCGCACAGTCCAATTTTAATAGACATAGTATTTAAACACATTTTTATGCAGTCAATATTGATAACACCCGCATCGGTGGCTGCATAATCTAAGGCATTGGTGGCCAACCTCTTTTTCTTGCATACCACTTTGTGCGCACAAAATCTAGGGCGTGCCACTCCACCACAAAATCTTCAAACTAACCTTACCTTAGTACCACCACCATCTTTAGAAAAATACAGACAGACATTATTAGGCCCATTTAAAATTTGATAGTATAATATAGTATAACAAACATTAGCTATAGCCTAATGTGCCTACCTCAATATTTTGCGAAGATTACTACATATACAAATGTATCTTAACAATGAATATATAAACATACACTGAGTTTCTTATACAACTTAAAAGGAAATTATTACAATGAGCCATCATTCGTCACCCAGACAATTTGAAGCTAAGGGTTTTCCCAACCTGGTACACAGCAATGGAAATACTTGTTAATGAGATTAATTATAAACGAACCGCTAAGAATAATAACGGCCTACATCTTTCAAAATTGGAGAATACTTGCTTAATATAATTACATATAACCAGATATTATCACATCCTTTCTTACAAGAACATACACAGTTTATTCTTGTCATAGTAGACGAACACTTGCCTTAATTTTTGATATCCGACTCAGACGGACTAAGAGAACATAATGTGAAGGACAACCACAATACCTCCTCGTCCCAGCAGTCATCCTGGTGAGCAGGATTTGGAAGTGTTTGATGACATTGATGTTTAAGGCTGGAGAGCTTTGCGCAGGACCCCTCACAAATGCCACATTTAAGTGACAAAATGGCGCCTGGAGTTGAAGCTAAAGAAGAAACACAGTCAAGCGCTAGCGCTCTCGACTCACCGCTAGCTCCGATTATGTCAGCAGAGTGCTACGCCGACAATTGGTATGACGCGTTGGTCAAAGAAAATTATGTCTTTGATTTTAACCGCGAGCTGTAACTGTATTGCTGACGTGCAAATGCGGGTACACATCAAGCCGTAAGGATGTAGGGCAATAACGCTAATTACTTCACCGGGGCAGCTGCGGGTACACATTTCGTGCTGTAAGGGTTTCAAATCCCCATGACACACTAAATGTAGGGAAGGCGCGCGCGCCATCCCCACATTTAGACGATGTGCCAGGGGATTTGAAACCCTTACAGCACGAAATGTGTACCCGCAGCTGCCCCGGTGAAGTAATTAGCGTTATTGCCCTACATCCTTACGGCTTGATGTGTACCCGCATTTGCACGTCAGCAATACAGTTACAGCTCGCGGTTAAAATCAAAGACATAATTTTCTTTGACCAACGCGTCATACCAATTGTCGGCGTAGCACTCTGCTGACATAATCGGAGCTAGCGGTGAGTCGAGAGCGCTAGCGCTTGACTGTGTTTCTTCTTTAGCTTCAACTCCAGGCGCCATTTTGTCACTTAAATGTGGCATTTGTGAGGGGTCCTGCGCAAAGCTCTCCAGCCTTAAACATCAATGTCATCAAACACTTCCAAATCCTGCTCACCAGGATGACTGCTGGGACGAGGAGGTATTGTGGTTGTCCTTCACATTATGTTCTCTTAGTCCGTCTGAGTCGGATATCAAAAATTAAGGCAAGTGTTCGTCTACTATGACAAGAATAAACTGTGTATGTTCTTGTAAGAAAGGATGTGATAATATCTGGTTATATGTAATTATATTATGCAAGTATTCTCCAATTTTGAAAGATGTAGGCCGTTATTATTCTTAGCGGTTCGTTTATAATTAATCTCATTAACAAGTATTTCCATTGCTGTGTACCAGGTTGGGAAAACCCTTAGCTTCAAATTGTCTGGGTGACGAATGATGGCTCATTGTAATAATTTCCTTTTAAGTTGTATAAGAAACTCAGTGTATGTTTATATATTCATTGTTAAGATACATTTGTATATGTAGTAATCTTCGCAAAATATTGAGGTAGGCACATTAGGCTATAGCTAATGTTTGTTATACTATATTATACTATCAAATTTTAAATGGGCCTAATAATGTCTGTCTGTATTTTTCTAAAGATGGTGGTGGTACTAAGGTAAGGTTAGTTTGAAGATTTTGTGGTGGAGTGGCACGCCCTAGATTTTGTGCGCACAAAGTGGTATGCAAGAAAAAGAGGTTGGCCACCAATGCCTTAGATTATGCAGCCACCGATGCGGGTGTTATCAATATTGACTGCATAAAAATGTGTTTAAATACTATGTCTATTAAAATTGGACTGTGCGAATGTATCCTCATACATTAGTAGATATATGCCTAGATTAGAAGGTAAAAGAAGTGTTAGAGCTTTGGTAATAGTTTTGTTAAAAGGTATAATGGCTGTTGGTTGTTGAAGTGGGTTTGTATGATATATTTTTAACAATATTTTGTTGAATAAATAGAAAAGAAAATGATGTATCAAATTTTAGCATTGTCCTTACTTATGTATAGTAGTATTAAAATATAAAGGAACATAGTAAAATTTAAACATTACTTTTGAAATAAACATTGATAATATTTTATTATATTTCTAGTTATATTCATATTAGTTGTAATAAGGAGAAATATGAATTTATAATATAAGGAACGTACTTGGATGGAACAGCTAATCAGATTTATTGGTACAACTTCTTTGGTCAATTAAACAATATAAATATGAAACATAACATGAAGATAATTTAATAATTTCGATGAAAAACTAATACATCAAGAAATTAAATCAAATAAAACAAGTACAACAATATTTCTAAAAAATTATCATTGAGATTGTTAAATAGTAAAGTTCTGAAATTAATTAGCATAAAACAAAGAAAAAATATAAATCTGTACAAAAACAATATTTAATTAGTAGCAGATTATAGGTATATATGATAATAAAATGAAAAGTGGAAATTGACAAATTGACTATATTAGAGTTATTAGTATAATAACTTAAAAACTCTATAAGATTTTGAGTACTTGAGAAAAGATTATAGATTTAATGAAGGTTATGACCTATCAAAAATAATAGGTTTATTCGTATGCCAACAATAGTGAATTTATTAGTTGAATAATTAAATATACTAGTACACAGTTTGAACATATGTTGAGAAGAAATACATATTCTGTAATGTTTAAGATATTTAAACAGTGACAATGTATAGATAATTAATAAAAAGGTTAAAATATTTGTCTAGGTTGTTATTCATGTACCTTACACATGTAAACAAATTAACAATATAAAATCTATATGAAACATATTAAAATTAAAGACATAATACAAAACTTATTTCACAAAATTATTAAAAGATTGTAAAGGATTTAATGTTAAAGACTTGTTATTCGAGTCAAATGGTTTCTAAAAACTTGCTTGTGTTAACTATCGAGACAAGATTAATTTTAGATTTAATGGAAATCAATAGATGTGTCATCCATGCTATAAATTACTCAATTATGATATATTATAAATATAAAATCATATAAATAAGTAATTGAATTTTATGAAAGAAGCGTATACAAAAAGGAAAATTTGACGTTTGAAAAGTTTGAATAATGTGTATTTCCTTATCTGTGTGGTTTTGATTCATCTCCTTGTATAATTGGTTGCTACTCTTGGCTGGGGGACGAGATGTTTTGGCGATTACGCCATCATCAGGTCTGAGACAAACCAATACAATAATAGTAAATATTAAGTTATGATAAAGTAACAAAATAAACAGATTCTGATGAAATCAAACTAGCAATTTGAGGATACACAGAGACATTAGCAAAAAATTGGTGTTAAAAAAGGTAATCGATTTGTAAAAATAAAGTAAGAGGACGAAAATTATAAATATAAAAAGTTGAATATTATGAAAAAACACCCAAACTAGCAAGCTCTCCTTCAGATTGGGACTAAGATATTATTCCTGGTGTTAACACAGTGCAATAGATTTATGTGCAGTTAAATGTTAATTTTATAACCTTTGTGATTGGTGTTCTAGAAAAGACTAAGTGACCAACGTAGACATTTTTGGGAAAGATAAGAGTTAATATGTGAGATGTCGCTAGTGTGTCAGTCGTTTGGTTGTTTGCTGTTGAATATATATAGAAGAAAAATGAACATAAAATAAATTGTTTTTGTTTAGAATGAAAATATAGTACAAAGGGAGAATAAATGTAGGCTCTTATCTTCTTTGAACTGGCCCAAACAGGTCTAAACTACGATGGTAGGAGGGCCGGGTTTTTAGGATGCGACTTATTTGAGTTTTTGATTTTCGCATATTGTGGGTTCTTGATTATATTGATAAGGGATTGGTTCTTGAAACTTGTTTGTTCGTTAAAAATAATATTGTGATGAAGAGTAGCATTATAAATATGGAGGTTTTCAGCGATACTAATTTTTGGACCTTTGGTGGAAGGTTGAAAAAGTGTCATGCATTTGTTAATGGGTGTTGGTTGATGAGCTGAGGTTTTCAGGTATTCAGACAATTTATATTTTATTCTATTATATTTAAAGTCACTTAAGTGCTCAGCATAACGCATAGAAAGTGCCCCTCCAATATTTCGTATGTATGTAGCATTACATTCACAAGTTAGTTTATAGATTCCACTTTTGTTGTATTTATTTTGGTTATTGAGATTGGAGTTGGTTAGAGGTTTTTTGATTGGAAGGATTTCAACCTTCAGACTATTTAAAGTTTAGACCTCCTAGTCTTTCAAGACTGAAATCATCGGATTCATAAAGACACTGTTACATATTTTAGAATCTAGTTATTTGTTATTTTTATTGTTTAGTAGTTATATAATTATCCATTTCCGATTAACTGTAGATTTTAAATTGGTGGTGATTGCATTGGAGCTACCCAGAAAGTAGGCAAAAAATCTGAGAGTGAAGAATTATAAAAATATATAGATATAATTGTATTTATTTATTTTTAGGTTGAGTAAGAAAGGAACTGTAATTAATACAACCCTTTCTTCTTAAGCATGAAAAACCACACTAAATTTACCCAAACATCTAGTTTAGTTTAATCATTTTAATTAAAGTTATTAAATGTCTAATAACACAAAAAAAATATTTAACCTCTCAAGTTGATTTGGTATTGTCACAGACAGGCTTTAAACCTAGATCATTGTAACAGTCATTAAATAAATAATTATTGTTCTACTATCGAATTGTATGTTGAAACTAGATTTCCTAACATTTAATAATTTGTAATTATAAAATGTCATATACAAGAGAAAATAAATGCTTTCTATTTATTCACACAAATAAAAGTATACATGGATATTTATTTACAACCATGAAGATATATTTACACAAATAGAAAATTTAGAAATTTTGTTCACACCATGAAATATTTATTTATTCATTAGTGTACCTGCTTGAGGAGCTCCCATTAAATAAATAAAGAAACTGTATTATTGATAATGTTAAAGAGTTCCTCCGGTGTGCGCTAAATAATGGTAGCGCAGTTCTGATTCTCTCTAACGTAGGGAGGTGTCCGAACAGAAGGCAAAATACTAACATTTTCTTACTATTTTTTATTTTATTTTATTGACAATCACCAATTAATTAATTAATTAATTTAAAACATTCATAGAATGCAACAACAACAACGAACGCGTCTAGTTTTTAAATTCACTTTTAAACATAACACTTTGTCCTCCAAGATAAATCATACAGCGTGGTTTAGATTTAAATCGCTTAAAATTCAAATAATAGACAGACTTTGGAAGGAAGACGTTACCGAAACTGCCCAGACCGAGTATGTAGTCATTGGGCGTTTCACCTATAATTGAAACGTTTGAATAAGTTTTGTGGATTGTTAAATCCTCGAGATTTACGGGTTCTTTGGACTTTGCCTCCTCCTCCGTTGGTGGTGGGCACGCGGCTGACTCTGTCTGTGAATATTCTGCTGACTCTGCTGTCTGGTAGAGAGACGACTCTGACTCCGGCGTCCTGTAGACAGACGACGCTTGCTGTGGCGGGTATGCCGGGGGTGAGGTCGCTGGTTGAGGCGTCGTGAAGGGTGGTGGCGGGTGGTATGGAGCGCGGAAGGGTTGTAGCAGCCTGGGTAACACGGCCACAATGTCCCCTTTGCGGAAATTGTATACAGCGCATGTAGTATCGCACAGGTAAGACTCTTCGATTCTTTCGTAAGGTCGTACTTCGGTCGCTCTTATCGTGTGACAGGTAGAGTCGCAAAACTCTATGTAGCCTCGATCATGTGGTACACCTCTGTCGTAATTTACTACTTTGTAATTTACATGTCTATCGCTCACAGCCACACTGTGAATATTTTCTGCCGTCATATAGGCACGACCCGCAATTGTATGACCCACAAACATTATATTAATATAGCCGATTCTAAGCATGGTGAGCGTACTGGATGGTTTTGGCCGTGTATTGCTTGACTCTTAAACGCGTTCAAAGTTCACAACGGTGGGTGCACCTGGTTTTACTCCGGCACAGGTGAATACCAGAGTCTCGTTATTCAGCTCGCACACGTCTTCATCTGTTAGAGTACCGAAACGACAGGGTAGAAATACACAAACCTCACCATTCAGATAGGCTATTACGCGTCTCCCGAACTTTGTATCGACCACTTTTAATTTATCCACCGAGTACTTTTGATCGACAATTAGATCGCTCAATTTTACGGTCGGCACGGCGTCAACAATATTTACCAGCTGCTTTAACTTGTCCATCTTGATCCCGGTTTTAAATAGGCGATCAAATGATGTCCCCCTTATATATCCCCTCCCTACCCGGTTGTTTGTGACAGCTAGAGTCAAGGTTTTGAGTTTCTCCTTGTCTGGAAAGGCTTTTGCAATGCTCTCCGAGGGGCTATAGACCGGTTTTGTTATGAAGGAACTTTTTAAAAATATAGACCGTTTTCGATATGAACGGATTTTTTTTTTAGTTACGTCGAATAAATATATATTTTATAATATCTGTGTTTTATTAGACGCTACCACCAGAAGGCCTAGAAAAAAAACACCCCGGTTCACCCAAGCGATGTTCGAACCCCACTTCGCAAATGCGGGAACATCTGCAAAACCATTGCACTCGGAAGGACGTGCCCCCCTCGCAAGTTATAGGGTTCGTGCCTCACTCTCTGCGTTGTTCAATTTGGCTGATGGTCGCGTGGTCTAAGGCGTCACGGAACAGGAGGTCCGAGTTCAAATCTCGCTTGTCCATAACCTTCCACGGACTATATGTCCAACGACGGGGAGCGAGGAGGTTCCCTTGGTCGTCACTTGTTATCGGGAAACAAGGATAGCGATATATGTTCACTTGTTAGGATGTTTACAAAATCCCTCTCGATCATCGATAATCCATCACCAAGGGGACACTAATATCCGTGTTTTAAACCCTCTCGATCATCGATAATGAATAAGCAATTATCCATTATTGAAAATCGATTCAGGGGAACACGTACTATCCCTTCATACAGAAAATGGTCTATACTCTTATATTCACCTTACTAAGGAAAAACGGACTATATGTTCACGATGTTTACAATGCCGGGGAGCGAGTACAAACTTGTTCAAGGTGGTCAACGGTTTTCGTATGAAAGAACTTTTTTAGAATATCCGTGTTTTAAACCCTCTCGATAATCGATAATCCATCACCAATTATCCAGTATTGAAAATCGATTCGATCACTTCCACGGACTATATGTTTACAATGCCGGGGATGAAGGAGGTCTCAGTTCAAATCTCTCCCCCAGCACACATCAATAATCAAAAGGTGCGACTCAGTTAAGCTACTATAGAGTATAGTTTTTTTTTGCCCTTCCTACAGAAAATGGTCTATAGTAACCTTCCACGGACTATATGTTCACTTGTTATTGTGGAACAAGGATGTTTACGAGTTATGTTCAAGGTTAAATTGGGGCGACAGGGCGAGAACACTACTACCCTTTTTCTCTCTGCCCGTTTTTGGCACCTATTGGCTGAGTATTAGTATTGTATGAATTAAATTAGTGTTGTACCCCAGGGAGTGGGTCATTAAATACATGTACTATTGAATGCTCTGGCAGTAACAATAGGGAAAGGACCGGCCATAGTACTATTTTGTGATGACACCCGTATGTTAGACATCTACCAAGGTAATCAGGTAACCTTTCTATTGCTATTCATTATACAATGTCTCTTAAAGAGTTTTCTTAAGTCCCAACCAAGTAAGATAGCTTAAATTATAAATGTGTTAATAATACTATATGTATATAATTTACATTTAACTTTTGTTTGTTATTGCCTCACTGTTTTTCTTTTAGAATCACCTGACCATAGGCTGACGTCAGTCCAGCTGTTTTGTTATTGAACATTGCTCTTCAAGCCTACTGCATTTGATCTTGCCACCTAGGACTATTGTTTGCCCGTATCGCAACAAGACAGTATCAATTTGGAACTTCTAACTAATATTCTTGTATATCATTTGTAATCAAACATATCTTTTATTTTTCTGTTATAATAAATCTATTATTGTTATTCTAATTATTGTATCTCTCTGGTTAAAATAATTCCCTTGTAGCCCCATTATAAATTCACTTTAATATGATACTAAAAGATAAGATGGTGCATTATTTATAAAATAATACTTAGTATTTGTAACAAGCTTTATGTTATACCACACTTAAGTAAATATTTTATTATGATTCTGTATTTTATGCACATACATCAACACGTATTTGGCAAATACATCTACCACCCATAAAGAGTAAGCTTCGTTATTGCGGGTGGTGAGGAGAGGCTGCCTGAATTATTGTAGTAGATAACACACTGCACAGTGATCAGTGGTTTTATCTCTGGTATCAGGTATTAAAGATATATTCAGTTTAAGCAGTGATCTTTTAGTCTTGCCAATAATAATAATAATAATAATAATATTTAGCATCGCGTCTTACTACCCGTTCGGGTTATACGCTTTAAGTACTAATTACGCTAATGGATTAGGAATTGGGAAGGATTAATTAGAGGAAGTGAACCCGCATTTGCGTGGAGGTAGAGGGGAAAACCATTTAGGAAAAACCACCCCCAGTTCACCCGACCGAGATTCGAACCTCGATCCCCCCGTACTCAGCAGTCGAGCTAACCACAACAAGCGCGTTAGACAACTACGCCACCGAGGCGGGTCTTGCCAATACATTGCTTTAGTCACATATCATCGATTGTTAACTAATTGTGATTAACATCATGCTATCAAACTAATCCCTCAAGATAAGAGTGGAATCCCGCTATTTTAGTAAAAATGGATAAACAAAAATTGTTTTAGGAATAATTTACGTTCAACAAAAGATATTAAGCTCAAGGCTTAACCTTAGACCAATAGTGTATTAGTGGAGTTGGAGATTTAAAGAGTTATATATTGTTGGAAAGGATTTAGAAACGGGTTTTATTTTCCACGTGAGTTGTACACTACTTCTGAACCCTTCCCACCAGGATATTCTTATCGCTTGACTCAAGTCCATTTCATTTCGTTTACTCTTCTGTTCCTCCGAGTAGTACTACTCGTTTGAGCTATACGCGTTTAATTACACCAATTGAGTTGTGATGAGTGAAAAACTCGAGGAAGTTTTTCCGAATTTTAAGTAGTGGAATTTTTTTTTTAATTAGCTCTTCTGGAATTGATCTATAAACCTCTCCGCCACAGGCAGATCTAAACTAAACGAGCTTGACATAAAATCCACGTACCCAACAATGTGCATCTGTCTTTCTCTCTCTCTCTCTCTCTCTCTCTTACGCAGCCAGATATGTTTTCATAATCATGGTCCTTAGCTCCACTCTGTGTTCTTAAGGTGGGGGTGTAGGTAACATGAGGACAGGCCAAAGCTCTTTCAGTTTTCATAGCAAACCTTTTGTGAACAAAATAAAATAAATAATTCTTCAGTACAAACACATATAGTTTAATTTTCTTCCAATGTTGATATCAACTGCAGTTGTTGACTATCTGTCATTAACAAAGCGGCATTAGAGGACAAACTTTTCAAATTAAGAGAAAATGTTTCATTAATCATTATGTTTCAGGACAGACCTAACAAATATTCAACAACTATTGGGGTCATCATGCGAATAAAACTAAGCTAAAATGTTTGTACTGGAGCAATATTTGATTTATTTTAACTTAAAAATGTATTTGTATGAAAACTGCAAAATAACTCAGTTTTTCTCGCGTTCCCCACACCTCCACCATAAATCGCTATGATGATGATGAGATGATTTTCAGATTGTTGTGTTTTGATATTCTATTAACGTATGATTGATATATTGATAATAATGAGTAAACCCTACTTTCATATCTTTACAGGTTATTGGCTTAGTTTTAGTGTAATTTTAAAATAGGATGAATGTACAAGCTTGTTCAGCTTGTGTGTGGCGTACTGTATCTATGCGTGAAGACCTATGTCTAATTAAATTTGACTGGATCGTTATGCCAGGTCTCAACAGAAGGCCTGAAGTCAATTTCCCTAAAGTAAGATTAAAACTCTGATTAATTAGACATGTATTTATAAGCCTTTTGTGTGGCCTGTACAAATAAAATCTCTGAAATACACACAGACAAGTACCGTGCCAGCTAGAATTCTACGGAAATGAATACACGCACACACAAGCACCAGTCATATTAATGTAAATGTATGGGCATTAAGAGAGTAGGTATGAATTTCTAAAGTATTCCCTGTCATTTGCAACTATAAGTAATTTTTAAATAATCAATTTTTAAGATAAAAGATTTGAGTTTCATGCTTAGAGTTGGCCTTCATTATGGTAAAAGATGGAGACGGCTCGAATAATCGTACATCAAGAATAGAAATAATCTTACTAAGCCAGTATAAGTACATCTCACTAAACAAAGTTAATCAGACGTAATGGTGTTAAATTGATGAGAGGTAATTAAAATCTGTATACTGACTATAAGAATACGGATAAAAGCATTAGAATGAGAAAGTAATGGAGTGTCATTGTGAATACTGATATAATTCTACAGAGTTCCTAAACTGATGCCTCCTAATTTATTATGTTGGCTTACGATTTTAGAGACGGATGTAGATGGTATGGCAGTAGAGGTTTAACTTTCCTGCCAATACCTCGTAATTTTTGTTGCCGTGCGACAGGTATCAGCAGAAAGGTAGTCTTACAAAATGGTGATTGACATGAAAGTGCGTACGAAGAATAGGTGTGTGATTTAATACCGCGATGCAGAATAAATTGCACCCATTGACATTCGTCGGATCATGCTAAACGCTTACGTAGAACAAACAATGGATATGAGCACAGTGAGGCAGTGAGTAGTGTGCTTTAGCAGTAATGGCAGATATGTAAGAGACAAGCCTTGTTCCAGTCGGCCCTGCACAGCTGTCATACCAAGAAATGAAGAACACCTCGATCAGTTAATCCACGCGAATCGGTGGAGTACGACTGTGTACGAAGCTAAATGTTTCAATGCAAATAAACGATGTTGAAAACGTTGTCATATTTCAAAGTGCCAGGTGGGTCCCACGAATGCTCACACAGGAACAGAAAGACGCCTGAATATAAGTTTGTCAGGATCTGCTGAACCATTACGAGGCTGAAGATACTAGTTTTCTGGATCATAAAATCACCGATGACAAGATGGGGTGTCACCATTACAAGCTGGGATAAAAAAATACAGTCCATGGAGTGGTTGCACGTGAATTCCTCATCAAAGAAAAAGTTTAAGTCGCAGCTATAAGCGGGTAAAGTGTGTGCATTGTCTTTTGAGATAAGAAAAGCGTGATCCTCCTAGATTTTCGGGAACACGGGACAAATCATAAACT
The DNA here is from genome assembly GCA_039000515.1 of Timema cristinae. Lineage (NCBI taxonomy): Eukaryota > Metazoa > Arthropoda > Insecta > Phasmatodea > Timematidae > Timema > Timema cristinae. The sequence goes on along the minus strand of JBCFYV010000071.1, from coordinate 5,946 downwards.
AACACCGCTACATTGCGATGCTGAATAAGCTGGAGACACGAATTTTCGGAGTCAGGCCAGAGAAAGAGACAACAATTTGCTTGCAGCACGATAACGCCATACCCCAAACAAATTTTAAGACAATGGACTACGTTGCAACTTTTGGCAAGACTGTCCTACTACACCCACCATATAGTCCGGATTTGGCGTCTTCTGACTTTCCTTTGTTTGGGTCAATAAAAGATGGACTACGTGGGCAACATTTTCCCGACAGCAACGCTGTCATCACAGCTGTGGGAAAATGTCGTTTCCGCTGGTGCAAATTTTTACGAGCACGGCATGCAGACTCTTGTTCATCGCTGATTAAGGGGGAACCCCCATACATTCTATTTGGTTTCAAATCCGCTACGCTTCGTGCTTGTAGAGAACTTCAATTCCATTTCCCCCTCTGTTAATTCACTTGTGTGCACCTAAACATCTCGTCGCCTGTAGGGTTGACTGACGGGCAGGTATATATTCTTTCCAAATATAGTTTCCGAGACAAAGAAAGTAGAGGGCCGGTTTCTTCTTTTTTTCTCGGCTAATGTTTGGAAGGCCGGGTTTGGGTTCTATCTCAAAATTATACATAACTGTAGTAGTTTTCATTCAACATTCTTTCAGTGTGTACACATGTATAATATAGTATATTAGATTTATATTTCTAATTAAGGTGTAAAATTAAGAAGGATTGTTTATTGGAAATGCATCAACATTCTTCTGACAAGGATGTAAAAAAAGAAATGTGATAACTATAAAGGTGAAAACCACCCCCCAATGCGTTTGTCCAGGTATACTCTAATTCTTGTAGGAAGAACAGGTTTAGAAAACACAAATGAATACACGACAAAAATTGGTGGTCAAAGTTGATGGAATTTTACTTAATTATTATTTTAAAGGTAGGCCTATTTATAATATATATAGAAAGTTAAAGATTTAAATCACATTACTTGAGATATGAATAAATCAATGAAGTTTTACTAACGTTTGTGACAGTCATTTACTCTTCTTACGATCAAAATTATAGTATACTCAACCTAAAGACAGTAAAAATATAAATTATATTAAGTAAAATTTTACAATACTTTACGAAACAATTGTGAAAAAGTTAATACATTTCCATGTGTGTTTAATTCACATAGTATTTTACAAAGTCCAGTCATTTAGCGTTAGGGAGAGAACTATAAATAAAACCAATGACAAACTAAACACTTCTTTATTTATTAATAAACAAAAATCTTTGCAAAGTGTCTAATCTTTAAAATTATTTAAATTAAGTATTTGAAGTTAGTGATTAACTAATGTTGAAATAAAATATAACAATATAAGATTTCCTTAAATGTTATTATTATTAGCACCGCGTCTTACTACCCATTCGGGTTATACGCACTTACGCTAATGTGTAGTGGTAGGGTGATTGTGAGATGAAATGGAGGACCTACAGTTTAACGTGGAATCCGAACTATGGTGGAGGCCGGGCATTTCCTTAAATGATTGAGTAATGTTGTTTTTGGGGTTTCCTATTGTTTACAAGTATTAAACAACGGTTAGTAAAAGTGTAATTGAAAAAGTGGTTTTATAATAAAATTAAATAAATTTCATATCAAGTCACATCAACGATATAAGTTAACAATAAAGATGAAAATGAAATGGTAAATAATATGGATGTAATAGATCTTTAGTGGGTGACCTGGTGGTCTAGGGGTACGGTGTCAGACTTCTATGCTGGCGGCCGGGGTTCGATCCTCGGTCCCGGCACAGATTTATCTGATTTCCAAACACTTCCTACACCTCTGACAAGACATCTTGTGAATGTGTGGAATGCCAGGTCGCCACCGTGGTTCGGATTCCACGTTAAACTGTAGGTCCTTCATTTCATCTCACAATCACCCTACCATTACACATTAGTGTAAGTGCGTATAACCCGAACGGGTAGTAAGACGCGGTGCTAATAATAATAATAATAATAATAATAATAATAATAATAATAGATCTTTGTTACAATTGCATATAATTAAAGCAAGTATAGTTAGCTAAGACAGGGCTGTTACAATTCTATCCAGCCCCCCAAAAGAACCACATGGGTTTTTATTAAAAATACCCACTTAAAAAAACAAAAAACTTATTATATTTTGAATACAAAGCAATTGTCTAATTTTTAAAGTAGTTAGTCTATTTTCCTTTTAATTTTTGAAATATGATTAATTACTTTAAATAAAATTGTAGATAGATTGGAAATGGAATTAAACATAATGAAATAGGACCAGATCAAACTAAAGTTATTGAATATTTTAAAGAATACACATTTAATTTAAATTTAAAACATTTTTTCTAAGAACCAAATTTTAGTAACATAATTGCATGAAAGTTTTATTTTGAATTTTGTTAACCAGTGTCTATTGTTTTAATTCCTTAAAAAAATTGATTTCTAAAATATAATATTATTGTTAGGCGTGGACGTTATTTTCTTTGTAAAGTAAGTTCAGGCAGTAATTAATATGTTATAATGATTGGTCAAATCAGATAACATACATAATATCTTTAATCACACCACAAATAACTCAATAAAACCTAATATAGCCCAATTTCTTTTTTAAATAGCCTAGGTTTTTAGTAGTGTGGTGGCCCTGGTAAATCACTCTGTGATAAGTCGGATTTGGTCACGTGACCACGCCTCCTGCTCTCTGATTGGCTGAGCCCTCCTTCCCCCACCCCTCCTTCCCCTGACCTACTTTCCTCTGATTGGCTGTTGGTTTTCCCCCTTCCCTACAGCCGGCAAACCCCGGACATGTTGGTTCTTGCTGATTAATTATTAATTATTGTTAATTAATTGGTAGGATAGAGGTGTTGTAGTTTTTATATTTATTGCTGGCATACGCCGGACATGTTGGTTCTTGATGATTGTTAATTAATTAATTGGTAGGATAGAGGTGTCGGAGTTTAGGGCGTTGTGGGAGCATGAGGCAGCGGACGATCCTCGCGCTACGGCTGACAGGCCTAGAATGAACATTGGCTATTCTGTCACAAGGCTCTGTCCCGGAACAAGCAGCATGAACCTTGCGCTATGGTGGTCGGTGGTAGAGTGCAGTAATTGGTTCACCCTGCCTTCACCACCCTGATGCCAGACTGCCGGGGCGACAAGTGACCTCAATAACCTTGGGTTTTCCCAATGACGTAATCATTGCGTGTTATGTCGTAACCCTGGTGCCAGGTTGGCGGGCAGACAAGACAAGTTGGGACAAGAATAGATCGTGAACTCAGCAACCTGTTTTTTTCCTATGACGTAATCATTGCGTGTTATGTCTTAACTCTAGCTCTAGCATCTCTAATTATGCGCAATCAGGGGCCTCGGAATCCACAGTTAGGGGCCACTACCCCGTCACAAGTCTACTAAAATTGGTTGTTTGGTTGCGTCTGTCAAAAAGCACGGCTGCAGGTATCCGTCCAGGACCGTCGGCAACCTGGCAACCCTCGGTTTTTTACAGCACAAGCAGGGGCCACGGAATCAACAGTTAGGGATCTCGGCAACATGTGTTTTTTCCTATGACGTAATCATTGGGTGTTATGTCGCAACTCTAGCTGACATATGCACAATCAGGGGCCACGGAATACGCAGTTAGGGGCCGCTATCCCTGGCTCAAAAGTCAACTAAAATTGTTTGTTTGGTATCGTCTTTCACAATGCACGGATGTGTGTATCCGTCATAGACCGGACAATCTGGTTTTTTTTCCTATAACATAATCATTGCGTGTTATGTCGCAACTCTAGCTGACACATGCACAATCGGGGGCCACGGAATCCGCAGTTAGGGCCGCTATCCCCGGGACAAAAGTCTACTAAAATTGTTTGTTTGGTATCGTCTTTCACAATGCACGGATGTGTGTATCCATCACGGACCGGAGGAGTAAGGTAGAATTGTTCCAGAGTTTATGGGGGGTGAGGGAGAGTATAAAACGACCCGCAGCTCTCTCCGAGTGAGATTCGAACCCACTACCTCCAACTGCCATAACGTGTACCCAACCTCCCCCCCCCCCCCGATACTTCTTAAACAACAACAAATAAATTTAATCTTTCCGTATTTAAAAAAATGCATAAGTAATGGCCGTAAATATATATCGGGGCTGAATACATGGCGACAGTTTGGCAGGTCGTCAAGACAAGAATGATGGTGCCAGGTGGGCGGGCAGACAAGTCAGGACAAGAATATATCGTGACCTCGACAACCTTGGGTTTTCCCAATGACATAATCATCGCGTGTTATGTCACAACCCTGGCGCCAGTATGTCGGTACAACAAGACGAGTTGAGACAAATTTAGATATTGAGGTCATCGACACGGGCGCCAGGTTGGCGGGCAGACAAGACAAGTCGAGACAAGAATAGATCGTGTGACGTCAAACATGGGAGGGGGTGGCTATAAAAAGGGGCGCCCACTTGGTTGTATATTTATAAACGTTTGTAGAGCGGGTCAAGATGGACAAGTTACAGCAGCTTGTAAATATCGTCGACGCCGTGCAGACCGTCAAATTGTTTGATCTATCCGTAGATCAAAAGTATTCGGTGGATAAATTAAAAGCCGTCAATACAAAGTTCGGGAGACGCCTAATAGCCTATCTAGACGGCGAGATTTGTGTATTTTTACCTTGTCGTTTTGGTACTCTAACAGATGAAGACGTGTGTGACTTAAATAAAGAAAAACTGGTATTTACCTGTGCCGGAGTAAAACCCGGTTCACCTACCATTGTGAACTTTGAACGCGTTTAAGAGACATGGCAATTAACAACAACGGGCAGCGGAGCATAGTGGACTCTACAGAACGTTTAGCTCTCAGGTACGCTCACCATGCTTCGATCCGGCTATATTAATTTAATGTTTGTGGGCCATACGATGGAGGGGCGTGCCTATATGACGGTAGAGAATGTTCACAGTTTGGCGGTGAGTGATAGACAGGTAATTTACAAAGTAGAGGAGCGAGGCTACATAGAGTTTTGTGACTCTACCTGTCACACGATAAGAGCGACGGAAGTACTACCCTACGAGATAATCGTGGAAACGTATATGTGTGATGTAACGTGTGCCGTTTACAATTTCCGCAAGGGGGGACGTGGTAGCTGTGTTACCCCAACCACCACCGCCACCCTTCCGAGCTCCACACCACCCGTCACCGTACTTCACGCCGCCGGCCCCACCGCCGCCCTTAGAGACACAGGCGTACACACCACCAGAGACGTCTACCTACCAGGTATCAGACTCGCCCGAGTACCCACCACCAGAGTCGTCTGTCTACCAGTCACCTGCGTGCCCGCAGTCAGAGGCGTCAGATTCATCGGCGTACCCACCATCAGAGTCAGCTGAGTGCCCACCACCACCGGAGGTAAAGTCCGAAGAACCCGTAAATCTCGAGGATTTAACAATTTACAAAAATTATTTAAATGTTAAAATTATAGGTGAAACGCCCGCCGACTACATACTGTGCTATGCTCGGGTCCGTTTGTCTGAGGATCTTAATTAGAAGTAATAATCAAGCCGCGGATGGAAAGATACTTGTATAATTTATTTATAGAATATACAACACACAAGAGGCTTCCTTCGACTCGTGAGCGTGCGCATTGGTCAACGACTCCCAATCTAGACTAGCCATTCGTAGAGAGAGGTGTTGACTCTTTCAACTCAGGCCAGTTAATCATGACCTCTCACGTCGTGTCAGCCCACTCTGAGCCGACCACGACTCAAGCGCTCCAGTTTGCAGAGCCCACCACCCAATGCGCACGCCACACACACCTCCCCTTTTTTTGAGTCAAACCACATATATAAGATAAACAATACATAAACTGTGACCTTAGCGTTATCCATGGAGGTTAAACATATTTATTCCGTAAACTCCAAATGAACTTCAATTAACCTCCTAAATATAATAAGGTATATTAAGACT